>CM074961.1:6470271-6483319 GCA_037577455.1 Pangasius macronema
AAGTATTTGGACAATGACAGGATGACAAATCCATTGTGGTGGTGTATAAAGGCAAAATCACAAAAACAACCCTGTCACTGTCCAAATACTTCTGGACCTGACTGTATATTTAAAATAAAAAATGTAAAACTGTGGTAACTTTTATCAGAAAGTGTTTGTGCTTAAAGCAGTGGCACGGGGATTACGGTGGATTACTGCTATGTCTCTCAATCCCAAAAATAACTACACTGTTAACCCTTACTGTATTTTATACACTGACAAACTGTAGTGTTCTCACTCTGAATTTATATTATACTATATTTTATTTAAATTGAATTGTATTGAATTTATATTATATTACATTTTATTACAGTGAATTGCAGTATGGCTTATTAAAAAAAAACATGTAAAAAAAGGGTAAACATGTAAATCACCTACAGATAAAAATAAGCATAAAAGGCAGACAATTGTCCAAGAACTGCACACACACACACACACACACACACACACACACACACACACACACACATGGGTGAGCGAAGCCACTATTACTGACTGTACTCACTGTAGTTCAAAGTTTGTTCGTGTTTGTGGGAACGTATTGCTATAAAATGGGAAATTATTGTTATATATAGTTAGTTAGTTAGTTAGTTAGTTAGTTAGTTATCTAGTTGTTTACTGTTCAAATAGTTAACCAGCTATTTGCTACAGTAGTAGGAATTTGGAGTTTTAACAATAGTTTAATATGCATTTCAGTGTAGCTAGCCAATTATTTAATGCTAACATTAAAAACAACAACAGATAAGTAGCATTATTATTAGTATTAGTTAATAAGTTTATTATGTTGTTCCTTTGTCTTTTTCAGATGTTGCATTGTTCTGTACACTACTTTAGGTCCGGTTTCATGGCCTATAGTCCTACAATCCTTCTCCTTATCTGGTGGCTATAAGTGGTACAAATTACAGGTTGAACTGCTTTACATTTCTAATTAATAGATGGATGTTTGCGTATCTGTGACTTTATAGTTGCCTGTACAGGGTGAACAAAAGGATACCTGATATTCGGTTTGATCATATTATTAACAGAAGTCCTTATATGAATATGAGACAGTGTTTATGAAACTGTTTTTGGGAAGTGCGAGCCTTTGCACCTATCCGTGTGATTTTATGGGTGTTTACAGGGAGTGACTCACAAACACAGGAAAACCAGAGGAGGAGTAGAGCATCAGGATCAATCAGGCAGGTCCAGTGGGTGAGACGGGCCACAGCAGGACTGTGTAAAGGACTAGTTAGGGGAAATGCACTAATGTGCACAATCGTAGTCATGCATCTGTTGTTGCTGGGGAAAGATGTGGTCCGTCTTTCTGAAAGATGAACATGTAGCTAACATTTAGGTATATTTTTCTTACACACTGAGTATGTTGTCACAAATTCATCTTTTACCTGATGACGTTGCTGAATCAATTTCTACCCATAACATTAAAAAGCTCTTTTCTCTCCCAGTGAACTTACTGGATGAAAGGGAGTTATGGTTTACACACAGCAGAAAGACTTTGTGTTTTTTTCCTTACTTAATTCCACTGGAAGAGAATTTGTTTGAGATTTTATCTGAAGGCTGTTCATACAGTGCCATCTTCTGGGAGGTAATGCAAATGACGAAGCAATCAGTGAATGGTGCCCTTTTAACTGTTCTTCTTGAAACAGGATAATCCTGTCCTGACCCTAAACATCTGTGACAGTGATAAGTCCAGACAGCATAAAAATCAATAAAATCCCAATACAAAGAAAACTAGATATGACTGTATATGAGTTCCCAGTTCCATCCTGAGCTGAAGTTGCTGTCTGTGTGGAGTTTCTGTTTTTGTTCTTCCTCTGCCTTCTTTAGGGTTTTCTGGTTTCCTCCTACCTAGTAGGTGGACTGGCTATGATCAACTGCCCCTAATTGTGAATGTGTGTGTAAACGGTGCCCTGTGATGGACTGGCATCCCATCCAGGACGTGTTCCTGCCACATACTCATTGTTCCCGGGATCGGCTCCAAATCCACTGCCACACTGTCGAGGATAAAGAGGTTACTGAAAGTTCTCCATGACACATCCTATTATTTCCAGTGAGGTGTTACAAATTGTACATTTCAAAAGGTATTATTGTGAAAATAATACAATCAACTTCTGAAGTGTTCACATCACAGTAGTAACCACAGCACATCCCTGTTGTGATTAGCTGAATATTTGTGCAGACGTGGTCACATGTGCAAAGAACAGTTGGTTTTAGGCAATTTTTGGCACCTGCTATGAACAACATGCTACTAGGAGCATGTACAAAAACACATTTTCTGCTAGTGTATATCATGCTGTTTTACTGGTGTCCCAAAAAACTTCCATGCATGCACATTTAGTCAACAGTTTGCGAGCATGAGGCTGCTGACTGTTAAAGACTTCCTGTGCTACTCCTGTGATGCATCCTGTTCGAAAGGGTCGACAGAGATCATGCCATCTGTGTGGTAGAGATACAAGGCTCAGCTGCATGACCATGAAGTATCTTATGCTTTTCGCTCTGTGGAATGTTTCATAAAATGTGTGATGGATTGGTGTTTTTGGTTGTTAAAGAGAACTGTGTTGCACATCTGCCAAAACTGGAACACATCTGCCATCCTTGAGAGCAGCATCAACCTCTCTCAATTGGTTAGTGCTGAGGCTAGTGAAAGAAAAAAGTAAATATCACAAGGATGATGCTTCAGCAAGTTGTTAAAATATTTTAAAAAATTACCAAAACAAAAAATACCACTTATCTACTTATCTACCACTCGTCTTCCTTCTCAAGCTCTGTCTTTTATTGCAGTACTTTTCTCATTTTGTTTTTTGTCATTTTATTTTGGGGTTGACTTTTGTCCACTCTTTGACTTAGGCGTGTGGAGACATGTGCCCCCATGATCAATCCATGCCACCGGTCTACTCACTGTTGCTGCCTGATCCACGTCCCCTGCCCAATTTGCATCATGCATGCACAACATTGCACATGTACACTTTGTTTAATTGTGCTGTATGGCACTGGCTGATCTATACTACTGTGTCATATCCTGACATTACAGCGCATTTTGTGAACAAACAGTGAGGAGAGTCGTCACTGCCCACTTTTGCACACGCACAGCACATTGGGTAGCGATGATGCCGCCCACTCTGTACCGTGCATGTGTCAATGCCACATGTTACAAAATGTCAGTTTATAAATATGATTCTATTCTTTAAAATATTTCATATCCATAAATGCAAATTCACAAACAACATGTTTTTATGAAATAATGGACATTTTTACACTGATACTTCATTTCTATTGGATTCAGATCCGGTGACTGGGAAGGCCACTGAAGAGCACTGAATTCATTGTCATGTTCATGAAAACAGTTTGAGGTTACTTTTGCTTTGTGCCATGGTGCGTTATCATCAAGTAGCCAGTAGAAGATGAAGGATGCCAGTGAAGGGATGCAACAATGAAGGTCAGCAACAATACTCAAATAGGCTGTGGCATTCAAGCAATGATTGATTGGTATTAATGGGCCCAAAGGGTGCCAAGAAAACATTCCCTGCACCATTACACTACCTCCACCAGCCTGGACTGTTGACAGAAGGCAGGNCAGGCTACATTTTTCCAGTCTTCAACTGTCCAGTTTTGGTGAGCCTGTGCCCACTGCAGCTTCAGCTTTCTGTTCTTTGCAGATAGAATTGGAATCCAACGAGGTCTTCTGCTGTTGTAGCCCATCATCCTCAAGGTTCGGCATGTTGTGCATTGTGAGATGCTTATCTGCTCACCAAGATTGTACAGTGTGACTATCTGAATTACTGTAGCCTGTCAGCATGAACTATTCTGGCCATTCTCCTTTGACCTCTCTCATCAATGAGGTATTTTTTCCACATTCTAACGGTTGATGTGAACATTATCCGAAGCTGCTGGCCCGTACCTGCATGACTTTATGCACTGCACTGCATGACTGAGTACAGGTGTTCCTAATTATGTGCTCAGTGGGTGTATATAATTTAATTAATATTTATTTACAAATGTTACTGCTACATAGAGAAGGACATTTTTATATACAAATGAATGTGATATGCAAAGAAACCAAGTGACCATTACATACATATTTGTCTTATTTCATTACATTATTTCATTTTTCCTTGTTTTAATGTCTGTGCCATTGGAACTACCAAATGTCAGATTCCTCATTAGTGAAACTTCTTTTAAAATGGCCCTGAAAGCAAACCTTGCTACAAAATGCAGCTGATTATGTCTTAAATAATCACTTGGTTCTTTGTGTACAACCCACAATAAAAAGCAGAATTGCTATGGGTGGTTGTCATAGTGATGGCATTGCAAAGTTCATCAAAACTACAGCTTACCTTCCCATCAGCCTGCCAACTTACATTGCATCACAGATCAACATTTCCTTTCTAAGCTAATAAATGTATTATTTTAACAGAACTGTCTAGCAGTAGTGTAAGCACATAATATTTTTTTAACAATTCATTCAGAGAAAGAAATATCAGGTAAATTAATGGTACATTTAAACCGGAAAATTGTGCATCATGGTCCTTTCTCTGTTCTTTTTCATCTCTCCCTCCCCAACAGCTCTCCTGTGGGTGAGTAATCTCCACATTGTCACTCAGATCTGACCAACGTCACACCTGCTATCTACGCACCCACTCTTGCATTAACTCGACAGTCAGACAACCAGCCTGGCCAAGTGGCATTAACACAACTAATAGAGCATCAACACGGCAACATTTCTTCACAAGATTTCAGGGTGAGTGCTACTGTACAGCATGCCTTTTTGACTGTTGTTATAATTTTCTGTCATAAATATATTTCCCTCTCTCTCCCTTATTAGAACGTTAGAAACAGTATTTAAAACGAAACGTTCTATGCAAACCTGAGTAATCAAACGTGTGTTTGTCCTCTAAATCTGTCTGTTAGCTGAGCATGTTGAGAGAGAGCGTTTTGAAAAGCTGTAGCTTGACAAAAATAGAAACACTCGACGACCTCTTCAGAACCTCAAGTGCAAAATGAATATGCCTTTTAACACATTATGCAAACCCAGCACGTTTCTCCATGTACCATCTTGCTTGAGGACTGTCGTCTTGTACACGACATGCAGCTGCCAAATTCTTTACGTTCGACCCTAAAACTCGTTCCAATTGCTGAGGGCTGCACAAGGCCACTTGACTCTTTAATTATGAAATACTTGCCTGTGTGAATCTCAAACTTCCCACAAGAATGAAGCCTGCAAACAAAGCCTTTCCCCTCGGAGCACAGCAGAACATTGCTGACAGGGGCAGAAGTTGCTGCCACACTCATGCAGTGCACATGTGCTCCATGGTAACTGTGCACTCGCTGCTAACAGCACTGCTTTCCTGTAGCTGTCATGCCTCCTGCTTTTCCATTGCATTTCACAATAATAGGATCTTTTGATGCCTTGAGTGGCTATACACTTCGTCCTTCCCACATCTCATGTACTGCTTGTTCTATATAACCGGTACACAAAATGTTCTACATACATACATGCTAACATATGTATGTTAGCATTCTAGATCTGCATGCATCACATGTATGAATCTTTGACAGTCCTAATTAAAACTAAAGGGCTTTAATATATCACCTTTTTTAAAAAACCTGGAGACAGAATCAGATCATTTAAAATAAAATTGTGGTAAAATTAAAGTCAGATTATGGAGAATGATTGGAAGCCATGGAAAAAAAAAAGATTTTCAGTGGATAATCATGCACTGTGGTTATACACATCCCTCTACCTGAATGATGGATGGATGGATGGATGGATGGATGGATGGATGGATGGATAGACTTTATTGATCCCATGAGGGACATTGTTATGTTATTGCAGGAAAACCAACAAAAGCCCTCAGCCATGTTTGCCATGTGAAAGAAGACAGCCATTACTGACACTTTGATAAGGGCAGCTTGCTTTATAGAAGACACATTATAATGATTGAATGTCAAAATCAGTGACAAAAGAAAAAGCCCATAACATTTTTAAGCTATTTTATTCTACATTTTTAGTGATTATAGTGAAATTATAGTGAAACAGGTGAGATATGACAAAAGATCTGCTTGATTGTTGCATAAAATGTGGGTCCTATGTAATGAGAATGCAGGGCCATGTTCACCAGGCAGAAAAGTACATGACAATCTGCTTTTTTCTTTCTTTCTTTTCTTTTTTTTTTTTTAACAATTGCATGTTGGCTGTGACGGGCATTAGAAACAGACTAAGCGATGAACAAGGTGCTTGAGTTGCATAGATATACAAATGAGAAGCCTTTCACACAATTGCAAATCATGTTTTTTTTATGCTCTTCTTCTCTATTTGCATGTATTTAAATTACTAATTGTGCAACAATGCCTAAACGCAATTCAAAATTTTCACAAAAAGGCTATTTCTGTAGAATACTCGCAGAATCTCATTATAGTATCTGTTCTGCAACATGGCTTTAGCTAAGACATGGTGATTAATTCACAAAATTCACCATCTTGACAAATCTGACAAAAGATCTGTCATCTTCTGCATGACTTATGCAAAAGTGCAGCCCAAGTGTTCAGACATGTTTTACACAATAATGTGCTGATCTTAGCCATGAAGTTATGCAAGCATTACACGCAGTACTGAGAGACTAACTGCGAGGCCAGCGAGCTCAATAGGCTTTAGAGCCTATTGAATGAACAGACTATTGTGGAGAAATTAACTGCAGAGAATCTGGCTTATCTGTTTAACATCTGCTGTTAGAATAATCTTCACTGATCTGGAAAAGGGGGGTTGAGGCCAGGGCTCTGTGCAGGCCACTCAAGTTCTTCCACACCAGCCTTGGTAAACCATGTGTTTATGGACCTCACTTTGCACACAGGGGCAGTGTCATGCTTGAACAGGTTTGGGCCCCTTAGTACCAGTCAAGCAGAATTATACATGTTACTAATCCTACATCATACAAAGACATTTTAGACAACTTTGTGCTTCAAACTTTGTGGCAACAATGCCCACATATGATTCAGGTGTCCACATACTTTTGGCCGTATAGTGTACTTTAGCATAAACACACCCAGGACTGGAAACCAGTCTGTCACAGCAAAAAAAAAAAAAAAAAAGTTTCAAAGATGAGGATGAGACATTTAAGACCTTTTAGGTATGTTTAAAAAAGTGTATTGTAATGAAACAAATGTAGAAAGCTGATTGGTGAAAACAATCACATTCATTTAGTAGCATAACTGAAGGGCAAAATTAATCTACAGTCATCAAATGATGAAAAAGGAAGTAATGCAAATATCTGTAAATAAACTGTATATCTTCTCACAGGCTTTGCAATGGCAGCATTGTTTGCTGGCAGGTGTGAAAAACAGTAAAAGAAGAAAGGATGAATGGTGTGCAGAGCGTTCACACAGACAGTAACTCTCTGCTCAAAGCAGTTTATCTGGGCCGTCTCCGACTGACACGCCTCCTCCTAGAGGGAGGGGCTTACATAAATGAGAGCAATGAGCATGGGGAGACACCCCTGATGATTGCCTGTAAAAGCAGATACTCTGACACCCAGGGGGTTCCAAAGGCAAAGATGGTGGGATATCTTCTAGAGAGCGGTGCTGATCCAAACATACAGGACAAAAGTGGCAAGACTGCTCTGATGCATGCCTGCCTAGAGCAAGCAGGACCTGAGGTGGTGTCCCTGCTCCTGGATAGTGGGGCTGATCCCTGTTTGGAGGACCACGTAGGCTCCTCTGCTCTGATCCATGCCATTAATTCCAGTGATGAGGGAACATTGAAGCTGCTAATGGATGCTTTCAAGGCCAAAGGTAAAGAGGTCATCATCATCACTACAGACAGACTTGTCTGTGGAAGGCAGATGGCCAAACAGAATCTTAAGGTTCCTTCACTGCCAGAACTACACCAGGGGGATAAGTTGCATTCCTCCTCGATACCCTGTGCTTCTCCTTCCGAGATTCACCTCAGCACTTCGCCCCAGGAGACACTTTCCTCCAGCCTCTCAGAGCATATGTTTTCTTTCCAGGACCTACAGACCATGGCCAACTCTCAGGCAATCCCTCCCTCACACCAGCCACCTTTGGTAAACAAGAGACTGAACAAGGTCCACCATCTACAGAGACTACACTCAGAACCATGGCTGAAGATCCCCCATTCCTTTCTATCACAACAACAAGCCAAAGGTAACTCTCAAATGGAAGAACTTCCTGACATAACACCTGAGGAAGAACTTGCTTTCAGCATTGACAGACGCCTGGCTTTTGATACTCCTCTTTCATGTCAGGTCAGCGCTGACCTCAAAGAAGCAACTAGCTTTAGCCAGTCTCAGCATCAAGAAAACAACGCAAGTAATAATGGAAATTTAAGACCAGAGGGAGCGCTGTCTCACAACATGTCCTTCAATGGTTTATCTTCACTGTATTCACTCTCCCACCCAGATCTTCACTCCAAAAGCAGTGAATACTTAACATCAGAGAATGATTCAGAAAAGTTTCTCCCTAACCTGGCAGTGTCCAGTCTCATCGACATCATCCAGCGTCGAAAGCTTGGAATGGACCACTACAGCTCTGATTCTCAGCTTTCAGTGTCAGGCAACTCCCTAGCAGAAGGTAAAAAGCAGCTTGACAATAGGCAACTACTCGCTTCACGATCATCTACATTGATAAGCTCACAAGAGTCCACTGATAGCACTTTATTGGGAAATATACACAAGAGGCACCCAATCAACCTAGAGAGGAGGGGATCAGGGGCTCTTCTCACGGATCTACCTTTCAACCCTCGACCAGGCTTTCTACCACCACTGAATCATGCCTCAATCCCACAAATTACTGGAGCAAGCAGCTCTAGTGCTATCTGCTCCAGCAACAAGCCAACATGTGGTTTGGCTACAGGGAAAAGGCAATATCTCCCCTCAGCTCCTGCTGGCTTACCAAAGGACCTCAAGACCAGAAGAATGCTGATGAGAAGGCACTCCATGCAGCCTGAACAAATTAAACAGCTAGATGACTTTAAGGAGATCTTTGGTTAATAATGTTGGAAATGCAGTGTATTGGGTAAATAGACTATATATGAAATATCCTAAAGGTTCAGGTATTTGATTTTTTTTTATTTATGAACAGTACTAATGGATTATAATAAATTGGGGTATGTGTGGAGGAGGGGAAGTTTGTAGGAGGTTCATATCCACCACACATTTAAGATACTTTAATATAAGTAAGATAAGTAAGATGAAAGGGCATTTCATTGTTCAGTTTCACTATTCAGAAATGAATTCCTGTCTATATACTTCTGGCTGTTAAATGTAATGCATAAATGTAATACGTATATATTTCTTGAAAATTGCTCAATAAAGTGACATTTACATGTTTAAGTATTAATCAATATAATCATTAATATTAATCAATAAAATATATTCATCAATTCAGGGTAAATTCAAGTTTAAATCTTGGATAAAGTGGGGCAAACATAAAATGTGACCGTGGTCCACTAACTACACACAGAATACAAGGAGCTGACAGTAACTGGGTTTTGTCAATCAAAAGAATTTGCTTTCATTTGATTCTTCAGAAAACAATGATTACATATTTATACACCCTTTAAATTTTTTTAAAGGCTTCCTTGGATAACTAATGGTTCTTGCTCAAGGGTTTTCACTCAAAGTCTTGATATAGTACAAATACTCACACCCATCATGGAGCACATGGGGAGCCAAGGGCGTGGGAAGTGGGGGAAGTTTTGGAGTTTGTATGTCAGAGAGCAAGTTCATCTTTAGAGTGCTAACATCGACTTAAGGTAAGAGGTTCTGCCGTCATGTGGTGTTCTCTTGTTTGTTTCTGCAAGCTGTGTGTATTATTTATAGCTCTAAAGTTTAGTAGTCCTACATGTTCACTGTACTTTTTTCAGGTTATAACATTAGTATATATCATTGTACTCAGCATACATCCTCTGTTAAAAGAAAAATTATTTGTCTATCATTTGGTTGTGACGTAACAGAACATGTCACATGTATGCCGCTTAAAATTCCAGCATCCCCAATTTAAAACGCCTTCCTGTGTCCCTGCACTGAGCTCAATGTTGCTGTACCACAATAAATGTAAGCAAAAGTGTCACCTCGGAAGTAGCCAGAACATGCAATGGATTTAAGGGAATAAGGTGTATCTTGCCTGTCCAATCACTTCCTTTACCCAATGGCCTAACATGTCCATAGATAGCAGAACCCCACAAAGCAGACAAAAAGCAGTTCAGTGACCTGCCAGCTGGGGGTTAAAGCATGAATATAACTCTTGAAAGCCCTCAATAGACACAGGCTGGGCAACTTCTCATCTACAAGAGCAGATAATTTGATAGGTTTATTAATATGCTATCTTGCCAAATACTTTTGGCAGAAATGAACTCCAGTCCCTAAAGCAGATACTACATGCTGCTTGATAAGACGTGCAATTGTCAACTTATCTGGCCATTGGTGATGGCCAGGAAGTGATGCATCATCCTTTGGTTCAAATGGCAATATGAATAAACTGCTTAGCACCATGTCCTAATCTCCCTGTAGGACCATTATTTCACATTTGGAGACATTCTGCGCCCTCAGACATTTTGGAGTTTGGAGACATTATGTGCCCTCTGGAAATGTTCTGACCAGTTTTATGCACTCCTAATGGCCATCTGTCTACTAGAAAACGCTGCCATGTGCATCTTAATGTAGACCCAGAAAGAGACACTTCTAGCTGACTCTACCATCTGGCTGCAGAAAAACATAATTTGCGGCACAAGATAAGGAGTTCCTGCCCAGTGATTTACCATAGCGAAAAAACTTCATACTTACTTTATACTGCCGTTTTGAACATGCCAGTGTACTGGGGTCACTACTAGGAGCCAGAGCTATAACTTCAAGGTGTGTGTGGTCTGATGTACAGGTGCTCATGCTTCCTGTTCCAAGGAGCTGAGCAAATGCACCTATTTCACATTTCTGTTCCTGCTGTGACGATGCAAAAAAGGTTACCTTTTTTATTCCTTGCGACCAAACAGCATTAGAGGTAGGATAATTAATGGTCAGCAGTATCCACAAAGATTTCAAGCTTAATATCTTGCTATCGCATTATGCTGCTTTTAGGAAGTTAGGACAAAGCCCTGTATGTTTACTAAACATACTCCAGTCCCAAACAATTTGGACATTGATCATTGTCCACCATCTATCAGGGCCTGACAGAACAAAAGCTTGCAATCTTACTCTGAACGTTCAGCAGTTGGGAATGTTCAACAATTCTCCAGTCATGAGTATATGGATTTATAAAATGATGAAATTAGTTACTCTGTGATCACAGCACATGATTTTTGCATGACAGAATTTGGTCCCTAATCCCAGTGCAAAGGACTCTATATTATGGGGTTACATGAAGGACAAGAAAATCTCCTAATGGGCACTGCTTGGGGTCCATGGAGTCCAGGAGTATTGTCAAATACTTTCTCATGGAGTTCTTCATTTTCAAACGAGAACCTTGGTATAACACACTTGTTGAAGAAATAAGCTCAATTATTCTGACTAATACTCTGCCGTTTGTTAATATGGTTTTTGGTCTGAACGAATTAATCAGAAACTGTGAACTTTTGATGCATTTCTATCACTTGTATCATCCCATTAACACATTCATTCATAAGTGACTTTTTTCTGTGATTATTGCCTGGTTTCTCTCAAATAAATGTTTGCAAATGCTGCTTTGAGATCTACCTACCTGCAGACCATAGTTCCACCTGTTCATATTATACAGATTCTCTTGAGAGCCTTTATGAGCTCAGTTGATGGAACAAAATTGCACAGTGGACTGTTTTGGATACCAGTAATATAAATATCCAACAAACACACTGCACTATGAAATTAACTAGATCCGTCTAGGTGAATGTGCACAATAACCCAAAAGAGTCTGCAGTATTTATTTCATTTTAAATCTTGATACCTGCTTAATTTAACCAATTTAAATATATCCACAAGCAAAGCAACAAAAAATATGATACATGAAAATCTCATGATGTTCTATAAATGGTATAGGATATTAAAATATACACTCCTATATTTTAATCTCACTGAAAAAGGTGAGCACAAACAGAACAAGTCCAGAGTTAGGACACACCCGACTGAACTGAATTATTCCCCATCATAAAGACAGAAAAAGACAAAGAATGAAGCTGTTGCTGATGAGAAGTTGGCTGAGAGAATGCTGTTTGAGAAGATGTTAATAAAGGCTACGTTGAAGAAACTAAGTTTTGTATTTATTATTCTTTCCTCACTACATGATTATATTTGTTTAATAGTTGACTATGAATTCAGAATGTGAAAATAGGAATGCACTGCTGATTAGCCACCAAATATATTAGGTTGAAAATAGCAATATATTATATACAGTCATGGGGAAAAAGAAAGTACACCCTCCTTCAATTCTCTGTTTTTATTTATCAGGGCCTAAATAACACCTGCGAGGTCCACACCAACTTCTATACACAAACAAATAACCTCAGGCGCAAAAAAAAAACAAAAAAAAAACACACAACAGATTTCAATTTGAACCAACATTCAGAAACCCGGTGGGGAAAAAATAAGTAAAAAAATAAAATATGTACTCACTTCCTACTTCCACAAACAATAAGAGAGTAATTAGCAGCCAAGTAATGCACAAGATTAGTTTGGTGTTCTGGAGCACACAGAAGAAAGGACATCAGCCAAGACCTCAGAGCAACTGTTGTTGTTCATCAGTCTGGGAAGGGTTATAAGGCCATCTCCAAACAATTTGAAATTCACTATTCTACAGTGAGAAGGATTGTTTACAAATGGAGAGCCTTCAAGACAAATCCAGCAAATTCAGTCCAAGCTCAGACTGTTTAATGCTCAGAGATATAAAGAAAAACCCTAAAGCTACATCATGTGACCTACAGGCCTCTGTAAGCACATTAAATGTTTATGTACATGACGGCACAATCAGAAAAAGACTGAACAAGTATGCTTTCATAGAAGGCCAGCTATGAAAAAGCCCTCTTCTCTCTGAAAGG
>CM074961.1:6508076-6535188 GCA_037577455.1 Pangasius macronema
TTCTTTTGACATTTTGAAGCAGTTCTTACAACCTGGTTACGATCCACCAGCGCGAAGTGTGAATACTTGGAATGTTTTTCCCGGTCTTAAGATTTTGTTCAGGAGTGTATATGGGATGTATTTCATGTAGTGTTTTATTTCCCAGAAGGTTATCCTGCCTTGATCTGACTTTTAGAAACTGCACATGTATTTTACTTGCAGATGAAACAGGTCATCATAAAACAATACAAACATGAAGTACCCTCTTGTAAACAGGGGAACTATCTTCTAAAGAGGTTTTTCCAACTTCCCATCGACACACTGAAAATGTAGTCATAATTTGGTAAGCAGGAACCAGAGCTTTTGGGGAGCTTGTTAAGGCTGTATTAGACTCCACTGCCACTCAGTAACCTCTGTATTACCTCTGTGTGACTTTGGATTAGGAGAACTTTTCAGCTTCCTGTCTGGGGATGTGTAAAACCTGCTTAAAGTTGATCTTTATTACGTCTCTTCAAATAAGAGCAACTTACCAGGGATGTAATAATAGCAGTGTATCATGTTGTCAATCTAAAATGAAAAAATAACCACCAATAGTATTCAGTGTTGCACATGTACTGTTCTTTAAAACCTCGGTGTGGTGTGTACAGGCTAATTGGCTAAAGGCCTACTTTTTACATCACTAAGCATAGCAGTTTAGCGTGACTGATGAATATTGCAGTTTTCTTGACATAGCTTAGCCACTTATTCATTCTTGTTTTCTTTCATGTTTTTTTTTTTAACATTTTTTTAAAATAAAATGTGGTATAACTACTCACCATGAGCACATGTACACTACTGTGGTAAAATATGTATACAAAATGCCAGAAATGCAGTTACTGTTGGGAAAAGAATGATCAGAAATTAAATTGCTTTAACGTCTGTAGCTGGAGTAAAATGGGTAACTGGGGTAAGCATAAACCATAAACCTAAATTTGCATGTCTACATGTGATGTATACCAAATGTCAGTGTTAAAACTCCAACTCAAACTGGCCAGAGGAAAATAACAGTAAAACAAATTAAGAAAAGAAAATTGACATTTTTAGTCGTAGAAAACATTAATTTCCATAAGTCCAGACAATATATTAAAAGAAACAAGTGAATGCTAATTTTCTGTCTGTCTAGGTTAAACTGCGTTTCAGATGTCCTCTAGTGGTGGCTCTCCTGGCCGCTTTGGGCGTGCCCGAAATGCACCTCACTATAACGACGTGCCTCCAGGCTCGTTACAGAGGAGTAACGACCTCTATAGTTTGCAACATCAGGGATCATCGGATTTGGCGCTGAGCTTGGACCCTCTGCCTCCTCCTCCTCTCCCTGACGAGCCTCCGATTGGACCAGAGTTTGACCCTAGTGACACCGAAAACTGTGAGAATCCATCCATTGACATCAAACCTGTCCACCGCTTCATTCCTGACTCGTGGAAGAACTTCTTTCGAGGCAGCAACAGAAGCAGCAACAGCTCAGTGCCTGTATCCAGTAATTTGAACACCACCACAAAGGGCATTAGGTGCTCTCCTCCTCATTCCCCCTCAGCCTCAGAGTCATATAATGATAAGTTCGGGGGCTCTGGAGGCAGCTACCATTCACGCATAGAGCATGAAGCTATGCTAGGAGAACATCCAGAGTCGATAGATGGTCGCACTGCACACACCACTGCACACACCGCTCTGACCTACAGTGAAAGAGTTGAGGAATACCACCAGCGTTACGCCTACATGAAGTCCTGGCCAGGGCTGCTAAGAATTCTTGGTTGCATTGAGTTGCTGTTAGGTGCAGCCGTTTTTGCTTGTGTCTGTGCGTACATTCACAAAGACAATGAGTGGTATAATATGTTCGGTTACTCACAGCCACAAATGTATGGTGGTGTGTATGGCATGTATGGGGACACTTATTACACGGGACCCAAGACACCTTTTGTCCTTGTTGTGGCAGGCCTGGCGTGGATAGTGACTGTGATAATACTCGTGATGGGCATGACCATGTACTACCGTGCTATCCTTTTAGACTCAAACTGGTGGCCTCTTACAGAATTTGCGATCAACCTGGCTCTTGCTATACTTTACATGGCTGCTGGTATTGTGTATGTAAGGGACACAACACGAGGTGGACTGTGCTATTACCCCGTTTTTAACAATGGCATCAACGCAGCTTTCTGTCGCACTGAAGCTGGGCAAACAGCAGCTTAGTAAAAAGAGAAACACCCATACGACCACATGGACTATCCTCGATAACACACGGACTTTGATACCTCTGTGCTTCGTGCACGCCGCTACAGAGAGAAGTACGGTCATGAGGTGAGACTGCTGGCTGATTTACTGCATCTCTCTGGGATACACTATATGGCCAAATGTTTGTGGACACCTGACCATCACACCCATATGTGGGTTTTCCCCAGCCTGTTTCCAAAAAGTTGGAAGCACACAAATGTGTAGGATATCTTTGTATGCTGTAGCATCAATGCCTGACCTCACTAACGCCCTTGACCGACTTACCCGTTTAAGAGTTTCGGTGTAAGGTTTTAGAACACCTTTCGGAAGGTTCTTCTAACCTCCAGTAATAAATGGAAAAGGGGGAATAAAACTGGAGTGTGACTTTCAAAAAGTACATATAGGTGTAATGGTCAGGTGTCCACAAACTTTTGGCCATATAGTGTATATGGGGCCTCATTTATAAAGACATGCATAAGGACTGATCGGACTGTTTCCACCCACAAAACTGACTTGCAGAAAGAAATCTATCTATAGCTGTTTAATGTGGATGTAACTATACACAAATTTCAAATTCGATAGACATGGTGGTGCCTCGAAACAATACAGCAAAACATTTAACATTATAAACATACAGTAATTAAAACGTAAATACATTCAGACCCCTAAGCAGCGTATACTGAAACTAAAGCTGCGTAATACAATGTAATAGAACAAAGCATAGTTTAATTATTAATTAAGTTAATAAACTAGCCAAAAAAATCCAGTCCATGGAAAAAGGGGAAGGATTTTCATACTTAATTTATTATTATTTTTTAAATTAATCGAGGTAAAACCAGAGTAGAATGGTCCTTAGGACCAAGACCGTAGATTACAAGACCTTTAGAGATTGACACCGAGAATCTCTATCTCTCTGTCTAATCGTCCTCCTCACTCTGCATGAGGGCAACGTACACTTGTTATCATTTTATTATCAAGATTCATTCCTGTGTTCAGTCACTTTCACTTATGTAACACCGTCGTGACTAAAGGTCTGGTGCATGAGCACAAAAAAGTTTGCATGCATATTTTTAAGCTTTCTATATGTATAATTTTTTTTTAATCAGTTTAACATAAGAACAAATCTGTGGAATGTTGTCCTTGTTCGTATCCTTTGAGAACTCCTGAGTTTGAATAATGTGAATTGACTAATGTGAACCTCGACTGATCACGTTCAGATGAATAATTGGCATCAGTTACTGCAATTTTATATATGGATTACAGTGTGAAGTTTAAATAGATTGTTTATTTCATCCAAAGACTATTAATAAACACTGACGATTGATTTTACTGTACCAAGACAGCTAAAATATAATAATAATAAAAAACTTTGTTTTATATCAAGGTGCTTTACTTAAGAGTATATAACAACAATAGTAATAACAACAGTTTAATAACAAAACAAAGTAATCAAATAAAAGCATGGTAAAAAAATAAGCTTTACCTTTTTAAGAACCTTTCAAGAACTTTTTTAGCTCCCTAACTTTTGAATGATCATCTTAGGTGTTGGTCTGTCCTCTTGTTTAATTTTCCTCTCCTCAAAAGTATGAGCATCAGTAATGATATATGTAGAAACTTTGGTAAACGTCATTGCCACATTTGTTACTTTAAAAGCCCCTTCGGCCCGAAGGACACATAAGAATTTCGTCAGTGGACACTACGTCTGCAAGAGGGAGTATCGTTTTCATTTTCCTTCCTCAGATGCTGACAGAATTACCTGTGGCTCGACCGATGGTGACTGATATTTTGCTTTATTTTATATTTTTAAAGATTATCTTCTTAACCTGGCGATCACCAGCTTTTATTGTTCCTTATTTCTTTTTTTTCCTCTTTAGGCTGGACTGAGGATGCCAGCGCCTGTCCCCATCTCCTCTGCTGCACCAGTTCACACAGATGCTCCTGCACCTCCCAAGGCAAAAGTGGTTAAAGGACATATTCCACCTGGACACATTCCCAAACCTGTGATTGTGCCTGACTACCTATCGTGAGAACTTTTTCCTTTTCGCTCTAAATACACATGTGCGTGCAAGTGTGTGAGATTTCTGAGTGTGTATATTTTGTTTGTTTGCAGTAAATACCCAGCAATCCGAACTGATGAGGAGCGGGACCAGTACAAAGCTGTGTTTAATGACCAGTACGCTGAGTATAAAGAGCTGCACGCAGAGGTTCATGCAGCACTGAAAAAATTCGATGAGATGGACAGCATGATGCGGAGTCTGCCTCGAAACCTGTCCAGTCACGAGGTCTGTTATTGTGTACTAAATCTCTTTGCATCTTCTTTCTTGCAGTATCTAATTATTTCAGTTTATCTTTGCAGGGGAGAAAATGAAGTAGATTCAACTTTGGACTATTAATACACTCATGCCTAGCGATATTAGGATCGCTTTTGTTGGTGCAAAATGAGCAACAGGAGATGTGCATAAAGGCATCAGTGAATGTCACTGGGGGAATCTCCCAAAGTGTTTAGATATCATTTAGTGTTGCATGTCTTCAACCTAAGATAATATTAATGATGTATAATATTTGTGGCAGTCTGGGATGTTGCTGTAGCTGAATTCTGGCAAACAGCCAAGCTGAAAACTCGGAAAATCGGTTTTATTTAAAAAGTTAAAATGCTTTGGTATTTTCGTCGCACAGGGTCTTCAGAGGTATGTGTTCCCTGACAAATGTTTGCCAGCACCACGTCGTTGTGCCTTCGTCAGTGGATGTTCGTGGACGTCCACTTCTCGGTCGGTCCGTAACACTTCCAGTCTTTTCGAATTTGTTAATAAGTTTGGCAGCAGTGTCGTGTGTGATGTTCTCGCCATGTTTCCTGTCAAAGTCCATCGCAAGCTTGCGACAGCTTCCTGATGCAGCCATGAGAATGAGTTCAGTTCGTTGTCAAAGGCGCTCTTAAAGGCCATCTGAAAAAAAACATACAATATAAACTAAGCATGAAGGCATTTTGTTAAAAGGTGTTCATTTCCTCTGTGTGTGGAGGCTGTTGGTACACCTCGTATATTTCCTAAAAATGAAACAGACCCAAAGCTGAACATTTCTGTTCCTGATGTCCGTGATGCTCCTGTGCTGCAGTCCGAATGGACTCTTTAAACGCGCGAAAGAGGGTAAAGTGAAAACACTCATTGCTCTAGAATTTTACGATATTGAAATCGAGACCAACTCCATACACGTTAAGAAAAACATGATCACACACACACACACACACACACACACACACACACACACACACACACACACACACACAAAAGCAGAGCTAGTGCAATTTGAAACCAATTTATTTGTTCCCTCAGGAATCCGACCGCATAAACCGGATCCTTCAGGTATATCAGCAAAAGAAAAATGTAAGTTCAGAGCATTTTTACAGACAAATCCTAATTCCTAGTTGTCTCTCTGCACAGCGCTGTCCCCTGGTCTGCTGAAGTCTCTTACAGCAGTGTGAATGACCAGAGGAGGAAGAAGGGTGGGAGGAAAAGGCCAGGCTCATTTGTTTTTCCGGAAAGGAAATGGCACTGGGTTCTTGACAATAGAGGGATTATTTAAAAAAAAATCCTTTCTTACTTTTAATGAAAACGTGGTGAAATAAATACAATCCGCAGATTACCGTGCGTGGCTGACTAAAGATAATTATACATTCAGTAAAATGAATTCCTACAGCTGCATAATTATTAAAGTGGATTACAGACAGATCGTTATCAGCGAACGTGACACGATGGGCAACTGCCTAAGTCACCACCATTTGTTTAAAATATAGTTTTATTCTTCACTTGCTTTAAACCAAATTCTTTTTTTAATGAATAATTAATATTAAAGTTTGAATCCTGATGATGTCCTACTCTCTGGGAGGGAAAGATGATTGAACTTTGATTTCTTGCTTTCTTGCGTTAGCATTAATTGAATAAAAGTTTGCATAAAAATGTTGAGGGATCTCCATTCGATTTGCTGTTTGTAACCAGAAGTTCTGGTCTGTAGACTTTTATACGAAATGTGAAATCAAAACACCACTTTCATTAGGAATAATAGATTGTTTTCTTGTTTGTCCTGCCTTTTTTTTTAATATAAAGGATCCTTCATTTCTTGAGAAAAAGGAAAGATGTGAATACCTCAAAAACAAGCTCTCTCACATCAAGCATCGCATTCAAGAATACGATAAGGTCATGGCGTGGAATGATGGCTACGGATAAATCTTTCCCTGACTTCCTGACAGCACATGCTGTAACGGTCCTTCATTTCCACATGGAGCGTTGCGTTATACTGCACAAACAGCCACAAAGATGTGAAATGACCCACACACACGACTTCAGACAGTTCAGCCAAAGGAAAGTATGAACAATGTTTGCATAATTGTCTTAATATGCTCAATAAAATGCAGTATTAACTGTGGAAAATAATCTTATCTTATATTAGTGGGTCTTTCAGTTCCTCCGTTTGGTTGATTACACTTCTCATGATGTTCTTAAAAATAGTTTTACTGTGACTTGTTTGACTGTTTATTCCCCGACATGTATTGTATATTTTCTATTACAAAAAAAATGCACTTATGTTTTTATATCCAAAGTTTTGGTTGTTGTCCACATCTGTTCAGTTTGTCGTTTTTATGTGGTGTGTGCAGACAGACAGAGTTACTATTCGTTTATTTATGCACTGAGTGACATTCCCCTTATTACATTTAAAAAAAAAAAGGTTTTACTTTTTCTGCTCATGTTCAGGTTTTAGTGTGGAATGTATTAACAGTATTTCCTCATTTTTTTGTGCATTAAAAATGTAACCAAACTTTTAAGTGTATAGATTTATCTATTATTGGTCAATTATAAGGCATATATTATATATATTTAAGTCATTAAAATGTCTTAACACATGGCAAGTTCCTTTGGTCCACCCATCATCATCATCATCATCATGTATAAGCAGTTGCTTAGGACCCCGAGCCACCAGGGGACCCTGCAAGAGTGCCAGATTTATATATTAAAATACTTATAAAATATCTTCTGGCAGTAAGGGAGGGTGAGACTGTACAGGTGGCCTTTGTAGGTGTAGAAGTTCAGACAAGTTGCAGTTCACAACTTATCAGCACCTCCATACACATCCAGCAGAGTGAAGGATAATAGGAGGAAGGTAGTAGGAACCAGGGCTTAGATATAGAAGCCATGGCTATGCATTGAATTATTCTGTAAAAGAAAATAATAAGTACAATTTTAAGTATTTCCATATGTGTCCCATTGAAAAAAAATTTCTGTGCCATATTTAAAAATGGACCTCATAGGATGTGACTTGTGTCCTCTGAGCTAGGACTAAAGTAGGCCATTTTCCCACAGGCCTGAAAGTGTTGTGTGTGTGTGGTTTTTTTTTCTAATGTTGTTTACTGATATATTCTACACACAACATCCTGTCTCTGAGCTCCAGCTATGAGTAGTGTTGGCTCAACAGTTAAGAGGCTGGGTTACTGATCAGAAGATTAGATTAGTGGGACCTCGAGCGAGGCTCTGAACCCTTTTTGCTCTGGGGGCGCTGTGTGATGGCTGTGTGATGGCTGTGTGATGGCTGTGTGGTGGCTGTGTGGTGGCTGTGTGATGGCTGTGTGATGGCTGTGTGGTGGCTGTGTGATGGCTGTGTGGTGGCTGTGTGGTGGCTGTGTGGTGGCTGTGTGGTGGCTGTGTGATGGCTGTGTGGTGGCTGTGTGATGGCTGTGTGGTGGCTGTGTGATGGCTGTGTGGTGGCTGTGTGATGGCTGTGTGATGGCTGTGTGGTGGCTGTGTGATGGCTGTGTGATGGCTGTGTGGTGGCTGTGTGGTGGCTGTGTGATGTCTGTGTGGTGGCTGTGTGATGTCTGTGTGGTGGCTGTGTGATGGCTGTGTGGTGGCTGTGTGATGTCTGTGTGATGTCTGTGTGGTGGCTGTGTGATGTCTGACCCTTCACTCTGACCCCAATTTCCTCACAACCCGGGAAATGCAAAGGAGAGAATTTTGCTGTAATGTATGTGACAAATAAAGGCTTATTCTCCTCAGGTCATCATAACATCAGTACACTTCACAAGGTGAATTCACACTAAACAGATTGTCAGATTGTCACAGTGGACACACACACACACACACACACACACACACACAGCAGACTGGTGTATGCTGCCGTTAGCTTGCACAGGTTTGTTATTACTACAAGCCTGGACTTATAAGAGTGGGTAAAGAGAGAACTGAGCTTTGATATTCTACATCTACTTTAATAGACGGAGGATTGGGGGGGGGGGGATGAAAGTTCACTATTCATATACTACTATTACTACTATTCAGACAATAAATGAGGAGATGAAGCTACTGGGTGCAAGTGTTGAGGATGCAGAAGATAGGGATAGGTGGAGAGTGATGATTCGCTGTGGAGACCCCTGAAGGGAAAAGCCCAAAGAAGAAGAAGAAGAAGAAGAAGAAGAAGACTACTATTCAGACAATTCAATATGAACTAGTACATTCAGAAAGAAAGCTGCACCTTTCCTTGTCGCTGGGATGGTGCCATCATCTGAGATAATGAGAGAGTAGTACAGAAAGTTTTTTTTTGTGATGGGCTTACAGAAACTCAAAGCAAAATTCTTGTATAGCTTGGAAGTGTGTGGGTTTAATGAACATTTCTAAGATTCTTTTATGCCTTCTATCAAAATATATCAGTTATTAAAATGAAACACTGATCAAAAAATTTCCAACATGAAACTCTGTCTGGATTTATCTAATTTTAATAATAATAATAATAATAATAATAATAATAAGAAAGGTGCATGTAGTGTACTTTTAAAGCTTTAGGGTCCATTCAATTGTAAAGCTTGCCTACATTATATCAACATTTTCAGATGAAAGCTTCTTATTACTTCTGTCCTTAAAGAGACCACCCCAGCAACAAGGAAAGATGTTTTAGTAGCCTACCCTTTTTCCAGAGTGTTCCTCTGTCTGTTTTCTTCTGTATGCCTGCACACGGGTCAGACTGAAGCCCTCACACAGCAGCAGTGGTGGAGAAAGGATCAGACTGAAGCCCTCACACAGCAGCAGTGGTGGAGAAAGGGTCAGAGTGAAGCCCTCACACAGCAGCAGTGGTGGAGAAAGGNNNNCAGCAGCAGTGGTGGAGAAAGGATCAGACTGAAGCCCTCACACAGCAGCAGTGGTGGAGAAAGGATCAGACTGAAGCGCTCACACAGCAGCAGTGGTGGAGAAAGGATCAGACTGAAGCCCTCACACAGCAGCAGTGGTGGAGAAAGCGCTCTGAACTGCACTGGAGAGCAAAGTGCGCTTTTCTCCATCTTCTGCACGCGCTCCTGGCTCTTAATGCATTTCATTTTAAAATGTGCTGTTAGTCAGTTCCACAATTATAACACCCTGTAAAGTAAACTATACGCCTTCAGCCGTTTGTTTTTGTTTCCCTAAGCTCATTTCAAACAAAAATATTTTAGACGGAATAAACACGGATATACAGAATACAGAGCCGCATAAAATTAGCGTTTTTTTATTATTACATTTTTACATTCTTCCTCATATACTAAAGCGGAGTCAAAATATATATATATTTTTTTACAAAAAATAAGGAAACGGTTCATAAAATACCAGCAGTGCCTCGACCTCCTGTTCAGACAGGTGAGTATCAGCTGCCGCCGCTAAAGAGACAATAACACACGCCCCCTTTTTAACCAAAGGGGCGGGGCTTTGGCGTGATTTCAGGCAGTGGGAGGGGGAGGAGCTTAGACTACCTGTACAGAGACGTGAAAATTGGCACCGAGTGTAGAGCTGAATCACTGCGAGGAGGAGCGTCGAGTAAAAACAGGTGAGTTTCTTTTCCGTTTGCCTCCATAATAATATTGTTCCTGTATTCCAGCTCGTATTCTGTGCGATATATTTATATAAAATAACTAATTTCTTTCTTGTGCGTCCTGGTGGCTTTAGGCTTCAGATACAGGAGCGAAATGATGTGTTCAGTCTGAGTTTGTTAGCCTTCACTGGAAGATTTTTAGTCTGTTTTGGGTCACAAATTGATTAAACTGGGTTACTACAGACCTGTTAACAGGTTACTTTATCCAGGAACTGAACTGAACTAAACTGAATGAATGCTCATTTGTCTTCTACTGCAGAGTAAACAATGTCTTCCAAGCCGAATGGGAGTCCACCTCCCTATGAGTCTGAACCTGAATAGTAAGTCCATGGAACATTGTATTATAAATAAATTCTTATAATATAAGAAATTGTCCATTTTTTTCCCACCATTTTGGTAGTTCTTGATATTGCTCAACACCTAGGCCTAATTTTTTGAAGTTATGTGTTCACAACATGCTCATGGTTTGCCTTCCTGGTCAGATCAGATGAATACATTGAATTGTTTCTTTGTTTGTTTCTTTCTTTCTTTCAACCTCGCCACCCACAGCGACATGGTGCCACAACCTGCATACTCCTATTATGCAGATGATGAAATCCAACATTTCTATCGCTGGACCTCACCGCCGGGTATCATCAAAATCATGGCGGTCATCTGCATCTTCCTGTGTGTTGGTGTTTTTGCATGCGTGGCATCGACTTTAGCCTGGGACACCTCTGGAAGTGTGACAGGCTTTTCCGGAGGCTATGGTGGAGGCTATGGTGGAGGCTATGGTGGGAGCTATGGTGGAGGCTATGGCGGAGGCTACGGTGGAGGCAATTCCTTCGGTGGAGGTTTTGGTGGTGGATCCTTTGCCTACGGCATTCTGGGCTCACAAAATGATCCGAGACAAGGGAAGGCATTTATGATTACGATGGCCATCATTACCTTCGCGACTCTGATGGCGTTCTTTGTCATTATACTCTCCCATCAGCATTGGGCACAAAGCAGGAAGTTCTACCTGATTGTCATTATCACTACAGCCATCCTGGCTCTGTTAATGCTTGTAGCCACTATAGTCTACTTGGTTGCGGTAAACCCCATGGCACAAACCTCAGGCTCGGTGAACTATTACCAGGTACAGTCCCTCTGTGCCCAGTACCAGGGCCCTCAGCCTACAGAGCTCATGGTCAACCAGTACCTCTATCACTACTGTGTGGTGGATCCACAGGAGGTGAGCAGCCTGTTTTTCTTCATGCAGATTGAAAGTCTAATGAAACATACATTATCTTCTTTAAAAAAAAAGCTTATTGTTTCAGATTGTGTAACTGTAGTGGTGTGGTGTTTTTATATTTAACAGCAGGTTTTTTTTTTTTTTTAAACCAGAATCAATATTTTTAAAGTAGTAATATTCACATATTCATTTAAGAGTTCTGTCTTCCGCTCTGTCCTCCACTTTTGCAGGCAGTCGCCATTGTTTTTGGCTTCCTGATCCTCGTTTGTCTGATCATCATCATGGTTTTTGCCATCAAGACCCGCAAGACGATTAACGCTTATGGGAAAGGGAATATCCTGTGGCGCAGAGAGAAACCTGTCGAAGATCCTAACTCCCCTCAAGACGTAGAGGATTGGGTAAATGGGATTTTCAAGTCATCCATGCATGTTTTGCCAAAAAAAACTCTCTTGATTCCAAAATTATTTTTTTCATTATATTTTGTTTTTCATTATATTTCGTTTTTTTAACAGTCAATTCTAGGTGGTTTTAAATCATATGTAAGACATTTAAAGGCATTTTCGGAGACAGTTGACTTGTTTACTGTTTCATCTCAGAGGAATTGTTTTTGGACGATGCAGTGACTCACTCGTGTGATAGACACTTCGCTTTCTGACGTGTTAACCCATGAGTCGCACCGAATTCAGTCCCAGCAGCTGAACTACATGCATTTGCTCTTAGCTAACATTGTGCAGGTGGAAAGACCGGTTTCTCTGTGCGGTAGAAGATGGGGGAAGGGAGATCTTGTACCTGGTTTCTGGGTGTGGTTTGCGTTGACAGTTTCACTGCGATGCTTTCATCAGGCCTAGAGATTCAATTAAGAAGTATATAAAAAAAAAAAGTTATTTATAGTGAATAAAGCAGATCACCAGCTGATATTTATATTATATATTTATATAGTATTACTTTTTATATGGCACACATTACTTTTTTTTAGTAAGGCTCAGAGTAAAAGAACCGTACATACGGTTAAATTGAACCACTAGGAAATCATTAAAGTCATAATCAGAGCTGTTACTCAATGTGCCATTACTACTAGATGAGCAAGATCAATGCTGTTAGGATACATTCATTTTACACACACACAGGTAGGTGTGTGTGTGTGTGTGTGTGTGTGTGTGTGTGTGTGTGTGTGTGCGCGCGTAAAACGTTTGGACAAGTCACAACTTGTCTTCGACTCTGCACTTGCTCAAAACCAAATATTCAGGACTTTTTTTTCCCCCATTTGATTCATATCACAAAGTAAATTCAATTAAAGATTTTTGTTGTAGATTTCTCTCTCTCTTTCTTTCTCCAGGTAAATAATGTTTCCGGTGATCCAGATCTTGTAAATACTGAGTTTCCTGAAAAGTTTGGAGGTTCGAGGGAGCGCTTGGATGACAACAGTACAAACTATGACCGACCTCCTGACAGTAACAGCTTTTCGTGAGTACACTTCTTCTTTCTATCTATCTCCTGTTGTGCTTGCTTTTGTGCATGTCTGTGGCTGCTTATTTGTGTGAAATTTAACAGAGAAATTAAATACGATGTTTATATATATATATCTGCCCTGTTATGTAAATGAACAGCTTTATGAGAAATAGAAGGTGTTCTGTCGCTGTTTTCTTTTGCGGATTTAGTGGCTTAACATTCTGATACAGTACACGATAAACTTGAAGAAGAGCAAATCAGAGAGATACGAGACAGAGAGAGAGAAAGTGTGTGTGTGTGTGTGTGTGTGTGTGTGTGTGTGTGTGTGTGTGTGTATATGTGTGTATATACACCTACACTACTGGGTGTGTGGGTATGCATAAGTACATGCATGTGGTTGTTCTGTTTTTTTACTTGAACCAAAATGGCATGAAAGAGTGCTTTTGCTTCTCTAAACTATGTCGAAGTTCTCTTAAGCCCCTCTGGTTCTAGGTGGATGGGCAGAAGACCACATCAGGTTCCAGTTCTGTCAGCCAGGAACAGGAATCTGAGGCTATCATGAGCACAGGCTCACAGAAACTGGACAGTTGAAGATTAGGAAAAAAAAAAATCACCTGATGTTTACCCAGTCTTCATCTGTCCAGAGACATCTTGACAAGCATCACTTGATTATCAGCAATTATATATTTTTAAATTATTGTGCATTTGCACTGTGACTGTTAACCATTTGTCTACTTTGTTTATGATATCGCACATACAAAATATGAAATTCTCAAATCCCTACCCTGAGCTTGTATCCCAGTTTTTTAGAAAGCATCCTATTAGTCAGTATGGTATAGCTGGATGTGAAAACATTGTTTTTTCACAATTAGCTGCATGTGGTATGAAAGCTGCAGTGTTATTTGTTTATTTGTGTGTGGTGCAGGGGTGTGGAGCACAATAATCCAGTACAGAATTCGGTTCCGTACTACAGCAGTTCAGACATGGGCAGCTCAGCGAGCAAGCCTAAGCACAAACGCGCAGGACGCCCCCGCCGCACTGACGGTAAAGACTACGACACGGACTACGCATCATCTGGAGACGAACTTGATGACGAAGACTTCTCCAGGTGAGTTCATACACTCGGGCTGCCATAAGTGGAATACAAATAGTGCATGGGCACATTGAGACCAAGAAAAACAAACAAAACTGGGGACAATATGAGCTGCTTTTTAGGTCCTAGTCCTGCTCTGCTCTCTGCTCTCCAGTGTTATCTTTTAACATGCCCTTTTCCTTCAGCACTTTAGAAGCTTCATTCTCTCAGAAAGGGTGTGCAATATTTTGTGTTTTTTTCTTCTTCAATGAAGCAATGATGCTGGAGCTCACTACGAACTACAGTTAACCCACTATAATTATAGCTCTTCTTGTTCTTCTTCGTGGGGTTAAAATGATGCCATTCATAATAGGATATGAAGTTATACAAACAGGAAGTTATTAATTACTTAATCTAAAACTCAGTAACATAAACAAGCATCAAGCTTTAACATGGCTTGAACTTGCTTGGGATTGCATTGCATGTAGCACACACTAGCAGTATGTTGGCCCTTTTTACTCATGGCATTGAAGTGATCACACCAATCTACAAATCTTGATTACTCTGTAATGGAGCTAATTGAGACCTCGGTCATACAAGATATGGCCAAAATGATGTGGACACCTGACCAATCACACCCATAGGTGCTTGTTGACCATCCCATTATATATTTAGTTCTCCTTTGCTGTTATAATAACCTCCACTTCTCTGGGAAGGCTTTCCATTAGATTTTGGAGTGTGGCTGTGGGGATTTGTGCAGCTACAAGAGCATTAGTGAGGTTGAGTACTAATGTGACGCCTGGTACTCAGTCAGTGTTCCAATTCATACAATGACATTCTGGGTAATTTTGTGCTTCCAACATTGTGGCAACAGTTTGTGGAAGAACCACACATGGGTGTGATGGTCAGGTGTCCACATACATAGCCAAATGTGCTTTGATCTGTTCTGCCAGGCGTGCGTAAATCAGCCCTGAAAAATCTGCCTTGTGTATCGAGGTTTAGGCCTCTCGCTAAAGATGAAAAGAGGTTTCAGCTATAAAGCCCTCTATGGCAACAACCAAACGGTCCTCTCCAAAAGTATTGCAATGGCAAGGCCAATTCTTTTGTTTCTCCTATACAATGAAGGTATTTGGGTTTGAGATCAGAAGATGAATATAAGACGATAGATCAGAATTTCAGCTTTCATATCCTAATATTTTCATCTAGATGTATTAAACAACTTAGAACCTTTTGTTTGTACCCACCCATTTCTCAAGTGATCAAAAATATTGGAACAGGTGTTTCTTGTTGCCCAGGTATGCCCTGTTAGATTGATTTTTTTTTTTTTTCTTAAACAGTTAAAAGCTCTGCATGTCTACTCTTGCTTTGAGCCGTGTGAAGAGTCATGAAAGTTAGTCTATTTTTTTAAAGTTAGAAAAATAGAGTCTATTAACCACTCTATGGCAACAACCAAACAGTCCCTTCCAATAGTATTGCAATGGCAAGGCCAATTCTTTGTTTCTGAATTATCCTTAAAAGGATAAAAAAAATCTATCTATCCTAAAAAGGATAGATAGAGCTTTCTATGGGAGAAAAGCAAGCTATTTTTAAGCTGAGAAAATATGGAAAATCAGTTAGAGCCTTTGCACAAGCATTGGGCAGAGCCGATGGAACAATTTGGAATGTCCTGAGAAAGAAAGAAAGAAACCCCTAGTGCACTAACAACCAGACATCTAACAGGTCGGCCAAGGAAAGCAACAGCAGTTGATGACAAACATTGTGAGAGCTATGAATAAAAATCAAAAAATAACGGTCAGTGGCATCACCAACAACCTCCACAGGACAGAGGTGAAGGTATCACAATCCAGGATTCAAAGAAGACTTTGAGAGCAGAAAATATAGAGGACATACTTCAGCAGTAAAAATCAGAAGGCCAGGTTGGAATTCACAAAGAAATACAGAGATGAGCCATAAAAGTTCTGGAGCCAAGATTAATCTCTAGCAAAGTGATGGAAAGGCCAAAATGTGGAGAAAGAAAGGATTTGCTCATGATTCAAAACACATGAGCTCATCAAGCACGGTGGAGGTAGTGTCATGGCTTGGGCTTGCATGGCTGCTTCTGGAACAGGCTCACTAATCTTTATTGATGATGTGACTCATGATGGTGGCAGCAGCAGAATGAATTCAGAAGTCTACAGAAACATGCTGTCTGCCAGTTTACAGAGAAATGCAATTGTTATTTACTTTAAGGCTATCTGTTCCTAAACTTTTGCTCATCTAAAAATTGGGTGGTCTGCCACCAAAGGTGCCATGTTTTAAGTTGTTTAACACATCTAGATGTAAATATCAGGAAATGAAAGCCGAAAATCTGGTCTATTGTTTTGTTTATCTTTTGATCTCAAACCCAAATGTCTTCAGTGTATAGCAAAAAAAAAGAAAAGAAAAGAAATTGGCAATGCTGTTCCAATACTTTCAGAAGGGACTGTATAACTGCCATGGTGCCTTGTCATTCTGAGCCTGTGATAAATCGGTTTCAGTGAAACATGGCTTATGACTGTGGTATTTATTGCAAATACTGTCACACATCACCACGTGACTTTGCTTGTGGTTCTCTGTGTGTCAAAAAGATATCCAAGTTGATTCTCGCTTTCCTGGCAGTTCTCCAGGGTTTATAGAACCAGTTACATATCTTACCAGTTATTATAACAATAAGAAATAAGACTTTTTATAAGAAAAGTTTATATGATATAAAATATTAGAAATAAGTCCCTGCCTGCAAAAAATCTTCAGGTCTTGAAGAGGTCATAAAACAAACTTTGCGGGCCAGTCAGCTACTGAAATGCTAAAATGGCGTAAGGATTCTCGTATAATTAAAACCGTCATTGTTGGTTTGTCTCGAGAGGCTTTTTGAAGCCTTCTTCCCTCTCCCAGATTAAAGAAACAACCTGCTGTAGGGTCGAGAAAATAACTTTTAGAAAATCTGAAGCTATCCTTCTGAACTACTAGACCGTCTTTGTACATAAATCAACTCCATCACTCACCATCGCATCAACAACTTAACAACAACTTGAACTGACTGACAGAATATATCAACATGAAATCATTCATAGGACCTTTTTTTCATGATAACTCTGGTCAAGATAACTTTATTGAGAAAGATATATTCTTTAAAGCACCTGCTGGTTGATAGACTACACAAAGTTACTAAGTGACATTAATCATAACCGAATAATCAGTTAGGCCCGAATCCATCAAGAACCGTCACAATGACAGACAGGATTTCCCTGAGGGGGAAATACTGAAAGGAAGTTGGCAAAGGAGTGTTAAAAACAGTTTTGAAACTCCCTGGTTCGAGGTTCCTCTTGTATTGTATGTTTTTGTATTTTTCTTTTTCCTGCTGTAAAATGAAATAATGTAGGGTGAACAAAAAAAAGGTGAAAGTAGGATGAATGAAGACTTTTGTGTATAGACACCAATCTATATTTCCTTTTGTCCAGTGAATTCCCCCCCATCGCTGATGATCTCGAAAGGGAGAATTATAAGCGCGAATTTGACCGAGATCACCAAGTGTATAAGAGTCTGCAGGCCGAGCTGGATGAAATTAACAAGCGGCTAGCTGAGGTGGACCGCGAGCTTGACGAGCTTCAGGAGGGGACTCCGCAGTACCTGGTAAGAGAAAACATGATTTCCTGTCTGGGCCTGTCATTCATTTTGTTGAGCACTAATTAAGAATAATAGGAAGTTCCTCGGTTCGTATACACATCAGATATATTGAAGAATGAAGATTACTGTCTGTACAGTCATTGCTTTAGTGCTCCTGAGCGCGATTAGCCTGCACGCAGTTACAGAAATATAAATTTCACGTACTTGTTTGCTGACCTGTCATTGTCCTGAAACAGGATACCGTGGACGAGTACAATGCACTGAAGGACAAAAAGCGGGTAAGAGTGATTTAAATGGACGTTTTCTCATTGTTCTGTGCAAACAAATCCCTAATCCCGTCACTTTTTTGCTTATTTATCCATTGTAACATGTGCATGGATGGGATGATGGTAAACACGGACTTGACCAGTAGAACTGTAGATTAATTTGTCTTCTTTATTTATGTCTCGAAAGAGCGGTGACTACCGGATGAAGAAGAAGAGATGCAAGGAGCTGAAGGCGAAGTTGAGCCACATCAAGAAAATGGTCAGTGATTATGACGGTAGAAGATAAAAGCTTTTAGAGACTCGGGAATGCCGGACTAGACTTCCTGCTGAATCCATCTGACGTCTGGTGTCCAAACATGAAGTGTGGGAGTCGATCTCTGTTACTGGATAGCACACAAGAGGATTTCTCCATTTTTACATAAGCTTTTATATATACATTTATTTTTTTTACCTGGATTCTGTGATTAAACTCAGCTGAGTTTGTGTACCTGTGTGTCATGGTGAAGAATTTTAAAGAGCCATCAGCGTCTTTACCTGTTGGCGTAAGCTGGATCAACCTCTTCTGTTAACTTATTTATACTTAATGAGCTTTCTGTTTGTTTCTGGGTGAAAATGGCAACTTTTGTTTTGTTTTTTAGAAACTTGGTCACTGGGGACTCAGATTTGTGTATTCTGTTTTAAATGTTGTTGTTATTTCATAATGTTGTATGTATTGCGTTTTAAACTTGTTTGTATCTGTAGATGTACAAATCTCAGTTTTCTGATTTTACTTATTTTATTAGATAAATAAACTTCTTTATACTCTGTGAAGAAATAGTATTTTATATAATTTTTTTTTCATTGCAAAAGGTTATGAAAATAAATAGTTGCATGTTCCCCAAAATACTGTGTGTTTCCTCTGATGACCTTTTAACCAAAACAGGATTAGCAACTGAGAGAGTGAGAGAGAGAGAGTGAGAGAGAGAGTGAGAGAGTGTGTCAATCAATTTACAGGTGATTTATCAACATATGTTCAAGACTACAAATAAAATCTAAGCTCCCTAAACCTGGTGGGAATTTTGGGAATTTTTACACACTTTATTAAATGGTTGATAAATGAAGCTCAGTGCTCCTGGATTGATCAGGACCATCAAGACAATATTATTACTGACGATGAATTATTTTTAATTTTATTTAAAAATAACTCCATACATTTTATGTTTAATTATTTTTAGTTATTAATTAATTTTCCAAATAACAACAAAACTCCAACAGAAAAAGAGATGTATGGGGCAGCTCATATCAAACGGCATTAATTGACATCAGGGCTATTATTTACACATCAACCAACATTTCAGGGATAAATAGCTTAGTTCAGTTCCTCAATTTAACCTGAATTTACCTCATTAACACATGACCCCAACTCGTTCTAACTGGTTTTGTGTGTCAAAAAAATGTATAAGCACAGTCCATAGGGAATTAAAAAGAATGTGTTTGATCAAATGCATGAGAGAAAGAAACATTTTGAATATTTACTGAGAAAACTGGAGTGCTCTGGGTTTTTTTTTTCCACTTACACACACACACACACGCCATAAGCCAGATCAAGAACGTTAATTTCAGCTCTCTGGCTTCAGTCGAGTACTATGGCTGCTCAGCCAGTCTTTAAGTAGAGGAACATTTCTATCCATCCAGCGGATATTCTCCTCGATATTCTCCAGAGCCTGCTGGACGCTACGCAGTCCTGAACCCATGTCTGGCTGCAGTGAACTGAAGAAAGATCGTATCTGTAGGAAATTATAATAAGGATTTAAAATAGGAAGAAAAATCAGGAAAATGGAAATCCAGCATACAAACTGCCAACTCCTTTAAACATGGTTCATGGTTTTCCAGCAGCTGCATCAGCTGTAAATGTGTAAATGGGGTTACTGCTTCGGCAATATTAATGCAGGAAATGGGTTCATATGTAGCTGGTATTCTACTTTACTCAATTTTTGACTCATGTATGATATTTGGAGATAAACGTACCTCCTCTAGCATCTCCTTGGTTGAGTACTGATTGGTTACTCCAACAACCATACGTGAGATCGAAGAGGAACCAAGATCAAACCTAGAAGAAAAAAAAAAATTGTTCCACATTTTACTCTGTACTGATAAAGAACTGCTGGGAAGAAGACGACAAAATACAATAAAGTTAAGAGCAAATGTTTTAGTCAGATTACTGTTTACAGACTGAAAATGAATGAATGGATAATTCAGTCTACTTTAACTAACACACGATATGGTTGCTTTTTTTTTAAATAGTCCATAGTTTGTACTCACTTCTTAACCAGTTCTTGCCAGTTGGCTCTCAGGAAGTTCCAAGCCAGTTTATATGCATTTGGGTTTCTACTGACACTAATGACAAGTGATGGCAGCTCATGGGTCTTCAGGACATCTCCTTCTAGACCCCTCTCCATTAGCCTGGGTTTACAGATCAAGAGAAAAACACAACGTTATTGACTGCAAGTCCCATTAATATCACTGTTAAAATGTGATGTTTGTTTCAATGTGTTTGTGTTGATTTTTGATTTGCCCAACCACTCTAGCTTGTGAGCCAGTGGGCTGTAGGTCAGCGCCGCTTTAATCTGACTCTTTTCCGAGGGATACATCGTGTAACGATACATTTCCATAAGGAAGTCCCAACCTCCTTCTGTTCGAGCGCCCTCGGTGTACACGACCAAGCGGATGTCAGCAGGCAACCTGCAGTTTCGTAGCATAAGGCAGAATGTATACACGTGGATAAACGGTGCACTAGAGAAATGGTTAACACTGTTAATAGTGAACACTGACCTCATGTTGCCACCTGACTCCTTCCACTTGAGGAAAAGATCCTGAGCAGTGCTAACGCAGGGTGCATAACGACGCACACAGGCAAAGAGGAGCAAGTAATTCCGCAAGATCCTCTCTGACACCGAGCCCTCATCGCTCCATGTCTGTGTGTCAATCAGTCGCTGGAACAGGTTCACTAAGTAGGCCTTTAAACAGAATTACAGCATCTGCAGTTTAACAGTCTTTAATAGCCTTCATTGCCCTGTTAAAAGAACACCTTATTTCAAAATGCTATGATGGTAATCATTTTCATATTTTTTTAGGTTTGATTGTATAATAATAATAATAATAATAATAATAATAATAGTATTGGGAGAAATATTAATACTATAGTGATACTAGTAGTGATAGTAGTAATTCTAGTAGTGGTAGTAGTAGTAGTAGTAGTGGTAGTAGTGGTGGTAGGAGGAGTAGGAACAGTAGTAATAGTAGTAGTTGCTGTGCTAATAGCAGTAATAGTATTAGTGGTAGTAGTAATCATGGTAGTAGAAGAATAGTAGTGGAGGCGGTGGTAGTCGTACTACTAGTATTACTAGTGGTAGTAGTGGTTGTAGATATGGGAGGGGTTGTGGAAGTAGTAGCAGTTGTAGTATTAGTAGTGGTTGTAGTATTAGGAGTAGTAGCAGCAGTAATCGAATACCCCACCTTCAGCTGGTGCTCCAGAGCTGCCATGTTTCTCTTTTCCATGAGTTTGTAAAAAGGGACAAGTTCACTGAAGCCCTGTGTCACTGGCATAATCTCAGTCTCATGCTTCAGGTACAGACTCAGGCTCAGGGCCTTATCCAGAGAAACCTTTCCAATTCTGAGACAAATCAAATCTTAATGAGTCCACAGTTGAAATACCTTTCAAAGAATAGCATCCCCATATGGAAGGTAATGATTAAACTGAAATGAAAAATAGCTCTCACTTGACCAGCTGGAAGATGTCGTGAATGAGGCTTGCTCTGTCGTTCCCACTAAAAACTGTGTGATTGTGCTGAAGCTGCCTGATCAAAGCTTCCCAGCCGTGAGCTTCGTAATGGACAATATAATAGCCTCTCATATCCACATTGAATTTGATCCACTCCACTTCGGCTGGCAAGTACAATACATCTGGGGAAAAGGTGACATATTCAAACTTTAATAAAATGGAAATTGGTATAATTATAGAAATAGCTTTCTGTTCTTCTTTCCAGTCGACATGGTACATACCTTTTCTAGTTTTCAGCAGAAAACGCTGGACAGAGCTGGAGCTGCTGGTGATGTAGGTCAAAGGCACTTGCCAAAGGAAGCTTGTTTAAGGTAAAACAGAATAAATTCAGTTATGATACTGAACCATTATAACTACTAGTAAAAAAAAAACAGGAAATACATCTTACCTTGAATTCTTTGATGAATCTGCCCCTTTAAGGTACCTCTCCTGTTTTAGTTTGACCTCTCGACCTTTGACCTCCACAGTAACAATGGGAAAACCCTCCTGCAGTGTCCAGGTGTCCATGATAGCCTTCACATTCAGGTCATCCTCCATATACCATTTCTATTCATACAGTTAGAATTCCATGGTAAGGACCAGAGGTTTATTGTTCATAAAATCCCCTAAATATTTAATAGTTAAGCTAATAAGCCTCGGGCAGCCCAATACAGCAGAACAATACAACTCCTGTAGGCACACTGTAGATACAAATGTTCAGTGGTTTTGCCCAAAGGGCATAAACAAGCTATTATAAGATGATCAAGAGCATTTTCACATTGACATACAGAAGCAGAATGTCTGGACTTGTCAGTGCAGAATCCATCTGTGTTCAATGGCCCAAAGTCAACATCATCTGAGTCACAGATCTGAAAAAGCCAAAACATTTTACTCAAATATAAACAGCATTTAAAGAGAATTGATGAAGCATCTCTCTGTATGTGTCTACATGCAACTTTGCTGCATTGAATTCTATTAAATTCAGTTGAGTGTTGTGTGGCTGCAAAAGTTCTGCAAAGCTCAACTTTATGCAAATTTATTTTTAGCCAAAGAGTTGGAGGCTTCATGAAGGAAAGACTTTTAAACCAGCTTTAACATATCTATGTTAATGTCATAGAAACAACCACCAGGGGCAATCAGAGGCCAAGTGGCAGAATATGGTGATAAAATATACAAACTGGCAATGAGGACATTGTACAAATCAGAGAAAACATCTGTTATTTTGCCTAAATGTAATGTTTTACATCAAACAATGAACTTACGTTTGTCAGACTGTACCAGAGATCAGCATTCACAGTATTCTGGTAGCTGTGTTTCTTCAGGTAATGTATAATCCCAAGATTAAACACTTCTGGGCTCAGAAAATCTCTCAGCATGTTCAAAACACAGGCCCCCTGACAGCATATGCAACAATGATGAATGTAATATTGGAAAGGAAGTTATAAGTTTAAAAATGAATGCTATTTCAGCTGCTTCTGTACCTTCTGATAGGATACATCATCAAACATTTCTCGGATCTCTGCAGGATTTTCCACAGGGGTAGAGATGGGGTGTGAGGAGCTTAAAGAATCCACACCCATGGCAGTGAAGCACTTTTCTAAGAAGTAGTCATTCTAAAGCAGATACACAATCAATGAACCATTAAGAATAAACCAATGACACATTAACACAATGTTTTTCATTCGTTTTCAGGAACCGCTTTATCTTGGTCGGAATTGTGGTGGATCTGGAGCCTTATAATCTTAAGCTGTTTTTTAAAGCATTTGTTTTTGCCACTTCCTCTAGAGGTTTCATCAGTTTGGATGAAGAATGGATGAAGAACTGATAAAGCCATATGCATGACTAGTGAACTGTCTTCAAGATCATAAGAGGTGTCCAGATGCCAAGTCTTACTACTATGTGACCTTCAGTTATTTGAACGTTAATAATGTAGAGATGAAAACCACTCAGCCTTACTACTTGCAGCTCAGGATGGGTGATGTTTGTGGATACAAATTCCATGAACTTGGCAAAGCCCTCATTTAACCACAGGTCATTCCACCACTGCATCGTCACCAGGTTACCAAACCACTGGGGAGAAGCAGTGTTAATAAGTAGGAGTCTACAATACAGTTCTGTTAACCAACAGAACAGTGCATTTTATAATAAAATGTAGAAAAATTCAAATCCACAACCTGGTGGGCTAGCTCATGAGCAATGACCTTTGTGATGCCCAGTTTGTCAGAGGTAGAAGACCTTTCAGGGTCAAAGAGGAGCCCAGATTCTCTGTACGTGGTCAAGCCCCAGTTCTCCATAGCACCGGACTGAAAATCTGGAATTGCTGCAAGATCTGGGAATAATAGAACAATGCTCTAGTTGATAAGAAATAATATGATTATTCACCAAACCAGAAGCTTCATAGTGCAAACATCCAGTGGAGCTGTGTATAAAATATTTGTAAAACTTTAAAAGTAACAACAAAATTAATTTTGGTCTGGGAGGAGTGGAGTACAGCACAATTTGCCAATTTCCGATTTTCAAATATACTTGACTCAACCAATAGGTTAATTACCAGGCTTAGTAAATGTGTTAGACCACACAAATCCCCAAACTGGCTTTCACAACCTGAGTTAGGTTCCTCTATTATGTAGTAAAATACAGCACCCTAAAATGAACATTGACCTTGTTTGGGAAGTGGATATGGGATCCCAAAGTAATCATCATAAAAGTCAAGCAGTGTTACTGCCGTGTTGAGGGCATATTGTGCCTGATTAATCTTCTCTGGAACAGTGTACACAGATATCTGGAAAAAAAAACATGTCCATTTTAGGAATAACCAAAACACCCTGAAGTAGTGTAACTGGAAGGCAATAAAAGAAGAAAGCATCACTAACGGACCTGAACACCATGTTGACTTCTCTTACTGATGGAGACAAAGTCACAAACAATGAAGGCCACTAGATAAGTGCTCATCTTCACACTCACATCATAGTGATCCTCCAGCAAGTCTGCTGTGAGCGCCACCGTTTTCAACTTCAAAGAAATAAATATTTTTGATGCATCATACACAACAAATACATATGTACAAATTAATGCCACAAGTTTAATTAAAAGTTAATTAATATAACGTCTGATCTGTGATGGTGACAATTCTGTAGTGAATAACAAATAGCAGCACTCTGTACCTTAGGCATGTTTGAAATGGAAATATGCCTTGGCTCCCGGCGTACACGAATAGAAAAGTTGGCTTTGAAGGCTGGTTCATCAAAGCAGGGGAAAGCAGCACGAGCATGTGTAGGCTCAAACTGGGTGGATGCCAAGGCCCTGACATAGACACAAATCAACAAATCATTTGTACTTCAAAGTCCCCTATAAACTGCTGGTTTCTGTCAGCAAATCAAGTTTGGAGCTAAATTCAACACAACATCTAAATACATAGTTGGAAAAAAGTTGAAAGCTTCAGCTTCAAATTCTTCAGCTTCAAAGTCTTCACTCAAGGTAAAATAAAAAAGTATAAACTCTTAAATTTACTTATAACATGGAAATAAAAATACAAAAAAAGATTCATAAATAAAAAATATGTTTGCCTCAACTTGCATGCTGATTTTAGGTACTGATGGTAAATTAATGCCCCTTTCACCAAGAAACCAAGGCACCATGGTGGTGGGGGAAATAGGGGGTGGACTTTAGCTAATAACAGCTTTATTCCTAATCTCTCACATGTTAGCTAGCATGATAATAACTCTGATGATGCAACCTAGCTGAATGCGATTTGTTAGGAATTTAGGACTGGTGTGCTGTCTGGATGCGCCTAGTATTCCTGGGATAGGCTCCGGATCCACTGCAACCCTGACCAGGATACAGTGGTTACTGAAGATGAATGAATGAATGTACTGAATGAAAATGTAGTGAGTAGTGACTTAAAAAACTAGACTTAAGTACTTGGATCTGGAGCCTATCCCAAGAACACTGGGTGCAAGGTGGGGACACACCTAGAATGGGAACCCAGTCCATCACAGGACACCTTGCACACACACATTTACACACTCATTCACACCTACAGCAATTTAGTGTAGCAAATCCACCTACTGGCATGTTTTTGGAAAACCCACAAGGAAGCCCTGGAGGAAACCCACAATGATATGAGAAGAACATCCACAGAAGCTTCACACAAACAGTATCCTGATCTCAGGATCGATCCAAGGGCCCTGGAGCTGTGAGATGCTGCCAATCTACTGTGCCACTTTGCCATAACTAACATAAGTCTGATTCAAAATCCACACAATACCCGTAGATAAAATAAACATTCATAAAACTTTATTAAAATACAAGATGTATTCCTACCTGACTTCACCACTTCGTGTGGTGTACGAGCCTTTATAAAAGCCATGAAAACTGTTGGATAGGTTGGCTGAGAAATCTAATCGGATAACATGTATGCCTTTTATAAACGTAAAGCTCTGGGAAGACAATGAAATCTGCTCAAAGGTTTCAGACTCATGGACGTGAAGCAGCTGAGCATCGCCAAACTGCAAAACAACTGCTTTGGAGATGTGAAGGTTCTTGCTGTGAAGAAGAATGTGCTTGGTGTCCTGCTGCACCTCCAACTGAATCTGTACTCTTCCAGTAAAGTTGAGGAAAGTCAGGTTTGGATGGATTAGTAAATCATAGTGAACTGGCTTTACTGTGTCGGGTAATCTCAGTTTCCATGGAAAAGAGGAATCGGTTGTAACAAATGTGCTGTTTTCAGAGTACTTGGAATCAAGAGGAGGGATGAGAGAAAGGAAAATGAGGAGAAAGCTAAACTGCAGCATACTGTTGTTGCTGAAGGTACAGTCTTCTCAGGAGGAAGTAAGAACTTCAGCTTTGTGTGGAGATCTGTTGGAAAGAGCAATAACAGGGTTAGAATGAGCCAAAACGATGTTTACCCACGCTTAAACGATGACCAAACTTGAGGGAAGTGTAAAGAAGATTTATGAATGAAGCTTGTTTGTTTGAAAAGAGAAAAACACACACCTGAATGCTGATATCCCTCGCAGCCATGTCGTGCTAAGCGAAAGTGAAAGTAATTGATTTCCACCATAAACACGTACCGCTGGAGTCAACCCGGAAGTAGTTTATGCGTAAGTACTACTGACCTAATGTATCACCACATCAAGATATATGTTGTTTGCCGAAGAAGAACTCTGACAGCGCTGACAGCCAGGTTTTTATTCCACGAACTGGTAATAAAACACCACCACGACAGAAAACAGCGCCCTCTGCTGTTAAAAGAAAGAAATGAAAATATGTATTTTTTGTGCTACAGAAAAAACAAGACTTATACATGTTTAAGTCCTTACAATTGTTCAGTGACTCATCTTAAATCATATTATTCAATAATTAGTAATGATGCAACAGTTAAATATTGAATAATGAATCGATAATAGGAAAAGGTATTTAGTTAGAAAGGTTTGAAAAGAAGCTGTAGCTAAATGCTATGCTATGTTGATGTGGAGTTTTATTAAAATCCTTTTTTACAGTTTATTAAGGGTTCTGATAGTCTGCAGGTAGAAGCTGTTTTCCAGCCTGCTGGTTCTGGACTGAATGCT
>CM074961.1:6555281-6583073 GCA_037577455.1 Pangasius macronema
ACTCTCAGACCATTAGGCCACGACTGCCCCGGTTCGACATTAGAACATTCAACATTAAACATCCCTACAAATCATGGGTGTCCAAGCTTATCCATAAGGGGTTGGTGTGGCTGCAGGTTTTGAATCCATCAGGAACCACACCTGTTTAATCTAAAAGTAAAAGTAATCGCGGCTCTTGCTTGGTTGGTTTGAAAACCTGAAGTTGATAAGTTTAGACATATCTCTGATATTGAAGGGTTTCCCCAGATGGATAACTGAAGAACTCTGGATGGTACTCAGTTTTACTTTTTTCCCCCCAAGAAGGTAACAAAAAATACTTATTGCAGTTTTCTTCCATAGTGTCAGTCTCTAATTAGAAGTTATGTTTAATGCAAGAGCGGGATGTTGGAGCCTCTCAGCTTTGGTTTGTTTCTTTCTAAGACATACAAAACTTTCCATAAATGAGGGCAGTGAAAGTTCGAAATTGTACAACATTGTGAATTTCAGGATTTTCTCTAATATTATGGCCTTGAACCTATGTGTATAGGAGTGCCATTCAACTTTCTGCTTTATGTAACTTTCCATTTCTTAAGCATTTATGCTCAGTGATCGTGCATTTTAACAAACACCTGACAACAGCGATTCACCGCCACCGACTGCCAACAGGAAATGAGTCCAAACTTCTTTTTTTTTTTTTAAACCAAACGTTTTACACTTCTCTGATTTGGTTCATTATATTTAATCCAGATTTGCTCAGCATAATGTCAATATATCTAATAATGGTAATTTGTGAAGGAATTTTTTATATCTTAAATGATATTGTCATAGTGAGGGTATTAATTAATGTCACATCATGCAATCAGGAAGTGTGGCATATTTCCAATCCACATAACGTGGCCCAATAGTAGTAGTAATAGCAATAGTAATTCTTATTCATAGCACCTCTAGCTGGCAACAGGAAGTGAGGATTATAAACCAAACGTTTTAACACTCCTCCTAAAGGGAATGTCTAATTCAAAACAAATCTGGTCAGTAAGATGTCAAAATATTCAAACAAACAAGTCAAAGTCAAACGTTCAAATAGACATGCATACAGTAAGTCATTTTCATATATATTTTCACACACACACACACACACACACACACACACACACACACACACACACACACACACACACACACGTCTCCCGCATGTGAGCAGATGAATGGCTGCGCAATGCGCAATTATGTCATCGGGTACTTCACTTTCGACATCCTCTTTGGGAACTACAGTCCCTTGTAGAATATCCTAAATAAAATACTACAACTTTTTATATAATAATAATAATAATAATAATGGTTTTAGTGATACGCCGTTATAATGTTCTCAGTAGTGTACTAAAGAGTTCCACCTGGTCATGAACTGGTAGGATATTCATTCTGCACTGTGTGATTGCAGTTGTGATTGTTTTTCCTCATAGTGATTCCAGATTGAATAATATGAACTAGAGTAATAATAAAGTGCAAAGTAGGAAAGTGAAATATTTGGTCCATTGCACCTAGGTGACATATAAGGTGCTAAGGTCTCAGAAGAATTAAAGATGATGCATTCAAATGAAAAATCCTCAGTCTTATGATGAAGGTCTCACTATGTGAACATTGACTATTTTATACGTACATACAGCTCTGACTCGTCAAGGCCTGGACTCCACAACACCTCTGAAGCAGTGCTGTGGTATCTGGCACCAAGACATTAACAGCAGATCCTTTAAATCCTGTAAGTTGCAAGCTGGGACCTCCATGGATCGAACTTGTTTGTCCAGCACATCTCAGAGTTGCTCGATCGGATTGAGTTCTGGGGAATTTGGAGGCCAGGTTAACACCACTGCCATTAGGGAATATAAAGGGGTGTACTTGGTCTGCAGCAAAGCTTAGGTAGGTGGTACTTGTCAAAGTAAGATCCACATGAATGCCAGGAACCAAGGTTTCCTCCACCGGCTTACCTTCTTCCCATAGTGCATTCCATAGTGCATCTTTTGCATCTTTTGGCGGTGGACAGTGGTCAGCATGGGCACTCTGACCGGGGAATCAGATCAGATGGGCTAGCCTTCGTTCCCCACGTGCATCAATGATCCTAAACCACATCTAGACTTCTCATCTTGTTTTGAGATGTCTCTTGACCCCTGGCCTAGTTGCATTTTTCTTGACTATAGCAGCTCTTGCTTTTACTGCTTGTTTACATCCTCCTACTTATATTTTCTAGATTATGCGTAGCCATTATTACTATTTATGCTTGATTAACTTATACCAAGAGATAATGTTTCTACCGTATATCGCCCTAAAGCTAGCCTTATGATTAATCTTATTCTCTACTCTACATTAGCTCAGATTCATAGACACATCGGATGTAACCTTCAGTGTGCCTTCTGTAACACCAACCGCCTGCTCTTGCAGCTGAACTCATCCACTTCCTGCCTCTGCGTGTTGTGCACAAGACTTATACCTCTGATAATAACACAAACTATAAACTAATTATGTCTCCTAATATAGTCAAAGCTGGCTACTAAGCTGCCCATAAGATGATTAAGCGATATTTCTATATTTTTCTCGACAGTGCCCACGACCCTTCCACCGGTTCACCGGTTGTCCTTCCTTGGAAAACTTTTGGTAGGTGCAAAGTGAGCTTAGAGCATCCATGCCTTGAGCCTAAATTACAGTAAGGTTTCTCATCTTTATGCAAATCCTACACAATTCCACACATTTGACAAAAATGTACTTTATTAGGCTTTTATGTAACAATAAATTAGACTTACGAAGGCAATACAATCTTTGTAATAAATAAGTTAAATAAAGTTAAATTAAAACCTAACTCATCCAATAGTTATCGTGAAAGTACAAACAAGCACAGGGTGGTCAGATATCTCAAAAAATATGAACGTTTTAAATAAAAATAAATAATTATGAACTCTTCTTGTGATTATTGTAAAACCACAAACAGGCACAGAACAGTCAGGTATCTCCAGCTGAGATATACTTAAACATAAAATGAGCCTCCAGATTTACACTTGTACCTAGTACATACTTTCTGGAAACTGGTTTTCTGAATCAGATCTCATTCTGAGAGACATCAGTCTCATCATGGAGCGTGAACAGCTGGTGGTGACTGGGCTGCTGCTTACACATCTGCACTGGTTTAAAGTCATCCTTTGAGGTGGTGATGAACCAGCCTGGATATTTGACCGACTCGAAGGTGTTAAGGGATTCACCAGTGCCGTTTCTGAAGAAGAGGAAGCGCTCCATGCCATCATTCTCCTTGATGGCCTTCAGGCTGTCTTTGTCTTTTACCTCCTACAAAAGAATGAATCCATTACTTCTATAATAACCATTACAAGTTAGCGTTCTCTAGTTCTGACTGCATCAGACATTGTGATTGACTGCTGTGTAAAAGGTTTTAGTTATGGCCCTCTTTGTCCTGAATTTGTTTCTAGTCAGTAGGCTAAAGCCTGTAATTGGGTGATTCCACAATTGGGGTGTTGTTAGTGTTCTACTAATATTACATTTACAAATATGTATGTAAAGTAAAGGTTAAAGGCATTTTAAACTAGGTGAAGTGACCTTCACACCAACCTATGTGTACGTTTTAGATTAATAACATTATATAACATGTTTTAGATTAATTAAAATATTAATAAAACCTGTACAGCACCTCCATTCTGCCTCTAGCCACTGTAACTACACTTTACCTTGAAATATAATCATTCAAATACTTAAAAATATTTTTTTGCATTAATCCATGTGAATATAATGCTTGAAACATCCTTTTTTNGGGAAAAAACTGTGTGCCAAGTGACTAATCGATCCAGTGGGTTTTGTCAGATGGTGATGTTTACATACCTCTATGCCTAGAAAAGGAGTTTCATTCTCCATTGTGCATGAGAGAAAGAGGTTGCTCTTCACAATCCCCAAACATACAGGCTGGCCTCTTGTGTCTGTGCAGTTTGGTGGCGTGTAGGCTGAGAGGTTGAACCATGCTGTCAAAAAAATATTCACTTTGGTTAAATACAGCTTGGAGGTTTTTACAATAGACAAGCAAGCCAAAAGGAAGCAGCAGCAAGAAAGATTTAGACTGAAAAGGTATGATGGTTGAGAAGTGAGAGTGACAAGTCAGGACTAGTCAGGACAATTTCAAATCCCAGCGTTGACAAAGAGCCCAGTTTGGCACCTCAGCAAGGTCTTTATCCATCTGCTATGCTATGTGCTTTGACTGAATTTTGCCTCAAACTTTGGAACCAAATCAATTCCTGTAAACTGTTAGTAGTGACAGTGCATTGGAAGTTTGTATTGGAAGTTTGTATTGGAAGTTTGAATTGGAAGTTTGTATTGGAAGTTTGAATTGGAAGTTTGTATTGGAAGTTTGTATTGGAAGTTTGTATTGGAAGTTTGTATTGGAAGTTTGTATTGGAAGTTTACCTTTACTTTTCTCGTTTCCACCCTTCAGAGTAATGGCCAGCAGAATAGGAATATTTTCTCTCCGCACCAAGGCCCTTTTAGACTTGTCACATATAGTGCACTGCACAACCTTGTCCTGCCTGCTGTAACTCTTGGATTCACTGCAATTCAAATCGATCACTATGGTCTCTGTGTGAGGAAGATGGGAGTGTGTCAGTTCTCATGGAATCAGCTTCATCTCACACCAGAGCAAAGTAAGAATATATGCATATACGTTAAGATATAACGTTTGAACCACACCTTCAATCACATTCTCCATGATGATATTGAAGAGCTCCTGGTCAGTGAACTCCGTGGACCGAATATTTTGAGTGTGCTTCAGCCTCTGCAGAGCGATTACAACATTAGCGACGCGGCGCATGCTACGATGCTCCGTGGTGACCTCGATACGGAGTCCTTTGTGCAGGTCACATCTGCCACTCTGTAACACACCACAGTCCACAGTGAGCTCAGGTTTTGATTTAGTGAAAAGAAACATGAGCTGTGTTGAGGTGAGGTGAGGCTTTACACATCTGTATCCATGACTTACCATGGCCAAAGGATCAGAGCAGTCCAGCTCGTCAAAATCCATGTTGTCTGAATCAAATCCACAGTCGCTGTCGAAGCAGCTGTTAAAAGGGAATGAATTCATGAATGACTGTGTTTATTTCCTGACTTAATATATGAAAAATTCTCTAATTCTCTCTAATCCCTAATCTCTAACTGTATTTCTTGCCACACAGGAATAATAATAATAATAATAATAATAATAATAATAATAATAATAATAATAGGTGTTGTGCTGCAGAACAGCAGCAAAGACATCATGTTTAAAAGCATCCTGATAAGACATGGTCACTTGAGAACAGTCTTTATCTACCAGCATCAGACCAGAAGCCTTTCCAACCTTATCAGCAGAAGCAAATGAGCTTTACAACAACTTGTCTAGCTGGAAAATGTCAAAACGCGCAAAACGCTTAAACTACTCATCCAGGGAGCTTTATCATTCAGAAGAGTGGCAAAGTTTATTTGCCTTGACTTTCTACTACTGGACATTTAAAATGACCTGGGTGGCTGAACACCTTCACAGACTGGGACTTAGTATTATTATTATTATTATTATTATTATTATTATTATTATTATTAGAGTCCAAAAACACTAATGTCACAAGACATTTCCCTCATGACCGTATCAGGTTATTTTATTCATTGCTTCCAAGACAAGACTTACCTTTCCATCGTTAACAAACTGATGTCAGCCATTTCTAAAAAGAAATAAATAAAGGTAGATGTTAGCTTTCATTTTAATCAATCAATCAATCAATCAATCAATCAATCAATCAGTCAGACATTCATCCTGCAAACTTCAGATTTTCTACACATGCACATAAATCCACAGAATACATACCAGTGGTTAATGAGCGAAAGTGCGAACTGAAGTTGTCTTGTGAGACTGTCTGCAGTTGAGCTACCGTGTGAACTGCAGTCCGGTGTCTCTGCGGCTCTTTTATACGCTGTGGCTGGGAAATTCTTGCCTTTGGCAGCAGATGAAAGGTTGCGTGATGCGCAATTACATCACCGAGCGCTTTACTTTCAACTTCCTTTAAGGAAACTACAGTTCCTTGCAGACTATCCTAAATAAAATAGTAGAACTTTTTTACTTTCTATTTTTCTATGTAATAATAATAATAATAATAATAATAATAATAATAATAATGGTTTTAGTGCTACGCAGTTATAATGTTCTCAGTAGTGTACTAAAGTGTTCCACCTAATAAACTGGCCGGACTTTCATACCTTATAGTTATCAAATACTCATTAGGCTTCACAGGACTTTATCAGTTTAAAAATCCTAAGGATGATGTCAGAAGCAAGCAAAATCCTCATTCTTATGATGAAGGTCCCACTGTGTGCACAGTGACTATTTTATACATACATGTCAATGTACCTATAAGAGTTTTAGGTAAGACTTTAATGAAGGTATGATGAGGTAGTAATGAACCATCACCCAACCGACACACACTCTTAGAAATAAATGAACTCTTTCAGGGTTCTTCAAGGGTTTCTAGCCTTTTAAGATTTCTATTTGGAAACATTTCTGATAGGTTTTCAACATAGAACATTATAAAACATGGGTTTTCAAGCTCATCCATAACGGGTCAGTGTGGCTGCAGGTTTATTAATCCATCAGGACCCACATCTGTTTAATCACAGGTCGCTGTGGCTATTGTTTGTTTGGTTTGAAAACCTGAAGCAGATAAGTTCAGACCCATCCCTGATACTGAAGGATTTCCTCAGAGGGCCAACTGAAGAACCATTAAAGGTCTCAGTTCATCTTTTTTTCCCAAGAGAGTGACAAAAATACTACAATTTTCTTTCCTTTCTACAAAAAAGTGAAATTTTGTGAAAAACATTGAAAGGAAATGTACATTGTGGATTTTCAGGCTTTTTACTAGTACTGTTTTGTGTGTTTAAAAGTGCCCTCAAATATTTTTATTTTACGTAACTTTACATTCTGCAACCAGGAAGAAGACACTTCCTCTCTTCGTGTTATGATGGCAAGATTATCCAGATTTCTCTGGTTTTTGTTTTTAACCAGACAGGATGATGTCAATCCCTGGGCTGCAGATTCTTTAGAAAGGAATGGTTCATGGTATCAGAAGGCACATATTGCCCAAGAACCTACAGCTGTATGATGTTAATAACAAAGACCATCTGGTATTGTAATACAATAGGTGAAAACAAAACTTGCTTAATACCTGAGAGCCACATCCTGCATTGCAAAACCTGAGAGGAAAACTACTGCTCTGGGTATAGATTTAAAAGCCAGAGGCAATGGTGGTAATAAAAATACCCTGATGCCACATGAGGAAGTCCGGAAATGAAACCTGCCCTCTTCTGCGTGGCACCGGATAAGAGTCATTACTCACAGTTGTATACTACAGCTACACAACAGCAATATTAACTTTATTGTTTGGTGTCACAATGGGGCTGCAAGTACGTCACCGCTTCAGGGTTCCTTGATCCTGAGTTCAGTTTTGTTATCAAGATTCATAAACTTTCTTTTCCCCCAAATTATTTAAAATTTTTTTGTAAATATTCATCTGCTAACAAAAAAATCTCAGCTATGGCTAAATAAGCAAAACCTTCTACTAAGCTAATTAAGGACACACCACATGCGCTTTACCAGGAAGAGATCAAGCAGCATGAACAGCGAGATAACCCAATCCATTCATCCATTAATCACTGTGACGACGACATTGCGACAGACAGAGAGTGTGACAGGATGAGTGAGATCATGAGCGAGCGTGAGAGACAGAGTGAGCTAGCCAGCGAGTGAGAGTGAGAGTGAGACAGATAGAGAGAAGTTGGGCTGATCTGTTTTTTTCCCCCCTAGAAATAAATCGAATAAATTTAGAAATAATGAACAGGTTTGAAGGCTGTCTTGATTTAGTTTATAACGAATGCCCAAATAGCTGCTATTTTATACACCAGGAGGTCTAAGGATGACTGAATGAACTGTTCTTTAATCCATTCAGCTTCAGTAACTGCTTCCATGCTTGTTGAGGTCATGGTGTAACTGCAGAAAGTATTTCTTTTTACAGGAATAATGTCAGTGTCTCAAGCATCGACGGCAGAGAAATGTAATGAAATGCTGGAAAAGGCAGTTGTGTATTGTGTAAGCACACCTAGTCTACGCCTGGCATTATACAGCACACAGGGCCTCACTGCAGGACCTCGTACATCAGGAAGAAATGTAGTTTCAGTAACTATAACTGGAGGGCAATTCGGTTTTTAAATTCTTTTTAGAAAAATTATTATTATTATTTTTTTTTAATTTGTCAACAATATAGATCTCACATCTGAGACTGGGAAGTTCCACTTGGTAGACGAGAAGGACCACAGACCGCATCAAGTTTTTTTTTTTTTTTTAAGAGGAAATTGCGCAACTGAACTTTGGATCTGCTTTGTCAGGAGCACAGATTTAACAAAAAAAAGAAATTTTAAGCACTTATAAGAGCAACAGATTGTGATGTTATTTAGCTTGAGTTTAGATGAAGTTTGATTATATGTCTTTTAGTTTATACAGAAAATCTATATTCCAAAATAACTGCACAACAGAAATAATTCCAGCTGGGAAAAAATGATTATATCAGACTGGGAATTCCGTGGCACAGAGCACTGTAATGTTTAAACATTGTGTAAATTAAGGAAGCAGAACAGACACGTAATGTTGTAGTGTATTAGCTAAATTACTCGCAAAAAATTTAAATATTTATATGTATTGTTTAAACATAAAGTTTTTCAATGTTGTGGATCTGTTCATACTGCAAGGGAGCGAACTACAAAATAGATCAGTACAGGTATTACATTTTGGGGGAAACTGCTGCATTTTGTTTAAAACTGATTTGTGAAGGTATGCGGCAATACTCTTCAGTGGCTTATCAAGAGAGAGAGAGAGAGAGAGAGAGAGACAGAGAGAGAGAGAGAGAGAGAGAGATCCACAAATATTGGGGCTGATCATTTTAGAAATAAAAAGAAAACATAAGAAACTATACTTGAAAAAAAAGTATATAAAAGCATGAAGCTCAAAATACTGAATATAAAAATAATCTCATAATAATAATAATAATAATAATAATAATAATAATAAGCTGCTCATTTTCATGAAACTTTCCAATATTTCTGATTTCTCAGTTTTTTCACTTGCACATATTCACCTAAAACTGACAGATACTAGTGATGAGTTTACCTGTGAAGATTTTCCGACTCTCTTTCAGTAAATGACTGACAACCAAATCCCAATTTTGACAATTTTGTTATTAAGGTTCATAAACTTTCCTTTTCCCCCCAAATCATTTTAAGAAAATGGGATCATAAAAAATATTGTAAATATTCATCTGCTAACAAAAAAAATCTCAGCTACGGCTAAATAAGTAAAACTATTAAATGATGGTAATATTGGCAGTAAGGGCCTGTCCTGGGTAAGGCACTGATTAAACTGTTATAATAAGCAGCAAACCCACTTGTATATAAATCAGCGAGAAGCTTGAAGAGCTGTTAAATCAATGTGTGTAAATATATTTATAAAATACATAAAACGTTTGTTATAATTGACCTCGTCCACCTTTATGTAGTGAAGTTTCCATGAAACTAGTTCATGATTTTATCAGTTGTGTTAGTTGACTGTAATTATATCACAACCACACACAAGCTCCACTACAAGTCCAAACAAGCTGCACTCAGTCCAGGCCACTTCCACCGACGCTTACAGCCAGAATGCTAGAACTGAGTTGGCCCAGTCACACGTTTTGTACATCAAGCGTAGCGTGTAGCACTCGCATTACTTCTTTTGTTTTTACGTATTTAAATCAGCTTTTGTGTTCTCTGTGATCGATGTATGTTTAGATTTGGTTCTTTCAATTCATGGATTAATGCTGAAAAATATTTAACACAGCTGCTTATACGATCGTCTGTACGCGCCTCGGTCTGGGTAATATACTGTTCTACTGCGCCATCTAATGGAAGCCGACAGTAAAAATGTAGACAACACAACTTCCACACTGTCTTTTAATTCCTACAAAAATAATAAAGAATTGAGATTGGGAGCATTTAATGTAGGAGCAGTGTTCAATATTACAGAGAGGCAAAGAATTTCTACAAAAACTGTCTAATTACAATTCAGCTACTATTTTATAACTGGGGAAAAAAATCAACATCGTCTCAAAAAAATTATTGCCAATCTATAGATTACAAATAAAAATTCAGCATCTATCCTACACAAAAGGCAAAAACAGGATTTCTTCTTATAAATATACTAGAAATTGAGTTTAGTTTACTGTATGCAGTAAGATAATATAATCTGGTTTCATCAACAGAACAAGGCATTTTAACAGCTCAGACATACTTTAACACTTTACCTACGAGTAAATGCATTATTCTTAGTCAATCTGACATTAATTCCAATCAACATGATGCATCAGGTGCATGCTTCTGGATTTGAAATGCAACTACCGTAAAATAGGAAATGTGTTTGTGTGACGATTTTAAATCAATTTAAAAAAAAATAAAACATAGATGTCAGTCAGGGAAAACCAGCGTAGTCCCTCAATCCTAAAAGAACAAGCAGTCTTTTGCCTCGTCATCCCCCAACCCAAAGAAACATACACAAACAAAGTCAGAATGCAATTAAAAAAAACCAAGAATGAAAAGAAAAGAAAAAGAAGAAAATCCCTTTTACTTTCCAGCATCAACATGGTGTCTGGAACTAAAGTACCAGATAAACAGTAACTGAGCACTACAATGGCACATCATGTGAAATACTTTCCGGCACGGGGGTGTGTGTGCCTTTAACAATGCCCAGGAGTAGCAGTATGTAAAAATGTATAATTCTGTTAACTACATTGCTATTGTGTTGCATGGAATGTGATAAATAAAGTTCAGTCTAAAATATTAGTCACAGAAGCAGTAAGACAGAAGTGGGTAAAAAATTCTGGGAAAAACCAACATAAAGCCTTTGAGTGAGATACTCGGACACCACGAGGCACATTTCAGTGGCATCCACTGTACCAGTCTCTGGAAGTGTATCGGAGGCATAAGCACCGTCTAACACAGCGCTACACAATCTCCTTAAGCTACACAACTGAGTTGAGATCTGGTGACTCTGAAGTCAAACCTTCAACGAGCCCTCTCGCCCTGTGGAGGGTGCGGAGTCATCCTGGAAGAGGCTCGGCTCATCAGGACAAAATTGTTTAATTAGAGGATAAAAGTGACAGTCAGAAGAACTTGGTATTGATTTGCAGTGACCCTTAAATTTAAAGAGGGACAAGCAGACCCAAAACATGCCAGCAAATTCCCCCCTATAGCACAACAGGCATCGTTTGTTCCTTTAATTTGTCACCCATCATTTGTCACCCATCATTTTATAAAATATTAAATCAACTTATGAGACAAGCAGACAACTCGCTTTGGTCCTCCTGCACATGAGTGGAAATCGTGAAGTCATTAAAGGATGGTTTGAGTGCTGAGGCTGTGGAAGTGTTGCAGGCATTGTCTGATGATGAACAAACAGTCCAAGGAAATTCTAGTCATTTTCGTTCCAGTGAACTTTGCATGTGCATGTGATCTCAAAGACCAACTCCCATCGGTTTCAAGTGCTGCCGTAAAAGATTTGGGAAAAACCTCCTGGAGATTTGGGACACTTTCAGAGCGATGCTCAGTGTCTGCTGTTATTTGGGGTTTGGCTGCTGCAGCAATAGCCGTTGTAGCTCAGCGTGCAACATAAAACGATGGCATTTCATTAGAAAGAAACTACTGTTTTTAGTTTGATGATGTCTTGGTTCAAATGCATTACAATAAATATAAAGACAGAAAACATAATTCCCAGATTACATGGACATTGTGTTAAAAAAACAAAAAAAACAAAACACAAACTTGTAACTTCAGAATGGTATTTATACTATTACGTGTTGGGCTATAACAGCATCACCTTGTAACCAATCACATATAAACACTGAAAAAAATTGTAAATACTAAAACTACAGAAGCTGAACACTTCACAAGACTGCGATGCAGAGTGTGACAGATATAAAGATTTAAAGAGAGATCTACCTATGAAGAAGGCAGGGGGAAAAACTGAGACCCCCAAAAAAGGCAAAACAACAAAGAGCAGTTCCAGCTGCCCATGCTGGCACTCAGCTGTCTACTGGCACATAAAAAAAAGTCAGCAAAGGCTTTAACACAGGACCATGCCACACAGACACACCCCAACCCAACCCAACCCACCCCACCCCAACACAAAACCAACCCAACCCAATCCAACCCAACCCAACCCAATCCAACCCAACCCAAACCAACCCAACCCAAACCAACCCAACAGCAAACCAAATCAGGAATAAGCACCAGCGATGAATGAAATCTGGGAACTTCATACATAACAAGTAAGAATAACTATAAAAATTGAGTCAGAGGTGAAAATCGAATCCTTGTCCAAGCTTAAGCAGTTCGCTCACACAGCTTCTGCCGAGCCTGGAGCTACTTTATCAGTCCTGCATTCCAGGGTCTTGCTTGTACCTGCAAACCCCAGAAACTGAGAAATCCATAAGATTCCACTGCAAGCCCTCACATGTTCACATCCTCTGTCATGCAAGAAAAGAAAGAAAGAATTTCAAATAAGTTCCTTTCCCCCCTCCAAAAAACAAAAAACAAAAAGAAAACTTGTTTTTGATTTATAATGACTGAAAAACAATTACAAATACATGAATCTCTTGTGATTGGAATGAACACTGTCCACTTTACAAAGCATATGGAATTCTGCAATGCTGCACTTCACACAATAAAACAATGGAATATATATTAAAATATATATCTGGACCGTAGGGGCTAAGCACCATAGGAGACTATCTCCCTTACTGTATTAGCTGAGCTTGGGTACAGGTGAGTGGTGTATGGACACACTGACTGCTGCTCTAGAAGATACTGAATTTCACAGAGTTTCATTGCAGTTCTACGAAGGGACAAAATAAGAGGAAATGATAATACAGTAAAGTCCTTTGGTGCTTGACCCCTAATTTTATCTACTGCATACAAGAACACGAGAGGAGTAAAGTGGAGAACACACACAATCGACTGGGAAAACAAGAAGAAAGGTGCACAAACTGTCATCTCCAGAATTACTGGCACCCTTCAAAGAAATGAGATAAATAAATATAGCGGGAAAAAAAAAAATGCAACAAAGAATGTTTGATACGTAAACGATGTAGTTTTGTGGTAACAATCTTTTATTAAGCAGTGCAAACTTTCTGCAAAACACTGGTTTTAAAATAACTGGCACCCCACAATTAATATATGATGACCATTTTATATAAACATCTTTGCCAATTTTTGCTCTCGAATGGTGTCAATAATTCTGGAGTGGTTGTGCTAAAGGGCATCTGACGCGGGGGAAAGAAGAATACACCGGCGTCCAGTTTCTCTCTCGGCGTGAGACGCATGGAGGTTAGGACTTTTCTGACAATTCACAAAGACAATGTAATTCACTCCTACTGCATGCAGACGAGTTAGTTACAAAACATGAGCATGAGGAAAGGTTTTCCTCACTGAACTGCGAGGAGGGATTAGATGGGCATAAAGTATGCAGTGATCAAAAAACTCAGGTGTAACTTTCCAAGCAAATGATGTGTGTAAAATGATGAGGAGTGAATGTAAATGATGCTTCACACAAACAAACTCATGCTGAGCACTGAACTTGCCTTTACCTCTATACACTTAAGAGTAGTTGTCAATTGCATCAAAGAATGAAAAGTGAAGAGAAAATTCTAGCGTTGCATTCAAAGAGAAGAGAAATCGGAGACAAAAAAAAAGCAACAGGTTCAATTAATATTAACAAAAGACAAAGTTAAGCAGTTTCCTTCTACAACTGCCTAATGTCATCAGAACTTTGGACACTTGTGATATTTCACCCTAAAAAAGACAAAAATATATAGATAAATGGAGATTTCTTTGGCTTCATCGTCACTGCGTGTGCAATTTTGGGAGCTCTACTGAGGTGTTGTTTAAAGGTGAAAGATCACTTTAGATTTCAAAACAACTGCAATGCTCGCACTACTGTCCATTACCAAGTGTTACGCTGATTATGTCCGTGCCCTCGGTCACAGCTCTGTACCTTGGGTGACGTTCTTCTCATTCAGGAGTTTGGTCTGGCTGTTAGGAAGGATCTTAATCTCTGGAGGACCAGGGCTCTGTGATACCCGAGATGCCATCAAGGCATTGAGGTACTGCAAGCGGGTTACCTGTGTGAAACGAGGAGAAAAACAGCCACGTGACAGGCAGAAATGGAGAAATTTAAACAACAGGAACACACTTCTATTAGTTCTACATAAAATACAGACTACTGTATAACTGTGGCACGACCAAGGGTGAACTGGGAAACCAGCTAAAATGTACCAGACATTAGAATTTATATCTAGTTTGTATTTGTATTATTTTAAGAATGCCACACACACACACACACACACACACACACACACACACACACACACACACACACACACACAAAAACTGTTCTAACAAAGTGGGAGGTGAATGAAACATTAGACACTCCTTCTTGCAGGCATCTTTAACTCAGACCACAGGTTTTCAGTAGTGCTCAAGTCCAGAGACTGACACCGTCACTGCAAAACCCAGATTTGGATGTTTCGCAATCGTTTCATTGATGTATGGTGTCAATATCTTGTGGAACATTTGGCCAAGTCAACCATAACCCACATAACGACGCCATTCATCTTACCAAGATAAACAGATCACCAACTGCGAAACATCCCCAAGGCCTCATTGATCTGCTGTAATATTTCACAGAGGGGTTTGGTGCTTTTCCTAGTTTGCAGGCCCTGTACCTTGGGTGACGTGCTGATTGATGTTCATGCACATACAATCTATGCTAACAGTGCTTTTGATGCTCATTATTTATGAGCGTCCATATTGTGTTATCATGCACTGGAGGTACATGCAAGAAATGGCTGTGAGCAGCCACATGGTTTAACCAAGATCAGATTCACATTATGGTATAACAAAAAAAAGAAAAGGAAAAAAGCTTCAGTGGCGATGTATAGCTGAGTTTAAAGGCTGCTTGTCTCACCCTGATGAGCTGCAGGTCGGTAAGGGCTCGGACTGTGTAGTCAGGACAGTAACTGGACGGGCTTGTGGCTTCTCCCTGCTCAAACGTGTCTCTCAGGGGGCGACGCTGTGTGGACACCGGTGACTGATGTACTAGGAGGACAATAGTGGATTATAAAGTCACCTATGAAACTTACCATTAGATACAAGCAAGCTGTTCAAAGCAGACAAAGGAATCGAACTCGAGAGGATTCAATCCACTTCCCCCAATGCTGATAATAAACACGTCTACTGAAGTGGACAGTGATAAGTGCTAAATGAACTGATGACCATGATCAATTAATTGTGCAAGTATTCAACATAATTAGATAAAGTGCTACACCNTCCTTAAGGTTCACACGTCAAATAAAACCATACCAGAAGAAGGTGCTGTCAGCGCTGACACCCCATAGTAGGTGAAGGCTCCGTTCTCAAACTTCAGGCCCTCTTTTCCAATCTCCACTTCCACACGCCCCTACACACACCAGCGGCCAGACGATGATCATTAGAACAGAATCAGCATACCCAGAAAACGTTCTTTATTTTAATTATTTGTGCATCTATGATCATAATATTCAGATCAGATTAATGAGGATATCTGGTTAGCCCAACTCAAAACTACTGAACTTTATTATTTGAAATATGCTACTTAGTAATAATACTACTAAGAGAATGCTGGTTGTGTGTTAAAATCACTCACTTTACTCACTTTACTAGGGTTTACTAAACTCTGTTTCCTGACATTCACATTTTCATGTTTTCACTCAAACCTGTTTTCTATGCCTGAGCTCACTTGGATCTGTTTGCAAGTATATTTCTTACAGTTTTTATTTTCTTTTTGTTTGCATTTCCTGCATGTTGCATTTGGTTTTTGTAACTCAGCATCACTGTAAGTGAAAGTTTGTGCTCTCATGTGTGCGTCTCGGAGTAAATTTATATACACTTTCAATTTTCTTTCCTTTTCTGAGACGTGTCCGTGTGCAATATTGAGTCGATAATTCCCAGTGGGTCAGTGACTGGAAGGTGGTGAGATAAAGTCCCTGGATTACTAGGGTCCTCAGCTATCCTGTCTGGCTAACTCGTAAGTTGCTTCTGCACCAAATAAATAACGAAAAATGAAATGCAGTGTTTGATTACTATACCGGTCCAACTGTACTAAAAATCTTCTTACATAGTGCTCATGTTAATGAAGGTTGAAAAAGTAATCCAGGCTTTTCCCTGCTGTCACTCCCTCATGCTCTAACACCATATTTGTCACCAGTCACTGATGTAATCAGTGGTGAGGGAGCTCACCCACATGAAGTACATTTGCTGGTAGAAGCGACATATATAGATGTGTTTATTTACCATTTTTACAGCTCAAAGAGTCTGCTGTGTTTTTGCCCTCAACGAACCGTAATGGTAGAAGGTCTTTGGCGGTTCTCTAACAGGTCTCTCTCACATCTTTGTTTCTGCTCTGCTTGGGTTTAAAGAAGTTAAAATTTTAAGACTCACTGAAGTCTACAACTAGTGCCACTTTAATAAATGACGATTAAAAACTTCTCTTCTGAAAAACTTCGATGGTTTGTGCATGCTGAGATGCTTTTCTGCTCACCATGGCTGTAAAGAGTGATTATTAGAGTTACTATATCAGTCTCGGCAGTTTGAACCAATCTGGCCATTTTCCTGACCTCTGACCTCTCTTATCGACAAGATGTTTCCACCCACAGAACTGTCCACTCTGTGTAAACTCTACAGACTGTTGTGATGTGTGAGAAATTCCCAGATCAGCAGTTTCTGAAAACCTGTAAAGGAACGAGTCTGTGAGCTATATTGAGCTTGGACTAAGTGGTCCAAGCCACCCACAACATCTTAAGAACCCAAATTGTGATAAAGCCTAGCCCTTACCAGAAATACGAAAATGGCCAGCTCACCTGCAGTAGCAGAATAAAGTAGTCCACTGGTTGATTACGCGTGTAGAGGTAGTGGTCAGGACTCATTTTGTTGCTTGGGTCAAACTTCACTTCCTGATTGACACTGGGATGCCGTAAGAGATGAAATAAGACTTTTTCTGACACGCGCTGTGGGCTGAAATGCTCCACTTCTGTGAGACGCAGGAGAGAGACGTGAGAAAAGAACAGTATGAAATAACTGGAAGTATAACCTGGGAAAACCTCATTTTCAGTCATAAATATTTAAGAAACAAAGAACTATCCAAGAACTATCTTAAAAATAAGAAAGTGATGGTCCCTTCTCATGGTATTGTTCAAGAAGTAAAGTTATTTCACATCTGTATCTTAAGCAGCCATACTGATTCTATTTTCTCTGTCGAAACAGACGCTCATGTTTGTACAGATATACCGAAGGTCATATCGAAACATCTCAGGATCTGGTATGCACTGAATCAGTCAAGACCAACTAATTCAAATAAATGCTTCTGGGGGGAAAGAAAAACCTCAGGAGACTTGACATGGTTTAATAATATTAAACCTGTCCTTTTCGTACAGCAGAAGAAATAAGGTTTAATATTACCTGCTAACGTTCCACTCTTACAAACCTGAGGGCTGAAAACCTCCTCATAAAACTCTTTCATTCACTCCTCAAAAATACACTAAAATACAGTAAAACCTTTGCCAAGTGTGTAAAAATCACAAAACTTAGCTGAGTTGGAAGATCATGAAGTTGGCGCTAAGTAAATGATCAGCTACTTATGGGGGAAAAAACTGCGCATGGCATCCAGCTTTTAAATTTTGCTTGTCGGTCCAGATATCAAGCATACACTGCCTTTCTGCAGCGCTACAGCTCTGTGCTGGGACTCAGTTCAGCAGCTTGCATCTAATTTAAAAAAAAAAGACCCACAACTCAAAATATACAGCATGTTTGGTTCACTCCATGCAGTCGGGTCGATCTAAACTCAAATCTCTTCTCACAGCAATCAAACTTTAGAGTTTGCTGAGATCCACTGCTCTGAGACTTATTTTGGTCTACAGCTGAATGTGATTACTTTGTTCTCAGCTGCACCACACAGTTAGACCCCTGTTGTGGACTCAACACTGCATATGTGGAAGCTAAGGGTGATGAAATTTATACACAAAATGTTGTAAACTAGTTGTTTATATAATTACCTAATCATTTATTTAGTGCCGGTTCTGTGTTCTTGGCTGTTTTTTGTGACTTACACTTTTGAAAAAGGTTTGTTTGCCTTTTCACGGCACTACAGTTCTGACCAGTGACTGAAAGTTTGGTTTGTGCACCGAACCAAAAGCATCGATTTTACTCTGATTAAGATCTGGCAACCCGGCAAGTGTGTGAAAGTGCAATAAATGTCTTATTCCGTGCTGCAGAAGCCCTTGTGAGAGCTGCTATGGGTATTCTGATTAATCACAGCATTTACATGATCCAACAAATGTATAAAAAAAACAAAAACAAAAAAATGTGATTACTTCCGGTTAGAATTTTGCATTCAATACGTATTGGTGACACAAAGACTACATAACTGTGTGACGTTCGGACGCCTCCATGTGTACACACTTCCATGCACCATGACAAAGGGCAAAAGAGCAACATATTCACCAGGTGGATAATAAGTCTGAGGTTCCCAATAGGGTAAAAGCAGGAAGTAAGAAAATTTTGGCGACAATAAATAAACTATCAGACTGCTTGTGCGATTACGAACGACAGTATGGCAATATCGTCGCAGAACGTAGTTGTGCAGCACTACGATAACTCAAAACGGGCACAAAAATACAACGTTCAGACCTCTGGAGAGAAAGCGGTGTGTAGCAAGTAGAAGCTGAGGAGACGTGCGGATCTTTGCCTCGCCTTCAGGCAGCTTAAAGAGAGAAAACTCCTCCTGTACGGCACGGGGCTCCATAGGAATCTCCAGTGCGGGAAGAGGACGCTTCACTTTCATGTTCACTGTGGGAGAAAAAGTGGGGGAGAGCAAGACTTGGCAGCAATGCATTCACATGTTAGACCTCAGACACCAAGAAACACCTGAGATACTCACTATAGCCATCAGACTCATCCAGGATCTCCGACTTGATGATCTCTTCGATCACATCTTCGAGGGTGACCAGACCCAGCACCTCGTAGAAGGGGTCTCCCTCTCCCTCATTATTCACCCTCTGCACTATGGCCAGGTGAGAGTTTCCTGCGAGAAGCAAGACATGGTCAGGAGTGGAGAACTTCACAAGTAATCACTGATTTTATTTGCAAATGCATTTAGTCAAGGCGAGTGGTGGTACCATCCTGAAGTACAACATCATCCAAAGGAATCTATCAATTCAACTTCAGATAACTGCACAGTTGCTGCTATGCCCGACTACCAGATAATCATCTTCAGTGACCTAGGTCACATGTCTCTAACCCTGGTCCTGTTAACACAAAAACGTGCAGGACAGGAGGTACTCCAAGGCCAGGGCTGGGAACCGGTGACCTAGATGACTGTATACCATCCTACAATTTCAGAGCTTGACTTGAAAATTACCTTTCTTAAACTCCTCGAGCATGGCATCCAGCTTGGTGTCATTGAAGACAAAATGCAGCGGGTGGTTGTAGAACTTGGTGATGGTGGTCATGGGCGTGCAGTCGGCAGGGTCCACCAAGGCCAGGTCCTTGACGTACAGGATCTCCACAATGTTGGAGCGCTCCTCCTCATACACAGGCACGCGGGTGTAACCACTCTGCATGACCTCAGACATAGTGGTAAAGTCCAGCACGGCCGTGGAGGGGAGCATGAAGCAGTCCTTCAGTGGCGTCAGGATGTCCTCCACCGTCTTGCTCCTCAGTGTCCCGCGCCGGAACTCCTCCTTGACAAACTCACTATAAGGGTCATTCACATTTGTCCGGATCAGTTCCATCACCTTCTCGCGCACTCCACAAGTGCTCACGTCACGCCTAAATGCCGAATCCAGGAAGAGCCCTAAGGGGCATGACAGGGGGCAGGTGATGATCAGACAGCTCTGGGCCAGCCATACAAGACCCGGGGCAAGATAGAAACCATAACCCGAGCTCACGATATGGGGCAACAACTCTGCGACCAGGAATATGAGCGCTGCACATGCAAATGCAGCTGGAAGGATGGATCCGAAGGCACGGTAGAAGATCACACCAAGCACCGAGTGGCCCAAAGCGCACAAGAACAGCAGGGAGCAGACCAGAAAGTTTCCTCTCCTCCGAATTGGCTCCAGGCGCTTCGCCAGCCGTCTCTCATCTTCTGAGCCACAGCTGTGCAGCACATAAAGCTCCAGAGGGTCAAGCCACAGCAGGCTGAGATTTAGGCATCGTAACAGTGAGCATATGAGCACTCCTAGGATTATAATGACGGCTAGACCCCATGTGGGGATCCATTCGGGTGGCAGATCCGGGTCTTTTACACGTAACCTGTCCGGCCCCGCTGACTGCCAGTTCTGCCCATTGAATACGCACAAGTAGTGATAAACCGGATGTGTTTCGTCGTTTACCTGATCAGAGATGTTTCCATCCTCGGTTTGGACTACTATTAAGCCCCCGTTTCCCTCATCCGCTTCAAACTCACCGCGCACTTGGAAAGCAGAGGCATTGCGCAGTGTTTCTTGGTTACATGCGTCTTCAGCGGCACTCGCACGGTCTTCTTTAGCGAACGCGACCCACGGCCAAGTCCCGTTCAGCAGGTAGGAACCGAACAACCGGAGCTTGAAACTGGAGCCACGCGCAGCAGTCAGGACCCGGTCGCGCATGAACACTCGCTCGGTGGCCTCCTCCAGGCGCAGGCCGAGGACCTGCGGCGAGCTGCTTTGGCTGCACACGCCAGACCCGAGCCAGCACGCACACAATATCATTAATAAGATACGCAGCTCCGCCGAGCCAACCACCATATTGGAATCGGGCAGCTCGGGTTTAGTCGCTAATCATGTGACAGCCTGGCCGGGCTAGCCTCCCACCACTTTTATTCTCGTTGCCATAGAATTGTTGCTGTCCTGGCAGGAGCGGGCGCGGCGGTACAACCTCGTCTTCGTGGTTTTTGGTCTTTTTGATTTGTTTTGTAAACAAAACAAAACCAGGCACCAAAGCAACAACACCAAGCGATCTCTCTCCCCGGCACTCGTGACCGGAATGAAGACCGTTATTTTTTTTTATGTTTTTTTAATTTTTTTTTATAGCGGAACTACGTGTAGTCGTTTATGGACCAATGAGATTAGAAAGCTAAAGAGAAGCCACGCCCACAGTGGCGTGTTTGGTAATGTGAAATAAACACACAGTGCTCAGGCTGCTGCTGGTACACAATTCCTGCGCTTCTCTCTCTCTCTCTCTCTCTCTCTCTCTCTCTCTCTCTCTGTCTCTCTCTTCTCCTTTTACAGTTGCACTGAAAACACACACGGGTCACTCACCCAGATCGGCGCCTTTTAAGACATTCAGCAAACACTGATAGCATTACCTCTAGCAAATTTTACAGACAATATTTAGTATTACTTAGAAGTAATTATTATTTCACGTCAAGATACTCGATTGTCAAACCTATTTTTGAATACAAACAATGAATAGGGTAATCCAGCAATTTATTTAAGGATGGCCATCCAAACTCTAGGTGAAACAGATAGACAGGTGGATCACTTTATTAATCCCAGAGGGAAATTCACAACTGAAAGTAATAACATGTATGAACTCGAAAAGTGCATTTCCTGAAGAAAGCTCAGTGATTGTGAAGCCAGGGGTTGGGAGGGTATTGGGGTATTCAGACAGTGCCTAGGCTATCACAGCTGGCTCCTCGCTTGTTCTTAGGTAGGTGCAAGAGCATTTCAGCTGGATCAGTCACGTGGTATGAGAGAAAAATACACCTGAACCTAACCACGCCCCCTGAGGGTGACCACACCCCAAACTCAGCACATGGCCTCGGACTCTAGCCTTGAATATGTCTTTCAAATTTTGTGCATCTCCATCTAATATAATCACCATGGAATGACTGGTGGGCTGCAGCCACATTCTTCACAAATGTCCAGATTTTGAAAAAAAACCAACAAAAAAACAAAAACAGTGGCAATCATAGTAGTAACCATAGAAAAATAGAAAAAGAGTGATGTATTTGCAGCATAGTGGCCATTATTGGAAACATCTGTATCCTAAACATTATTTCTGTTGTTATTCCAGTCACCATTACATCACAGCACATTCATGATAATAACCCCACATACAGTAATTCAGTAATATTACACAATAGGTCAATGTACATATTATCTACTAATAGGCCAGAGGTGGGAAGATAACACATGTGGGACATACGTCCTTCAGCGATTCTCAAAGGACTGACCATATTCAAAATGCTACATTCATACTGTACAGGGGGGGAAAAAAACCCAAGTAGTTTATAATGCTAAAGAAATAAACCAGACGGAACATGTTTATAGAGAAATAGATGTTTCTGATTTATTGTCATGTTCATGAGAACTCCTCCAGCAGTCCTTATGAAACGCTATGTACACGCTGCTTTAAATAGAACAAACACACATTAGTGGAAGTACAGTACATTTGCTCGTTACACTCTTCCCTTAAAACAAACACAGACAGACATTAATGATCAAACTCAGTATTTTGTATAGTCACTTAAAATGCATTGCTTTGTATGAGGAGGGGAGGAGAGGAGGGGGGGGGGGGTGTTTCAGTGCTGGGGATTGAAGGTCACAATACCATACAAGTTCTGTTAAAGAAGAAGGAACAAGAAGAAAAATGCTATGACAAATACATAGCAAGCAAATGGAAGACAATCATGCTTCTACACATAATGATGTGAAACATAATCAGTCGGAGGAGCTTTGCTGGTGTGCAGGATTCCTCACTGTTTCATGCATCAACACACAAGATGCATGGCCACAAACACAGATGAGTAAACCATGCACAATGGAAAACAAGCCCGCAGCCCACCTGCATACACGCAATCAGGCTTTAACCTTCAGAACCTTCAGCGTTGAAAAATGGTCGAACTGAGGACGCGTCAATGAAAAAGGCAGCTACAACTCACAACGGCTGAAATGCCCCTACCAGGGTCACTGACAAAACGTTCCAATGAACATTAAAAACAGATTACCTGCTGGACCTCTAGCCCAAAGGAATTTAATTACCTCTGAGCTGCAGGAGTGTCTCATTCCACAGCTCAGGGCTCAAAATGGGCAACATGTTACTCTAACGAAGGAGATACAGGCAGATCAAAGTGCAAACAGCTTTGGCCAATGTCTTTCCGTATGAATTTAAATGTGTCCTTGTACCTTTGGTCATGTTAAACAACAATGTATGGTCATAACCAATATACTCATGAAATCCCATTTTGCCACTTTGCTTTTAACTACACGTTTTTGGTTTAAATGAAAAAGAGTAGCAAATTATTCTACACATGCAATATCGATGAGGTAAAGTATAAACCACTTTCTGTTTGTGCAATTCAGTTATAATGAACCCTTGCATTAATCTATCTATCTATCTATCGCTTCTTAGACATCTCATAAAGGCATCCAAACACATAAATAACTCACAAGCCATATAAAAATATATTCAACACAAAAACATACTTTTTAAACAGAAAACACTGCTGTTGACTTGACCGAGCAAGTTACTTTCTCTTAATTCAGCTAACTGACATCGCAACTTTAAGTAACAACAATATATGAGCTAGAGGACTGGAACGTGAACGACAAAACTGTTAGACGTGCCACGAACTGCGTTTGGACTCCACAGGAGGATTTGAATATTCTCCCTTTGTCATAACGATTGACCACACCGTAACGCTGCGGAACACCCCTGAGGTTTCCTCTCTGCTCGAGCTGCAGAGTTCACACTACAACTTCTAACCTGTTCGCTGAAATGCGTCACTGGTCCTAATGAACTTGCTACCAGTATAATCTGATTCTCGTCAGTTCGGCAGGACTAGCTAAACATCTCCAGTATTTAAACTCGCTTTTAATCTGGGAGAAAAACGCTGAATTTACAATTTGATTGGAGTCACAGTGGAGTCTGTCTCAGCACCAGTATAGCTACAGTCATTTTCCCAGTCTGGAATGTATTACTAATTTTTACTTCGAACTCTAATATTAGAAAGAGCACAAGATGTTTTCTAATCTAATGACAATGACTTCCACAGCAAAAGCTAATATTAATCCATATGACTGTAAGATCTGTGCTTTGGTACTGGACAGTTTTGGCCAGGTTTAGCCTCATAAATGAAGAAAATACAGATGTGCCCTGACAAACTGACAAAATTTAAACAGAAAACATTCATTCCAGTTCAAAAGGGGAATCATATATATACACATTAATTTAGGCACAAATAAATATTTCAGAATTTACTGCTACCGTATATTCTATTCTTATCCGCAGTAGGCTGTGGTTGGGTCTGTTACAGAGCGCTCCACTGCTTCAGGGTTGAACCTAATCTAATAAATATCAAATATAGTATTAAATATCTACAATATTTTAAATGACTTGCATAACTACGGTTGATATGTACAGTCCAAGCTGTATCGTGACAAGTGTGATATTATCAACCTTGAGAAAGCTGTGTGTGGACTGCAGACCTGATAAACTGAAGATAAAGTGATGATAAAGCAGGTAAAGCAGTGTAAATCCATGCTTGTGCTTACGCGGTTCACCACACGTTCCAACGAGTGCCTTGGTAACAGCACCTGATACTCTCACTATCCACAACCTCAAAGCGGAAAACTAAACCTGACGTACAAAAGGTTTGGTATGGATTCTTAAAGGCTATAAAAGTGCACATTTTGCAGTCATTTCTTATACATAGTGTTACACTGTCATGTCATTCAAAAATGCCCAAGTGAGTCGATGACATTTTTTGGCCATTGCATGCTACAGACACACTTTTCCAAAATATCAAAGAAGGAGGTGTGCATACGTGTTCACCATGCAATGTCTGGACTTGATAGCATACAAAAAATTGCTATCAATGGTCCTTATGACCTATTAATGAACCTGGAGTTTCTGAATCTCAATCTACACCTGTAGGATCTCCTTCACCACACATGCACGAGCTGAACTCTTGCGCTTTTGCATGTAGACATCGCTATTCTAGATTCCACTGAAATGCCATCAAACTGGGCATAGGAGAAAAAAAGTGGCATGCAGGGAGGGTTGGAAGAAGATACAAGGCCCGCTCCAAAGTTCATCTGTGTAAGTGCTTCTGTGTTAGATTGCATATAGTTTGTAAATGGCCATGTACATGTGTGTGTGTACGCGCATGGTTGTGGATCAGGGTGGTCCTCTCTGGAGCCTCGGCTCCCCGCGCTCTTTGTCAGATGGTGCTCTCTGTGTGTGCCTGGCTGTGAGAGATGGTGTGGATGTGCAGGTGAGGTGTGTGAGTGTTTGGGTTGTTGGGGTAGCTCTGTGACTGAGGGCGATTGTTGGATAGAGGGTGAGGGCTGGAGTTAGTGTTAGTACTAATGTTGAGGTTTGAGTTGGAGTTAGAGTAGGACTGTGGTTCGCCAGCCCGGTGACTATTCAGGCTGTTCTTGTCATTTAGCAGCGCCGTGGTCTCGTTTGTTCCCTCTCTGAGCGCTAACGGTGCCACGCTGCAGGTCATGGAAGAAGTAGGCGGAGTCAGGGGTGGTGCAAGCATGCTGTCCAATCGAATATGATTGCTTTGCGGGGACTGTGGCGTGCTGTCCAGTTTGGAGGCCAAAAGGCCGTTTTGGTACTGGGCACGGTTGATCTGGGGGAAAGAAGAAAAACAACGAATCAAAATGTATTCCTCTTATGACTCAGAAGTGTACACCCCGGCTGCTTAAGAAGAGGAGCGAGCGGAAAGCATAATGAGGATGAAGCAATTTCCTTAGCAATTTGCATGCTCAATTTCTTTTGAGCTATGTAGGCCACAGAATCATACTGCTGTCCTAACTCTTCTGCTTACTAATACATTACATAGACAACTAGTCAAGTGTTCACTAGTTGTTCAGCTAATTAAGGTAATCAAAATTTTAAAAATCTATTTTTCTTACTCACTTTTTGAATGTCTGGCCAGGTTCTTCTCCTTGAGCTGATAAGATACTGTAATAACCTTTAAAATTGCAGCAGAGTTTTCCACAAGAGGAAGGCAGAGGGGAAGTCAGTGAGGGTTTGTTTAAAGAGCAGAGCAGCACAGGACCAGGACTGGGAACCAGTTCATCCCAGCATGTCACTTGTTAATGGACTGCATTCAGTCTAGCACCTCCCACTATTCTTATGTTAAGAGGAAACAAACTGCTGATGTCTACCCCAGGTTCTCCTCCAGGGGCCTTTAGAGGAGCTGGTACTGCCTTTGGGTGTACACTGTCCAGCCTTCTGAGGTTCTGATCATTTTTAAAACTTACATTACTTTAGATTTAGATAGTCTGTTCATAATATCAGGTTTCATCATCTGCAATTCCTGTCAGAGGCACACTAACAGAGTCATGAGCAGTCCTCTAAAACCAAGCATGTTCTGTGTATCTACAGTGCTGTGTGTGAACCAGCCTTCATGCGGAGGCAGAAATACCGTGAGGAGACACTGTGATCCTTCTTCACAAGAGTAATTTTACCAATAAAATTCTTTAATCTGACTCCAAACCAGGCATTGCTCTCAAAACTGCAGTGAGATAAGAGCGAGAAGTGTCGAGCTGCACTTTGAACATCATGTTCAAGTCGTGCTCACATGTGACTATAGTTTACCGATACAGAGGAATATATCTATGGATAAAACCAAAAACAGCCTTTTACTTCATGTTACTTAGCTTGGGGGTAGTTTGAAAAATAGCTGCGCACCTCAGAAATGTATTCTTTTTTAATCTGCATTATCATTGCTCGCCTAGCTCCCACAGGAAATAGGAAATAAAGTAAGTCACTTTGCCACTTCTTAGTGTAAACTTTACTCATACCTTAACAAACTGCAGGTCGGAGAGGGCACGCACATTGAAGTCGGGGACGTACTGGGGTGTGGAGGCGCTGTTGAGATGGGAGCTGCTGCCACTGGTGGACAACGCGTCCACTCTCTCTGTGCAGCTCAGGGAAGCCGAGCGATTCAGCCCGCTAAGGTGTGAAGGAGAACGAAACTCTGAAACAGCCAGAGAAAGCTGAGTGAGCTGATGAAAAAAAGCTTGAGAGCTGCCAATACATCTCAAACTGCCACACTGACACACTCTTTTACAAACATGTGTGTAACTGTAGAGGTGGTGAAAAACATTCTCACACCCATGTCAAACACAATGTGAGTCAAGCAGTACTTACTGTGTGTTTGAATAAGTTAAACAAGAAAACACCAAACATCAACATCAACAAAATGGGAAACGATGATGTTATCATGACAATATCAAGACAAATTAATGGCACATGCTTATGAGGATCAGCTCAACTAATCTGCATCATCCTCACTGCCAGATTAATCGAGTGACTACAGATACAAAACATATACATTAGAACATTTACACAAAACATCAGCAAGGTGATGGCATGTCAGTGTCTGCTACAAAACCAAATCTACACAGATCAGCCATAACATTAAAACCACCTGCCTAACATTGCGTAGGTCCCCCATGTGCTGCTAAAAGAGAACTCCACAAGACCTCTGAAGGTGTGTGTGGTATCTGGCACCAAGACCTTAGCAGCAGATCTTTTAAGTCCTGTAAGTTGTGAGGTGGGGCCTCCATGGATCAGACTTGTTTGTCCAGCACATCCCACAGACGCTCGATCAGATTGAGATCTGGGGAATTTGGAGGCCAA
>CM074961.1:6584206-6601618 GCA_037577455.1 Pangasius macronema
TTCATTACAATTCATCCCTTGTCAAAGTTGCTCAGATGCTTACACTTGCCAAATTTTCCTGCTTCCAACACATCAATTTTGAGAACTGACTGTTCTCTTGCTGCCTGATATATCCCACCGCCTGACAGGTGCCACTGTAACAAGATAATCAATGTTCTTCACTTCACCCATCAGTGGTGTTAATGTTATGGTTGATCAGTGTTAATCCACTGGCTCCCTCTATAGGTGATGTTAGTAAGTGTTTGTACCTACACTACTGCGGTGCCTTTTCTGTGGCCGTTCACAGAAATCAGTGCTGACTGAAGCAACGGGATCAGTTACAGAGCAGACAAAACGGAGAAAAAGAGCACATTTTTTTTTGCCACTATTTTGGCTACTAGTTAAAATTAGGGAATTTATGGAATGTAATTTGGCTGAAAGCTGTGCCTTGCTTTGACATCCATATTGAACCACATTAAGAAACACTTCACTGATTCGACACAAATCATGACAGGCATGACAGAATATAGTTCAACGACTGGGTTTGACTAGACACAATCGATTCTGGTGCAAAGGCACAGGTGAAGAAGGCAGAGTGAGGTTGTGGCAGAGCATGTGATTTCAGAAGAAAATGGGGAAATAAAACTCCAGTGTAATTCAGCACATTGGGGGAATCAATGCTAAAGCCCCACAAGTCCAGCAAGTCACACTTTAACAACGATACTCAACACACAATAGAATCCGATGTTATGTTCAGCTGCCCGAATTACATTAGCACACAATTATGAATAAATCAGCAGATATGGACATGGACTCATAAAAATTCCACATTTGAAAGAATCACTTATACATGTGTGTGGTGGTCTGGGAAAACTGAAAGGTTTCACTCAAAATAGGGTTTTTCTGCCTATAATAACAGGCTTTGACTTCTTATCTACTGTAAGAAACCAAACAATAGATTTTCTCAAAAATGTAGAAGTGTAGAAATGTTTTAATTTAGTTTGTGCCTATTTACTTTATAAATCTGCCTTCAGAGATCACGTTAGGTTGAAGCTGCTAGCCTGCTAACTAAGCGTGCCTGTAATAGCTCCAGTGTGTAAATGCTCTCTATATAAATATCAGCTGCCAAATTATCCATGATGCACACATGCCACCAATGACACTGGAGATAACTGGAAAACCTGTAGCTGAAAATTTAAATTGCCCTTTTTACTTTTAAGGCATGGGTAACCAGAACTTCCTGTTTATGATGCATGCAAAAGAGAAACATCTCAGAAACTCCTGCAGTCTTCAGAGCGATACTGTACAAAATGTCACTATGTGAAGGATTTTCCCAGCCACACACATCACATATATCACCAAACTCTAAATGGTTTGAACAGCCACTTTAACCACCACATTTGGACACTGGTTTCACTGACTGATGTACTTGCTGAACGAGGGCTCAAGGGAGGATGACCTGGGGAAAAGTGATTTTGCTTGTTCGTTTACTATTTAAGCCCTGTTTGACTGCCCCACCCCTGATTCCCATGTTAGTGGCACCCGGCTCACCCCCTCCTCCCCCCGGGGTTAGCTCCCATCGTGCAGGGGTTTACCTGGGAAGCGAGAGAACAGAGAAAACCTCTTAAGAGAAAGGCGCCGTGGCCGAGGCAGCACCACGGAGGGGGACAGTGGGGGGGTGACAGCTGAGCAGAGAAGGAGGGAGTCAGGGAGGAGAGATAGAGAGGATCTTTAAACAGTTCACAAATGGTCCATCACAAATATAATTCTCAGCAATGGGTTCTTTACTTCTGTCAGTCTTGCATCAGACTGTGGACTGCAGATGAAATGATTGTTTCCCTACAAGCATTGAACTAAATCTTGGCTTTTATCGTACATTCATTTCAAGCCTTCGAGTTTGCTGAGTTCTGTTTACCGCTAAAGCTCCACAGAGAAAATATAACTGGTAGATGTCTTGCAGATGACGATCATCTAATTAACTATGTTAAGGAATTTACATTTAATATGAGATCATGAAGCTGAAAAGTCAAATGGTAACATTTATCAAATAAATTTTGAAGAGGTAAAGAAAGATGGTCTACCTCTTCAAAAAAGGTAACAGATACTTAAACGTACAGTGATCTAAAAACATCTGGATCATATGCTGTGCACACACACACACAAAAAAAAAAAAACACATGCGGACACACACTCGGACAAATGCTCAGCACATAAGACACCCGAGGTGCAGTCTGACACATACGTGACTGACACACAGTTAAAAAACGTAGCATGGAAAAACTTGTAGTTTGAGAATCAACCACTAGATGTTAGTAAAGCAACTGCGTCCTGCCTTAAACCTTTGTGTGCAGCACTGAACTGTATAAACACAATGACTTGATTTTGCTCTTTCTGCACACCTTGTAGTCTATAAAGTCATAGAGCCTTTCGATCCACTGGCATGAGATACACGATCACTTCCTGTCAGTTTGAGATCCTAAGGTTCTTATAGGATCAGTCGTATTCCAGCTATACACAGTCTCAATCACGAGCAAAGTGAGCAACAATGTCCTAAATTCCCTCAGGCTGTTTGTATTCAGCTGAAGGAGAAATAAGGAGCTGTGACAATCCTCTGCTCACCTGACATAAGTGCTATAGGGTTCTTCTCTACACTACATACTAGCTAGCTGGAGCTAGATGGAGATGTGTAGAACCTTGTGGAAAGCCACTGTATTCACTGTGCTGAGAGATTACACCAGAGCAGCCCTTGTAGCTAGCTATCTAAAATTAGATGACTTAGACCATTCTGTAGGATATGTAGGACAACGCATTTATTTTATTCCCATTCTTTAATACTGAGCAACTGCGAATATTTCAGGAATATTTGGGGTGTCATTATTAACTACTCATACTAGTTTGGGACACAACCTTAGCAGTGGCGGGAGAGCGCAACACAACCCACATTATGAAATGTTGTTCCCCAAGTAGCTTGCAGCGGCACTTTCTATCACAGAGGTTCCACAATCTTACATACTGTAGCTTTGGCAAACCAATCAAACTACTCAAGAAGAGTCTGGTGTTCCTTTCAGAGTATAAAAGAAAAGAAACATGTAAGACGATATGTCCATGTTAAAAAGACTCACCCAAGGATGATGTAGTTAATGCCATGACTCCATAATAAGAAAAGGGACCAGTCTCAAACTTCATGTTCTCATTGCCTGCCTCCACTTCCACCCGGCCCTGAACAAGAGAGGAAACAGAAAGACATCGGTACCGTGCATACTGAGGTAGTATAAAAGCAAAAGGTTGTTTTGGTGGACTAATAAGTGGACTACTGAAGAAAAGCCAGGGCTATAGTCAAAAAAATATGGAATGACAGTAAGTCGTATGTCAAATGCTACCTAATCATCGGGAAACATACAATTTACTGTGGTAGATTCTGGAAGGAGCCAATGTCCATAATGGAAATTACTACATTATGCTACGCTACACCAAATCATGAAAGGACCTAATTAAAATTTCCTCCTTAAGAAGCACATTAAGAAGCAAAATCAATTCATTGTGTTCTGTAGAGCGAGTCCGAAGACTGTCAGCTGGCTATCTATCTTTAACCGTAAATTCTGTACTGTGAGTTAGAGGAAAGTACAATCTCCACTAAAGCCTCTTTGCTAAGATCTCATATCATTTCATTAACATTTTAAACTATTAAATATAATTGTGTAGTTTATGGAAGGAACAATATAAAAGGTTCATAGTCAATATTCAATATTAGCAGCTTGCCAGTCAAAACTTTGAACACACCTGCTCATGATCTTTATTTCCAATATTTACTATTTGAGAACTATAATGAAGACATTAACGTTAGGAATAGATTTGTTTGTTAAAAACATTTTTTTAAATTTGTTACTATAGAAACAATAAAGTATTAGAACGAGGGGATTAGTACTAACCTATCGTTCATGTTACAGCCAGAACTGCTGTCCGAGCCATGCTGTTGTACAAAAATAAAGCACACCTCATGACCAATCAAATGTGAGAATTCGACCATGCTGTGGCATAATATGGAATCACTCACGCTAAATTATGCACGGACTCAACTTTACATTCTTAACAGTATTCCTATGTCCAAATATTTATGGCCCAGACTGTATAATGTAGTGTGTCCAAATGTTTGACTGGTAAAAACTCTGATACTAACTCAGCCATTTAACTGCTTTCTGTCCACATGGAAACAAGAATGTGATTTAATGGTGAAAATTCAAGTAGAAATTTCACAAACGCTCTTCCTGTGTTTGTGAAGAAACTCATCAGTCTAGCTGCTGAACATAAAAGTTTTATGGTACTGACTCCAACAATCATCTGCAACTTGTCCTTTGCATCACACCAGAGTGTATATATAAACTCTTCCAGCTCCTATCGCTTCATCACACTGGGTTTGCCTGATTTCAAACGGCTATATGATCCAAACCTTACGAGAGTTGTGGGAGCAGTAATCCTAGGATTAAGAAACCAGATCGCAGCATGAATAGTGTATATGCAGTCAGCAGACCACACACACAGGCTTCAGTGTCTCGGTCCTCATATTTTTCGCATCTCCTTGCCCCAGTTACAAGTTTCCCCTCAGAAAACCAGAAACCAGATATGGGTATCTGTTTGCATGACACACGATTGGAATATTCTCACCTCTGCTTTCCTAGTTCGGGTGCACGCATTAGTAAAAGCTCAGTTACACACTCGGTTTCTGAAAACACTGCCAGCAAATCAGAACCAAGAGTGAGGCGATAATACAGAACGGTGTAAACGTGCTGAGGTGCTGGAGGCCACAATCCAACACTGACAAAACAATTTGGCTGCTCAGATTACACAATTTTTTGGCCTCTTAATAGGTTAATTAAACATATTCAGCTGTGATCCTGTTTATTTAGCTAAACTTAGCTAGCATCATTCACTATATCTAGTTAGATATCATTTTTAATTGACTAAATGCTGGATGTTTAATAGTTGTGTATAGTTGTTGAAAAATACAATTCACTCACCATCTGAGATGAATCAACATCTAACACTGAATCTCCCAGCCTGTCTACTTCACACCAAAACGCTCTGCTCTCTACCCAATGTAACCTACTGCCATTAATCCACATGGCAGAATTAGACCAGATGAAAGCCTGACATTCTGTTCTCCGTCTGTCCGACGGCGTAGTACTGAAAATAAACTGCACCTTCTGTACAGCGATGTGCTGCTGATCTTTAACGCAAAGTTCCCTTGGAGCACAGCACAGACCCCAAACTCTCATTCTTTTTCAAGTGCTGTTGCATTATGTGACCCAAATCATTTTAATTTGATAGAATTAATTCTTCACATTGTATCCCTGGTAATACAGAGTGTTGGAGTATAGCATGAAGAAGATTTGTGTCTGTTTCTCCGTGAGCTTCTTAGCTGATTGTACCACTACTTAAATAGGGCAAAGAAAAAGCATTGATTTATTGTGTGTGTGTGTGTGTGTGTGTGTGTATGTGTGTGTGTGTGTGTGTGTGTGTAGGAAGTAGTACAAGCAGTGCCGTGATGCAGAAGCTCACAAGGCAGCAGGACTTTCTGTCTCCGTTACGTAAGAGGGATCAATCAGTGAAGGGCAGGCCTCGTGAATACAATCTACAAAAAGGTCATAAACACTGCACCACCCCCTCTGTGCAACACTACACCAACCGAAGAACACCCGCGAGCCATCGCTAATGGTGACAAACACGGGACATACAACATACAGACTGCTAGTTAGAAAAGATTTACGTAAACATGTAGGATAACGCTGGTCCATTGTTCAACAATTTACAAAAGGTTCTAGATATGATGATTAAAAAAACATGGCAATGACATGTGGCTTTTAATAATACTGTATAATTTTACTGACATGATGACTACCCTGTAGTATTCAGTAATAAGGAAATATAAAAAGACATATAATTAAAGTTATACTTTACTAATAACATTAATGTAATACACTATTGTGATCATCACAACCATATGTGCTTTTTAAACATCCAATTCCAGATTTAGTCCACCTTTGCTGTTATAATAACCTCCACTCTTCTGGGAAGACTTTCCACTAGATTTTGGAGTGTGGCTGTGGGGATGTGCTCATTCAGCCTCAAGAGTATTAAGAGGTTGAGCCCTGGTGTCAGGCGAAGGGGCCTGGAGCACAATCACAATGGGTTAAAAACATATTCTGGTGGTTTCCCCTAACCAATTCGGTCCCTTTCACATTACAGTCATCTGTAGATAGTGCTTCTACATTTAATACTGAAGCATCTACAGCTGTGCTGTGACACTGCTGAGGTTAGTGGCAGATCATCTGAAACTGCTTGGAACCATGGCATCTACTCATTATTTACCTTTAAGTCCCATGTCAGTTCTCATCAAGACTGAATTCTTTCATGTCTGAAATGTTGCACTACTCCGGCCTGTGCTTAGTTTCTGCCCCAACCAGAAGCCGTGGACCCGAGACTCCTCCTTCAGAGCAGGCGACGAGGTGGTTTACACTATTTCAGCAGCTTATATTGTAATCTTTGCACTATTGTCACTTGATTCACTTTCTAATAGAACTGTGTACTGCTCAGTGCTCCACTGGGACTCACTGTGCCGATTGTCTATACCAGTAGTCACTGTACTGTCTTGTGATGTCTACACGTTTGCACTTGTGCACTTTATCAAAATTTACGTAGTCCCTTGTAGTCCTGTGTTTGTCTTATGTAGGACCTTGGTCCTGGAGAAACGTTTTGTTTTACTATGTACTAACTGGCTGTATACGGTTGGAATGACAATAAACTCCACTTGACTTGACTTGTGGCCCTGAGATTTAGACTGTAATCCATGGGTGGCATTTCTTTCAGTGGTGTAGCACCCAAGCTTTGTAATTCCCTTCCACAGAGCCTCCTTACACCTTCACCTCTCTCTTCCTTCAAAGGAAACTTAAAACTCATCTCTTTTCTTAGTGTTATCAGTCTCTTACCAGGAGCAAAGCAGTTCATCACCTTCAATACACTATCTCTATCTGCTTCCTGACATTTCAGTGAACCTCCATCCAACATCCAACTGCTCTTATCTTCATTATTGCTGTATAAGATGTTTGTATGTGATGCTCATTGGTGTCTTTGTTACTTGCTTACTGTTGGACTCTGTAAAGCAACCCTGAGTTTGAGAAAGGCTCTATATAATTTAAACACAATTATTATTATTATTATTAGCCAATGGAGTGAAGATAGTATTCTCAACATGGCAGTACTGACAAAGCAGTGGTTTTAGGCACATCTTATTGCCTGCTTTATTAGAAACATCAACTGTGCACAGTTAGAGGCTAAAGCTGATTTTTCCCCATGCAGGCAATGGTGTTGATCATCCTCTAGACCATCATCAATGGTAAGTGACAACAGAACTGATGCGGGCTGGACAGTTTTGGTTTAGAGGACTGCTCAGCCATGTTACTGCTGTGCTGAGAATGATTTATCACCCAAATGAAGTCCTTTCAGCCATGGTCCTTTCAGTTTCATTCCATCCAGCACGGACAAATGATGCATACCAACAGATGGACTGTAGTCAGTAAGTGTACGCACACAAAATAACTACATGGTAGGTTTCTCTGATAAAATAGGCAATGATGTGTTAATAAGAAGCAACTTACAGGTGACAAATTAAAGCTTACCTGCAAGATAAGAATGAAATAGTCAACAGGCTTTCCACGCTGATACAAGTAGTGTTGTTGTGAGCGCTTGTCATTTTCATTGAACCGTAGCTCCTGGATGACGTCGGGATGCTTGAGAATTCGCAACAAAATCTTGTCTGAGATCTGCAGTGGACTGAAGAGGCTCACCTCTGAAAAAAAAATATGTATACCATAAATAAATTTGTGCTCTTATACAAATTATTTGGAATAAGTCAAATTCAATGGAGAAGATGCAATGAACTCACCAGTAGCCAGGAACCGATGAGCAGCTAAGAGCAGCTGGGGAGAGATCTTCACCTTCGATTCGCTTTCATGTTTGAAGGCTGAAAAGTCCCTCTTGTTTTTATTTGGGTCCACTTTCTTTCTGTTTCGGTTGTCAGCTGAGACAGAATGAATTCAAACATGAAACTAATCCGGAAGATGCTATTCACAATAATAAAGCAAAGAAAGGTTATATTCATGACAACTCACTGTAGAGATCAGATTCATCCAGGATCTCTGACTTTATAATCTCCTCAATAACATCTTCCAGCGTCACCAGACCCAGCACCTCGTAGAAGGGGTCTCCCTCTCCCTCGTTATTCACCCTCTGCACTATGGCCAGGTGAGACTTGCCTGGTAGAGTGGGGATGAAACCATTTTCAAATCAAGATACAAAAAAAAGAGTAAGGTATTTTGTATTTTATGCATGTGGTGGCCTGGGAAAACACTTCACACAGTAAAATATTGATATCCAGGCTTTCATAAAATGAAACACGTTTCTCTCATGCGTGTATCTCAGTGAGAAGTAAAATTACAGCATTTTAAAGACTGACAGCCCCCAAAAGTCAACAAGTTCAACTCGGCTGATAGATTTGCCCCACCATCAAAGTCTAGTCCTTCTTGTTACTAATTTGTATGCCAGAAATACCCCTAAAATGTACTTTTAAAATGTACAAATATGAAGGAAGCTATTAAATAAAAACTATTTCAGACATTTGGCCTTGCTGTGATTTTGACCCTGTTTGGAGCTGTTTGAAAATCAGCAAGCAGATCATCTCCTGGTTACAAAGAAAATTCTGTACAAATCCTATAAACATTCACCCACTCGTTAGTGAGATATAGTGCTACTGAGAATCTCAGACACACAGATGGACTGCTGGCAAAAATCGTAGTTCGCCATAAATGGGCCTTGAGTTCCTGAAAATGAACGCGTAAGTAACATCTCTGTATGACAAACAGGAAGTAAGCTATTGAATAAAAACTATTTCCGATATTTGACCTTGCTGTGACCTTGATCCTGTTTGGAACAATTCCAAAATCTAAATCAAGCCATCCTCTGTTTACAATGATAATTCCACATAAATCCTATAAACATTCAGCTACTCATACTTGAGATATTGTGTTAATGATGGAGGACGCAGTCAGTGGCAGAGGCATAAAAATGGGCCGCGAGTTCCTGAAAGTGTGTAATTAACGTGTCATTAACATCTCTGTACGACAAACAGAAAGGACGCTATTGAAGAAAAATGATTTTAGACATTTTTCACATTTCACTGGAGACAACACAGAAACTACTTTATGTACATTTTAGGTCTTGTTTCTTGTGTTGTTTTGGACTGTAAATAGTTGTTTCTTGTGAGGATGTGCAGAATTTTTTAAACTTTTCAGATATAAACAGAACTGCCACAGAGTGCCATACATCTGATCTTCCAGTTAACAGAGGGATCTGATTCATTTCACTAAATTCACTGATTCAGTGTTTCATTAAAAAACAAACTGCAAATTAGTATGTGATCAAACTTCAGAACCCAAGGCTCAGCGAGCAGGTCTTCCTAACTGGTTATTGATATGATACACCAGTAGTAGATGAATGATAAGTTTATTAGCTAGTCCTTGGGCGAGTGAGTGGTCTCGTGTGCCTACGCAGTCGCATGGTTTGGCCTGGAACCCGTAACTGACTAAACACTGATCTGTGCTAACGAATTAATCCGGCTAGTGAAAACTGATGTGTGTAGTGCAGTAAGCTGTGGGTTTCAGAACAAGCAGTGTGCGCTATAATTAAGCAATATCGCACAAGACACTCGGATACACTGGGGGCAGGGCTGTGATCTGGCATGACATGGGTGAGGGCAATATTCAGTATAACCACACGACCGCGAGTGTGATATTGCTTTTATGCAACAGTTTTATAAACAAAAAATTTATACTGAGTAAGTGACAGATCAGACACGATACTGACAAATGTTCTGTGTATGTTTTAATTGTATATAAACAAAAAATTTAAAATATTATATATATATATTTTTTTTTAAATCACTGATATGCTATAGTTTTCTGTAAGTAGATATGGAAGGAGTCTCCACTGTCAGTGCAGAGGTAAAGCTGTAAGTTTTCTCTGTCTGCATTTTTGTATCATTAAGTTCTGAGACAGAAAAAAAAAGAGGCTCAAAGGACAATGACTCGTTTATAGCTGCTATACTGCAAGCGATAACAGGAACAGGAGCTTCGTAGACTTTTTCCACAACATTAAATGTTACTATAAATTGTATAGTAATTAAAAAAAAACTGTAATCGTTGTCAAATTTCTGTTGAATAAAAGGGAATAAAGCACTTCAGGACGTTTACAGGAACATGCTTTTATAGGAAAACGATCGACTTTGGCTCAACACCAGTCACTGATTGTTGTCCTATGAGAGCAAGTCCCATTACTCCTTAAATAATGGAATATAATCTTATGTCCTGAACCTTTCAGCTAGTGAGAAGGTCATTAATCTGCTGGTAACAACATATTCTACCACACAGTGCACAATGAGTATTCAATACCATCCACTGCTGATCAACAAAAACCTAAACTAGACCTATAATTAATAATTACTCTTTGTTAATAAATAATGTAATAAAATGTACGTTGTATGTAATATTCACATATTCTAACTGAGATAACAGAATACTGAAATCGCATGAGGTCATGTTCAGGTCAAGCACTGACAAACGGAAATGCTCGGAAAAATGAAAACGCAGTAAGCCGAGTGTGGTGATGTGTCAGCAGCCTCCTTTTCCATTTTCCGTTCCATATCACTACAGTCACAGTAAAATCAGCACACTACCCAAACATGGGGCTGATTCAGGACTGCCCTGATTCATCAGCAGCTTATCGAGTCAGCACTTTCCCATTCATTCCCCTGGTTCTTTTGTGATGGACTATAAAGTGGAAGCTCATAATTTAAGGCATGGTCCTGCTGGGACGTCTCTGCAGTCCTGCGGTGATCGCAGAAAGCCCTAAGAGCTGCTTACATCTGCCAGGAGCAATCAGAGTCAACGCACAGACTCAGGATTAAGGATTAGTGATGTTATAGAACCATAATAATTCATATGATTTCGTTTAAGAAGGCCAACATAAAACCATAAAACCATAAAACTAATATCATTTTCATATATTCTTTAAACTGTACTGTTTGAACAAATATTCAGCCAGAACACAATACCATAAATCCTTAAATAAAGGTACTGTAGTCCAAGTGACTGCAAATTACAAAGTCAGACATTACACTGAGGAACGGAACAAGCATTTACTAATTTAATAATTTAAATAATTTAAGTCTCATATATACTTTAAGGCCAGCAGATGATTACGGCAGAATAAAACACTTCTGTGGTTTCAATAATTAATGTGATTGCACAAAAACGCCGCAGAGTAAGCTAATACAGAAGCCATGTGGTTATTGATTCAGCTCCCAAGGAGTGCAAGGCTGTGGACTCGAAATCAGTTTCAGCAGCTCGGCCTTCTGCAATTCAGTTTCCATGCATTTAATCCATTTTCAGAATTTGGTCAACAAGTCCTAATCATTACAGACCTGACCCTGAAAAGACTCACCTTTTTTGAACTCCTCCAACATGGCATCCAGCTTGGTGTCGTGGAAGACAAAGTGGACCGGGTGGTTGTAAAACTTGGTGACGGTTTTCAGTGTTGTGCAGTCATCGGGATCAACAAAGGCCAAGTCCTTTACATACAAGATGTCAACGATGTTGGAGCGTTCATCTTCGTAGACCGGAATGCGTGTGTAGCCGCTCTCCATGATCTCGGACATGGTGTTGAAGTCCAGCACAGCATCAGATTTGATCATGAAGCAGTTGTTCAGTGGCGTCATGACATCCTCCACTGTTTTGGTCCTCAGCTCTAATGCACCCTGAATCATGTTGAGCTCCTCCTTGACCAAGTCGTTGTACGGTTCTGTCACCTTCAGCATCTCCACCAGCTTCTCCCGGTTGTACACTGTGCCGATTTCCTGGCCCAGAATGAAGTCCAGGAGCTTGCTGATGGGAAACGACAGTGGGAAGGTGAGGAGCATGAAGAACTTGGTCAGCACGATGGTGTTGGCACCAACTGCCAAACCATGGCGAGAGCAAAGCGCCTGTGGCACGATCTCCCCAAAGATCACGATGCCCACAGTGGACGCCACTACTGCTCCAAAGCCAGATCCGATGAGATCATCCAGCAGGATAGTGAGCGTGGTATTTACAAGGACATTACCAAGCAATAAGGAGCAAAGCAAGTAATTCCCCTTCGTACGAATGGGCTCGATTTTGCGGGCGTACCTCTTTTCTTTATCAGTACCACAACTCTGCACTATGCGAAGCTCCATCGGATCTAATGCCATGAGCCCCAGATTGAGTCCACTGAACATGCCGGACAGGACAAGCAGGCACGACACCAGGATGATCTGAAGCCACAGAGGGAGCAGAGAAGTTTTCTCCTCCACAACTCGCAGCCTGCCGTCGTTCCCTGGCAGCAGGTGCCACTTATCCTCCGGACTCCTGATGCACAAGATGTAATCCCGCTCGCGCTCGGTTTTGCGGAGCGGCTTAACGTTTACATTCACCACACCTGACGTCCCTCGACTGCTAACGTTCATGTAACTTTCGACGCTAATATCTTTAGTAAAATCGACACAAGTCCTGTTTACCGAGTCTCTGTCATCCTCATCTTCGCCGAGCTCCATGAACCGGATCTGGGACGCGGAGTCCGAATTGAGCTGCAGCCCGTAAAACCTGAGCTGGACCCTGCTCTCTTCCGTTACCTGAATGACACCGTCCTCGGTGATTGTGGCCGGTTTGTTGCTCCTCTCCAGTCTCATGCCCAGTATCAGGCTCCAGCCAACGCTCGTCGTGTTCGTTCGACCGCCCACAAAGCCCCAGAGGACTACGACTAAAGTTAGCAGGCAGCCCTGTCCGCGCCACTCTGTCGCCATGTTTGTTTCGCTCCTCGGCGAGCGGCGCGGTGACGTCACGCTCCTCGACGTTAACATGATCCGCGCCTGCGCAAAGCGAAGCAAAGCAAAGCACGCGCAGGTAATCTCTAACCGCTGTGTCCCAAACCACTTCCGTATATTAGTACACTACATAGGCTGCAGAAGCCCTTTACTTTATTCCCGGTGTTCCTAGGACGTAGAGAGTGATTTAGAATTCCGCCATTGTGGTTTTTTACGTCCTGAACCAGAAGGATGGCGTCCAGTGTTAGCAGAACAGACTCCGGATCCACTGCGACTCTGCCCAAAATAAAGCAGTTACTGAACAAAGTTAGCTAATACACACTAGCTTAGCTACATAGTAGATTAGATACACTAGAACTAGTTTTGCCTAGTTTTCTAAGGTGTTGGAAAGTGATAGAAAATCTCCTTATAAAACAGTTATACACACTGTGAAGACAGAGGTGGAAGCGCATAAAGTTAAATTTCATTCATTCATCCTGCGCTTTCTCCTGGTCAGGGTCATGGTGGAGCACTGGGCTGCCAGTCCTCTGCAGTGCACCATGCCCAGACACATTCACACACACTGACAGCTAGAGCTGATTTATTATTTCACTATAGCTGATAATAGTCATAGTGCCCACATTAACCTGTTCCAGGAACCCTGGGTGTAATGCACCCTGCATGGGACACCAGTGCATCAGAGACCACCATTCACAGTTTAGCACAGCCAGTCCACCTCCCAGCATGTTCTGGGTGGTCAGCCAGGGGAAACCCACCCAGACATGAAGAGAACATCCAATAACTCCATAAACCACCAGTAACCTAAACTCAGGATCAGACTGGGGATCCTGGAGCTATGAGGTGCTTCACCACCACAATGAAGGACTTTTGTCCGAAACATCCCACTTCTCTACCAGTGTAAACTTTGTGTACTACACTCTTATTTGCCATCAGATGAACTGATTTCAGTATATCAGAAACCCCTGATAGTACCTGACAGTATCTAGAGTGCAGTAGGTTGAGTAAAATGTGTTCTTTCTAGCAGTTCTGGTTCTTGCCGCTAGAGGGGGCTATAGGTTTATAAAATATAGGGAAACTTGGTCACACATAAAGCGCATGTAGGAATAAAAGTAAAACAGCTGGAAGGGGTGAGACTACCAGCTGTTGTAAAAAGGACCCTGAGCGAAGCCATCCTGTGAATAAACTGGAGGAAAGTGACAGTGTTGATCCTGTTGATGTATTTGTGCTCGGTTACATTCAAGAATGCATCGGAAAAGTGAAGTCATAATACAATGAAAGTGCAGCTATATACAGTGGATATGCAAACTGAATGTCACAACATGAAGCTGGAGATAGACACCGGCTGTAGTCTGACTGTTTAAATGTGGAAACACTTAAGGAGCTGTGAAAAAGCTCAGCACTAAAGCACATTGGAATTGAGCTGGAAACATACTGGACAACCAACTAAAGTGATCGGTGCTACCCAGGTACCTGTGCAATACCAGGGGTACTACAAGTCAAGTACAACAACGTAGTGATAAGCGTAACAAAATAAAATGAAGAGACAAATCTGATTTTTGCTAAACATTTTCCGATTAGATGTAACACCTGAACAGCTTTGCCCTTTCATACACAGGCTCTTTCATAAACTCATTACTAAAATCACTATTACTTGCTAATATGAAATAATATAGCAAAGATGAACTTCTTATGCTCCTTATCTTGTTATCTACTGATTTTATGTGCAGCAGCGGAATCTCAGTGGAATCTCAGTGGAATCTCAGTGGAATCTCAGTGGAATCTCAGTGGTTAAAATGGACCACCTCTGGCAACAACTATTAAATAACAATACTGGAATGCAGGGCCTGTTACTATGGGCTGGTTCTGGCACTTTCATCATATAATTTACTGCTTAAAAAAGGTGTGTAATTTGGAGCATATTTACTAAAACATTTATGACTTCAAACTATATTCCAGGCTAGCTTTGCCTTCTAGTAACTATTTATTGTACAAAACATCTGACACTTTATACTATGAGCGATTACAGACACAAAGGTACAGTGTGTGACATTTATTTATTTATTTATTTATTTAAAAAGAGTCTAAACTGATGAGGTCATCAATGTAAATACTTTAATACAAATCAGCACATAATTACAAACTAAAAGATACCACACTACCTCTGACTCCAAACAATGTTCAAAACGAATGATTACCAAAATCATTTAGCTGTAAAATACACTGTTTAGCATTTGTTTATATATGATTATATTATATAATATAAGTACAATAACTATCATCATGACATTTAATCAATAGCGAATTTCCTCCAGAATATCTACAATTATTTTTGGTTAAAACATACGATCTATACCCCAAATGTCCTTCATCTTACTCACAAGTATTAAGTATTAACTGTAACTTAAGTGTGTATGCCTACAGTGGACATAAAAAGTGTACACACTCCGGTTAAAACTGCAGGTTTTTGTCACGTACAAAACAAATGAAATTATATCCATTGTCTGAAATGTGTATCGGTGTGCAGACACGTAAGGGACCATGTTCAGAGTTGAGTTAAGCGCAGGTAGTGAGGATTTAACACACGAGTTAGGTGAGAGTTACGCACAGGTGGAATGCGCGTCTCGGTTAAACATGATTTTCTCTTATGAGATATTGGAGTAGTGATAAGTCTGGCACCACAGTGTGTAGGTTTAATGTAAACACAGTCTGTAGGTTATGAATTATTAACAGACTAATTTATAGCATCATTCCTTTAAAGTCCATGAAAACTTTTTTTTTCCATGGAAGACATTGGGGAAGATGACCTCTTGATCTATGACATTGTTTGAGGATCAAATTATTTATGGATAAAACATATTTACAGCACTAACAACAACAATATTCACAACACCTCTTAAAGTGAAATTTAAGCATAGGGTATGACTGCTATGGGAGAGCACACTGAATTAATCGAAACACTGGCATCAATTCAGCAACCTAAAATGTAAGGGTCAAGACACTACTGAAAGCCCCCTGCATCCCCTAATCCACCCCAACCCCTCATCCCCCAGCGCAGACACCTCGGCTCAGGAAAAGTCTGGCGGCCTCGGAGGCATACACACAAGTGATTTGCATAATTTGAATGCCACACCCAAAAAAATGTACTTAAAGATCTCCCTAAACGGTCTCTGAATATGAGCAACTTTCTCTCCATAAATACTGATGGACTTAACATTTGGACTTAACTGCCAACTCTGAATAAACCCAAAGTGCATGTGTATGTGTACAGGTACATCCATTCATTCAGTCATCTTCAGTAACTGTTTTATCCTCGTCAGGGTCACAGTGGATCCACAGCCCATCCTCTACACTGGCATGTGTTCAGTGTATTGTGCGCATGTGACGACAGTGACCTTTTCTCATACTGGCTACACGAGCTACTCCCAGGTCATGCCTGTTCCTCGATGTTCTGAGGTAGTATTTCAGGCAGTACAACATCCACCGTGAAGCTTATCTTCTTCGAATGAAGAATACTGTAAGTGTTATCGAATCGTAGCACGTCTGCAGAGAGATCCAAAATTAGACTCAGCCACAGATAGCTCTAAAAATAATATATTCCAAAGGACATGAAACATCAGGGGAAAACATGTCATTATGAGTAATAGAAGAGTGTAATGTTAACTGTAAAATCATTCACATACTGGAGGTGTGTCATCATATACATGTGTGAGGTAAGGAATACAACACACTGAGGGCATGCTACTGTAGGAAAATAATTAACGATTAGGTGGTGTGATGTGTACATTTAGGAGATATGAGTGTGTATCACAGGAAAATATTCGTCTAATGGTTTTGGTCACTATTGATTTAACACTAACCAAAAATATTTCAGTACAAACAGCATTAACATTTACGAAGTTTGTTGAATGTCTACGGACCAAGAAGTGTTCACATCCTAGGTAGGAGACCGTGCTCTACACGTAATATCGCACATCAACCGAACACCTCCTGCATTTCGGTGACTTTCTGCTTCACTCCTGCTTTAGTCTTCATGTAGATGCCAAAACCAATATCACTACCATCACTAGCAAACTGCCATCTGGAATTAACATAAATGAATGAATGAATACTGCTTGAAAAGACAAGAAGGATTTGACTGGATCCATTCCTCACCTTAATAAGCAGTTAGGGACCAGGACCTCACACTCCAGCTGGTGATCAGAACCACGGCTGATGGTGATGCACTTTTCATACTGCACGTCAACAGAATCTTTTATGTAGTAGGACTTCGGCACTACACCACCGTACTTAATCTGGAAGGAAAATGCAAGTAGGTAGGAAGAAGATTGTGTTGAGTTTTCTACACTAGAATAAATCAAAAAGCAGCCCAATATTACATACCGATATACCGTCTAAAACTCCTGAAAAGTTTTCCAAATCTTCCTAAATTTTCTATTCTTAAATTTTCTCTAAGGTAATACATGACATGACCATCCTTTTAGTATAAC
>CM074961.1:6601661-6621772 GCA_037577455.1 Pangasius macronema
TACTCACCATGCTTTTACAGTAAGGGTTCCCATTGGGATCCGTCAGTGTGCCTCCATAGACCACGGGCAGCTGGTCTGGTGCTACATATTTCTGCAGCACTTCTTTCCAGTTGGCTGTAGGAGGATAAAATGACATTTAAAAAAAAAAGATTTGGCTTTATCTCTGTCTCTATATAACAGAGACTGCATCAGTTTTCTCCAGCGTTATAATAATGAGGATAGAAAATGCAGCAGTCCTACAGCCAACGACGACGATCTTTCGCCGAGTTTCTTCACACAGGAACGGCTTGATCAGGTTGTAGGCAATGGGAAAGATTTTAGGAGCTACAAGAAATAAGAAATAAAGAATCAACAGGTCACATCCAGTGCTTGTTATACAATCAGATCATAACCCCAAATAAAATAAAATAAAATAAAATAGTTTAATACTCACTCACTCACTCACTCACTCACTCATCTCACTCACTCACTCACTCACTCACTCACTCACTCACTCACTCACTCATCTCACTCACTCATCTCACTCACTCACTCACTCACTCACTCACTGACTCACTCACTCACTCACTCACTCATCTCAGTGAGATCATAACACACACATACAGTATAAATACCTTTAATAATAAGAATCCTCTTAAGGCCCTCAGGATAGTTTTCTTCAAACATGGTCAGAATCTGCATAAATAAAATACGAAATGCAAATAAATGCAAATTTGATCAATTGTGCAGAACTGCACTTTATTTAAATAGTTAAAATGTGCACAGACTTCTCCATATGCTTCAATTGCAGGCTTCCAGATATGTTTAAGGCCAAGATCTTCCGAATCGATCTATTCTCACTACCTGAGGTGACAAAAGGGCTCGACTATTTTTTTACGAGTGCTCTAATTGTACACATATGACATCATGTGTGTATACTGTACGTGTGTGTATGCTGTACGTGTGTATATACTGTACGTGTGTGTATACTGTACGTGTGTATATACTGTACGTGTGTGTATACTGTACGTGTGTGTATGCTGTACGTGTGTATATACTGTACGTGTATGTATACTGTATGTGTGTGTATACTGTACGTGTGTGTATACTGTATGTGTGTGTATATATGATTAAGATGAAGCTAAGGTTTGCAAAGGTGTGATTTAAAAAAAATAGATTTAAAAGAGAATGCCTTGAGACACTGCTAAACAGTAAACAGAAAAAGAGGACTAAGCAGTAAAAACAGGGCGGACAGATACTACCCTCTCCGACTGCCTTAAACACTCCCTCCGCAGAAGCTCACAGTCTCTAATTTTGGTCTTGATGTAGTCTTGCTTGGAGGCAGACATGAGGAGGCCTTTTGGATCCAGGGGGCCAATAATGTCGTACCAGACCGGACCTCCCTCTCGATCGTACCCGCACATCCCGCCGGACACATAGTGCTCGATCACCTGAACATATCGTCCCACAGGAGATGCAAAACAAAATACACTGTACAAGGCAAAAGTACTGCTAATACACTGTGCTGGCTCTTGTGAATTTGTTGATCACAATCTTACCTCTGGTGGCTTCCAGTCTTCTAGGATCGAATCTACTTTCAAACGCTTGCGAAATTCCAAATGCTGGAAATCAGTCACATTGATCTCAACTTGTTTAATGTGATTACTAGGTTTCACATTTTAAAGGAACTACAGAAAATAGTGTAAAAATGAGAAAAATGTTTAACTCTTCACAAATTAGTTAAACGTCAGAAGTTATTGGAATTGAGGAAACAAGTTTCTTGCCACAACATTTTGGTCATTAAAACTTTTTATACCACAGTCATCTTATTATGAATCTGATTGGTCAGAAGATGTTGATTAGCTTTCTATGACAGACTTTGGTAAAAGCTACTTTTTTTGTGTTATTAATTTCAAGAGAGCGAAAAAAACAGAAGCTGTTTATATCTGTTATATCATAAGTGACAACAGGAATTAACTTCCACGACATTAAATGTAACTATAAACTATAAGTATGACATGCTGTTCTTTAATAAATAAAAAAATTGTAATTGTTGCCTGATTTCTGTCACATTAAGGAAGTAACAGCAACTTTCCCACGTTCCACTGGGCACCAACACACTGATTATTTTCCTCCAACATTACACCCTGTCGTGTTTTAGTCCTTACACATGTAACTGTAACATAGCTGAGAAAATGTTTTGTCTCAAAAGAGAAACGTGACTGGTCACAAAACCTTGGATTAATGTAGATTATATTAATAAGGAATAATTAGAATCACCTTTCTGAGCATTGCTTCAGCCTTCAGGATGTTGAAGCTTCTGGCTACAAGAGACAAAAACAGGAGAAATGCTCGATGAACAGGCTACGAACTGGAAACTTATAGCAGCACAATGCATGAAATCGTGCAGGTACAGGTCAGGTGCTTCACTTACTTCCAGTGTAATAGGAAGTCTTCCCCTTTCTTACACTTGAGGCACTAAAACACCGCACTAACAACTACGGTGCACCCGAGGTTTGAGTTTTTCAGAGCTTGCTATTAAACACCATTGCTCGCAAATGGCAACAAATGACTCAGAATCCCTGAGCACCTCACAAACACTTCAATAAAAATATTTAATGTGTGTTTCAGGGAGGACGTTAGGGTGCCTGAGACTTCTGCACCACACTGTATAATCACTACATTCAGCTTCGTTATGTTTTAATATTCTGATTCCAAGATTTCAGTTTCAGTAAGTGTTCGTTATAAGTCCTCCATCGTAAGCAGGACAGCTCTTAATCATTAATATGGTTCAAAAGGAACAAGCAAATATTTTTGCAATTGATAAAAACTCAGGTGAAGGGAACTACAAATATTTGCAACCGAAGCATCAAGACTTTCACCCTGACCTTCTCTCGTGGCCCATGCGCTAAAAATGCAAGTCATTAGGACAAACATGACCTAGGGCAGATGGAAACATGAGCACCTGAGGAAGCCACGTTAGACACATACTGCTGACACCTTTTAGGGCTGAATAAAACCTTTTCACTCTTAAAACAGCTTTAATTGCGTATATTTCCCTTAACGCATAACATGTTAATCAGCCTGTGATCTTTTGACAGCAGTGGACTGAGTCTGACCTGCGTTTGTGATCCTGACTCTCGTAAGCTGATCAATGGCTTGAACTCATTTGGTTTAGATTGAGAGATACTTGGATGGTTAATTTGATCTTTAAAAAAATTAAAGTGTACGATGGCACATCTGTTTCATACCAAAAGCAATTTTCCAGCCTCATTCACATAAAAGGAAGAATCTCTCGTTTACAAGATGTTCGCAGAGCCAACCGACATGTTCATTTATCCAAAATTAGAAAATAGAAAAACTTTGCTTTAGGAACATTCTCATATTTCGCCTGTGTGATGATGTGTGTGTGTGCACCATTAACTGTGTGTCTGTCTCCAGAGTGTCAATTCAATTATATTTAATTATAATATATAGCACATATTTATAATTATTAGGTTGATATAAATTTACATTTGTACAAAAAGTAAACTAAATCCGGAACAATAACGAATATGTCATATAAAATTTAATATTTTAAATGAATTAATGAAATACTTAGTAAATATTTGTTATATTTTCAAAATGTTTTATTTTTAAATAACTTTTTAAATGATCAGAACGCTTTAGCAACATGTTTATACTTAAATACTTAAAATTATACTTTTACAGTAAAAACTCAAAAGCATATTGTACATACGGAGTCCAATATAATTATAACTAGTGTTATAAACAGGCCTGTTAAACAGCTGTGTTTATTATTATTAATATATAAATATATAAAAACCCTCCAAATGTGAGTCATTGCCACGTACCTCGGAGCCAGCGGAGCAGGTAATGGTCGCTTTGATTAGGAAGCTGGGCATAAACATCTTCAATTCTCTCATAAAACTAGACAAAATGACAACAAATTTCATAACAACTTCAACACAGCTCTACTTTTTTTAATGCATATAATAATTCCTATTGACAATATACGTAATAATATACCACGGTATAAAAGTGAAGGACACTTCGCACGAGTGGACGCGGTCTCGACGTCGCTGGTTTGGACTGAGGTCTCCCACACGGCCACTCATTGGCTTTGTGTAATTAATAAACCTGCAGCTTGTGTCAATCGCTCTTTTATCTCTGTGTTCATATTCTACCTGTTGTATTTATAAGGTGCAGGTAAGCCTTGCTCTTTGCCCTCTGGGCATAAACACGAGTGGACAGGGTTTATGGAGAGTGAGAAGCTACACAGTACCTTTGATCGTTCTGAGTAATGTTTGTTTTTCTGTCAGTGTAGAGTTCACTGATGAGCGGCCAAGTAGGAAAATCACCGAGCTAATAAGCTTTGCCAGCAAAAGTCTACTATTGATAATAGCTTTAATTGTGCAGTTATTACACAACTGAAACGGCGACAGGTATCACTTTAATGTTCATTTCTTTCATCGACTAATATTCAGGGTTGCTGAACATTTCGAGGGCCCGAAGTGACGACTTACTCAATCATGTTTTATATGCAAGTTGGAACCTAATTCAGCAGCAGCTAGTTATCAGAGATGTTGGTGAGAGTCCTACTGTCGGACTACCTCGGGTTGTATGTCGTTCTTGTTCAAACTGGACTGCAACCATTATGCTTGGTTTAAGCCGTTCCAGTTATACAGGGACCTAACGGCCCATAATAACATGTCCGACACCCCGTGCTCCTGACCTGCTCCTGACCTGCTCCTCACCTGCTCCTGGCCTGCTCCTGACCTGCTCCTGGCCTGCTCCTGACCTGCTCCTGACCTGCTCCTGGCCTGCTCCTGACCTGCTCCTGACCTGCTCCTGACCTGCTCCTGACCTGCTCCTGACCTGCTCGTTAGCGGCTGATGATGGAGAAAAAGGATGAAAAATTTGTCCCAGTCTCCTAAATAAACTCGGACATACACGTCTCCACTACTGAGTTTATGACCCTTGACCCTAACAAAAGTTGAGACGTTGATATTAAAATTATTATTATTAAAATTAATGGTTTTATTTATTTATTTTCTTGCCTGTCACTCTAAAGGGATGCTGTTAAACAGCAGAGGCTGTGTAGAGCTGGGAAAGGGAAGAATGTGCTAAGTAAAAGAAATCTGTTCAGATTATCTTCAGTGAATACCAAATCTGTTCATCATTGTCTTGATAATTATGATTCTGGGATTTTGCTGAAACTACTATGAAAAAATGAACAAAGGTCGTTATTCTTTGCAGCCTGTCACCTGTCACTCAGAACACTCCAGCTTGTTGATCTGCTTGTGCTCATGGAAAGCCTGCATAAATAAATAAAGGAGAGAGCGCTTAAAAAGAACGATTTAATGAACACACCAGTTTTTGTGAACTATGTTTTAAGTTTGAAAAGCTGAGTTGTGGCAATATTATGTTTAAATTGTTATTTTATGTCTAAATCTTATCAGTGTTTATAATTAATAAATAAATCGCCATTCAACATCCTGAATGTTCCTGTTGGTCTCGATGGTGGCAGTGACAGTGTTGATGTCTTTGGGCAGCACATCACATCACCACGGTAAAGTATAATCCACAGACTGCTGGCATACGGTAGAAACTGCAGTGCATGTCTATACAGGGGTTTTATACAGACACACTCCAGTGTAATCCTGAATATAACTGATATCTGAGCCTTGTCTTAATGTAAAGGGACAAAACAAATCAAAACAGTTAGTATATTGAATTTTAATCATTGTAAGACAGTGGTATGGGTCTGAATAATAACTACAGTATTATAAACAGAAATAATAAGAGCAACAACAATATTGTAAATAAAAAGATTTATAAATCAGAATAACAACAACACAAACAAATTGAATTATATACATGGAATTAGACCTGTAAAAGACGGACAGTGAACCATTAAAGATATAATTAAACAGTTACCTGAGTCTCCACGTGGTAAGCGTCAGTAGAAGTCCACTCAACTTGTTACCTCGACCAGGGGCTATAAACGTTGAGCAACCTGGTGTCATTTCTGCTGTTGAAATCCACAGCGTGGAGGAGAGCTGCTGATCAGGTAAGAGTATATTATATTATATATTATACAGTAATCATAAGCCATATAATGTCATTAGTATTCGCATATAATGTCATTAGTATTCGCATATAATGTCCTATGAAGATCAAGTAGTCTCTAAACACTAGGGTTAACAGACGTTTGCGACAGTTGTTTGGCATCAACTATGAGCTGAGGGAGGGAGGGAGGGAAGGAGGGAGGGTGGAGGGAGGTAGGGAAGGAAGGAAGGAGGGAGGGAGAGAGGGAGGGAGGGAGGGAGGGAGGGAAGGAAGGAAGGAAGGAAGGAGGGAGGGAAGGAGGGAAGGAAGGAGGGAGGGAAGGAAGGAAGGAGGGAGGAGGGAAGGAGGGAGAGGAGTAGATTTGCATTTGATAATTAATTTGTTCTGACTTTAATTTAAATTGTTCTGTAATGTTATTTTTGTGTGCTTCCTAATTTGTATCTTAAATAAGTCGTTCTTTCCTAATAATAATTAACATTGATTATATTCAGATTTATAATAATTATAAAAAATAATTTTAAAAAGCAGTTCTTTTGTGAACCGGGTTAATAAGATTTCTCTTGCAGATGATATTGAGGTTTGTGGTGTCTGGCTACATAAGAATCAGTTCCTAGGTGCAAAGGTCATTGTGGTGAAAGTCGTGTTTAAAGGTCATTAAGTGGAGCTTGGTAAAGGGCAGCAGAGGCGCAGATTCTGGCAAACGGTACTCAAAAACCGCTGAGACATTTCAACAGACTTGACTGATTTTCTTTTAATTAGCATTTTTATAAAAGTCACACACCTTCAAAAGTCCACCACTAAATAAAACAATTAAAAGATACTATACTGAAGTCTTCTATGTAGTGTACTACAGAGTGCTGAGTACTGTGCATTATGGTCTAACACCTTCTGTGGGTGACACACACCAAGGAACAACTCATGGACTGAAGATCAACAGGAGGAAAATAAATCTAACTCAACTTTTCTCCAAGGCACACTTGAGTTATGGCTGTTCGTCTGAATGCAGCAAGACTTTACTCATTATCAATAATTTCATCATAGACAAAACTGATAATAAATCACACAGTAGGGTTTTTTGGTCAAATATACAGATTTGGAGACCTGCCCATATCTCATAGCACATATTATTTAATGCTGTACAACGTTTCCATGACTTTGTACAGGCACCTAGAGCTCCACTGCTGGATGGTATAGCAGTGGGGAAGTTTCGAAAGAGCTGCATAGTACAAACGTCATTTATAACACTGCAAGTCCTGTAACTCTTCAGGATCTGAGTCAGATGGGATCGTGGTTTAATGATGCTTTGTGTGCTACCTCTAATTGTAATGTTACCGCCTTAAGACAGAATGTCAGTGACTGCATATGTGCTGGAATGTGTTTCATTCTCAGCATGTTTAAATCAGAATACCAGAAAAACTAATAAAAAAATAAAATGTCTTCTGTATCAGAGGGAAAGGAATCGTGTCTTTGGTTGCTGGTCAGTTGAATCCAAAATTGTAGTTAAAGTAAAGTATGATAGAAGGTTGTTTTTTTTTGGTTTTTGTTTTTTTAAACAGTGTATCATTCTTATTTCCATACATGCACAGCATACTCCTTCATTACGCAATTTACATTTCCCCCAAAATTATGCAAATATATGTATCTGTATTTCTAATGAGTAATTTGGTGCTTCTGAAAGTTTTAAACTGACCACAGTCTGTCACTGATATGCAAAACGTTCTTACATGAAGAAAGCTTTTTTTTGTTTTTTTGCAGATCCAGTGCCATCATTCGATGGTTTTAAGTTCCATGATATTTGTAAAGAACTATATTCTTATATTCTTTAGAGAACTAGATTTATATTTAGTTGGACATGGACTGGTCCATTTTTGTGGATACGCCTACAAAATGAAGTCATTTCCTGCTGAAAAACATACGGACTGCAGTTACAAAAAAAAAAAAAGTGAGGACAGTTTATAATAATCCATCAACACTCGAGGATAAACCTGTACAAGACCAAAGTGCTTACATACAAACTTCTTTTTTTAGCAACAGGGAAAATGCCCGGGTTATTCATTTACATTTAAAAATACTTGAGTATTATTTCACTGCATGATGAAGCCAGTCCTCGGGGGAAGACCAGGCCTCTGAGGAAATGCTGGTGTGTACGGCTGTGTCAGTGGACCTGTGTAGGATGGCACCATGTTGGGCATTTGGACAGGAGGGTACGGAGTTGCTGGGTAGGGTAAAGCCGCCTGCTGCCCTGTCAGCTGGACTGAAGTTGAAGGTGCTGCCCTCATAGGAACCGGGGAGCCATTAAGCTGGCCATGGAGGGGCACAGTGGAGGTGGGTGTCTGAGCCTGAACATGCTCGACTGATGCCTGTGGCATCTGGAAACATTTGAGCACCATCTCCTGCAGCTTATCGATCTTCACACGCCGCAAATGGGCCAGCTTTCTCTTGCTCTCTATCCAAAGCTACTTCCACAGGTCTTTGTTTAGTGGTAGCTCCTTCCTCAGCCGGTACAAGATTTTGCTACTCCATGTTTAGAATTATAATCTCCTCGTATGGCAGTAAAGTAGACAGGAATACAGTGAAGGTGATTAGCTTTGGACTAACCACATAACCCTCATGACCTATTAGTGCTTGTGGGCATGCATTCTGCAGCACCTTATTTAGTTCCAATGAGAAACTTTAGTAGCTTCATATCGTATCTAAAGCTAACTAGACAATTACAAATTAAATAATGTAATAATCAGTGTGAAAATTGTTTAAATTAGGTTACGTAAGACTTCATATAAGCTTTGCTGGAAGGTTAGTAAGGCAAGCTAACAGTACTAGCTATGCACAGTCACCTGATCAACCAACAAGCTTTGCTAATTACTTCCAAGTTTTTTTTCTTTATTCTCCACACATTTAAAGAGGTCACATGGCAAGATAAGGTAAAAGCACTGATATAAATCTTTCTTCCATTTTTGCACATTAAACAGGAAATGGGAACTAATTGCAGGAAGGAAGAGAGTTATGAGTGAACTGAAGAAATGCCGGACCACATGCCTAATTTGCATAGAACAAAGACAATTTCAATTTCAAATGCCACTTGTTGGACTGTGGGTTGAATCGTTGCTCTGTGTCAAGCGTGTATGTAGAAACCGAATGGCTCCCTGTTGCTCTGTTGCTTGCTAGTGTGAATGTAGGTTTACGCTCTTATCTACTGCACATACCTCAGTTTCACTGTACAGACTGAATAATTTATAGCACATACAGAATAATACTGATACAGAATAATCATGATATTGATATATTTATGTTGAAACTGATTTTACCTCCGTTTCCTCTTCGATTTTGGCTCCTTCAGCTTGCAGCAGGGCTAACAGTGTGTCCAATGAGCTTTTCCCTGAGTTGTGATCTGAGCAAATACAAAGCAATAAAATTATCCAAATGATTCATAAATCATGTTCATGTCATGTACACATTACGTTTTACACAATAACTAAAGCACATACAGTCCCCACTGAAAGTGCTGGAACGACAAGGCCAATTCTTTTGTTTTCGCTATAGACTGAAGGCATTTGAGTGGCAGATCCAAAGATGAATAATGAGACTGCAGTTCAGAATTTCCTTGATATTTCAAATTCAAATTTACTGGGCACACAACTAGACACAGCACGACGTGCAGTCAAATGCTCTTTATGACTGTCTGGTGACATAAGAATTTACATAAAACAGAATGAGGTCGCTGCAGTGAAATAGCTGACATGTGCAGTATAGTACATATTTATAAATACAGGGTAATGGAGGTTTATTAACAGGAACGTAGAGGGTGTGAGTGCTGTGCAAACCAATTCAAGGTCTAGTCCTAGGTGTTGTCCTGGCCGAGGGCCTGAGCGGCCTGTGGGAATAAGCTCCTCCTCATGCTCTCTGTGTCAGCCTCCATATGTGTTAAACAACTTAAAACATGGCACCTTTAGGTGAGCAAAAGTACAGGAACAGATAGTCTTAAAGTAAATGACACCTAATCTATCTACTCATATTCAACCTTTGATCTCAACCCCAAATGTCTTCAGTGTGTAGCAAAAACAAAAGAAAAAGTTGGAAGGAACTATATCAAGGCACTTCAGACTACAAATTGTTAATTACTTGGGATGTGCTGTTATAGGAAAATAATCAATGTTGGTGTGGCGTGAAGCAAAGTTACTGTTACCAACCCAAAGTTGATTAATTTCCTATAATAGCATGTCCAGATGTGTTTTATCTTATGTCTTATTTTTATAGTGGGGTTTATTTCATACAGTTAATTATTGTTGCAATCATCCCAATCTGTCTGCCATTTCTTAGCGATATATGAACTTATTAACGGTCTGAGGTATTTGACAGTGAGAGATTTCCAGACTGAGCGCCTCCTTAGCGGCTGTGTCTGCTGTCTCACTGCCAGCCAGACCAGTGAGTCCCGGGACACAGCAGAAGAGGATGTTGAAGTTTTCTTTCTGTAACAGATCTACTTTTGATAAAATGTTGACGATTTAGGGATTGGTCGGTCTTTACAGACCCGAGGCAAGACTTTGAGTCTGTGGCAATTAGGAAGTTCCGCTCTTGGCCCTTTTCTATATTTTCCAGGACTGAGAGAAGCTTTGTCCCATAATGTTGATCCCCAATCACTGCTGCTGCCGATACACTGTTATCTGTTTCTGAGCCGTCTGTAAATGCAGTTCTGTGGAGTGGAAGTCTCAGCTCTAAGAAATGCTGCTGGTATTTGTCTGGATGGGTTTCTGTCCTTTTTTGCTGGGTCAATGCCAAGGAGAGCCCAGGGAGGAACAGGGCAATAATGGGGCTGTTTAAAGTTGTCCTGATTGGTATTCAGATTCTCTAAATATGGTTTAATCCATATGCTAAGCAGTCTGATGTATTCAGTTGTGGCTTCATATAAATGAAGATAATCCAGTTGAAATACTGGTAGGTAAGCTGGGTTACTGCATACTGTAAAGCCAGTCTCAGACGTTTGTTCTGGAGATTCGGTTCCCCGGCTTCTGTATAAAGACTTGGTTTAGGAGCAGTCCTGAACACTCCTAAGGCCAGACATATTCCATGATGGTGTATTTTGTATATGTTGGATATAAAACAGACAGTTCATTGCCAGTCCATACACAAGGCTTTCATGTGTGGAATATTTGAGTATTTTTCCCTCTTTAACCATTGCATAAGTCATCAACATATAGACTGAAGAACATTTGAGGTTCTATAACCTTACTTATACAGTTGATTTTAATGCTGAAGGGTGGCTGAGAGAATGCTTCTTGTGGGACCCCTAGCTCTTATATGTGCGAGTTTGATAGGCTGGTTCCTATCTGGACACGGAATCGCCTATTAGTCAGGAAGTTGGAGATAAAGACAGGTAGTTAGCTTGGATCTTCACTTTGCACCAGGGATGCAAAGTTGGTAAACTCTTGCGAGAGGAACTGAGGGTTCAACTTGCTCGATTGACCATAAGCGACCGCCTTCAGGGAAGAGAAACATACAGATGATTTAATTAGCAGTATCTACCCACGTTATGACTAGTTGCTTGGTTGGATCGGGCACTTCCAACCACCCACATCTATATGAAGTCGGAGCCAAAGCACTGTGTTGGACCTGAGGAAGCCGCAACTAAACACGTTCCTCAAATGCCAGGACCTGAGAGAAATGGGTCTCTACTCACAGCCTACAAGTTGCCCCATTCGTTGCCTTTTACAAACAGCAAGGGGTTGCTATGGACCTATTCTACCTTGGGTCCCCACGGGGTAGATTTAATGTTGTAGAACATCCATAAAACAAATTAGTTCCAGTAATCACTTATGTTATAGCAGCTATAAACAGTTACTCCCTCACCTGTCTCTCTTTTCTCTCTCTCGAAGTTAATACAGTATAGACTGTCATATTACCGAGCTATGATTTGAAACATTTGGCACTTCTGTCAGATCTGCTGTTATAGGAAATTAACAACTTCTGGCCAACCAGATTACAGAATTCAACAGCATTTTAGTACACAGTTAATTTAACAGAGAACAAACTTAGTGGGCTGTAGGGAATGAACACTGGTTTTACAGGGAAAATGCTGACCAAATGACTATTCTTACAAAATATCTAAAGCAGGAGTCATCAGCTGGTGGACTGTGGTTTAGATACTGACCCCACAAAGCACTGTTCGGGTTTGAGTTACTGTTTGCATGGAGTTTTGCATGTTCTCTCTATGTCTGTGTGGGTTGTCCAGTTTCCTCCTACCTCCTAAAACATGCCAGTAAGTGGACTGCCTCTAGCTGTGAGTGTGTGTGTGTGTGTGTGTGCATGCATGGTGCACTGTGGTGGACTGGTGTCAGGGTGTATTCCTGCCTCATTCCCAGTGTTCCCGGGATAGGTCCTGGTGCTTCTGCAACCCTGCCTAGGATTAAAAAAAGGTTCCTGAAGATGAATGAATGATAGACTGATGTTGTCACCATTAAAGTCATATTAGCTGATTATTTAAACTGCAGGACCTGTGTAGCAGATCCAGAAACAGTTGAAGCCAGCAGAGTCCCCTGAAGGTTGCATGGAATTCTAATGAGTAGTTTGGTTTATCAGGTCTGAATAAAGTTAAATATTTTACATTTTGGCATCGCTGGGAGGAAAAGAGAACTGGACAAGCGTACTGTGTAATCTAGAGAAAGTTAAATAAGTAGTTCTATTACACAGAGACCTCGAGTCTGATTAACTAACCAAGCGTGCATTTGCGGAGCTGGTAGGCCTCGTAGAGCTCCTGTAAACAGCAGTAGCGCTTCGTTAGCTGCATTTTCTGTTGTTCCAAACTGGGCTGGAGCCTGAGGTTCTGCTCTGCGAGACTGCGGTTACTGGCGAGGGTCATCTCTTTAGTCTGCTGCATCTCCTGCATCTGAAGGTAAAAGGAGATCAGAGAGCACATGACAGTTGGCTACGAACTCTTGCTTGTGTTAAGTTAAATGTTTAAAATGGCAGTTGAGGGATCATTGCTTTTTTTTTTTTTTTTTATTTGGTGCGCAGTTATCATATGAGGATGTAGTGATCGCTATGTTTCTGATGTATTACACACATTAAATGGGATTGTACTCTACACAGACAGTGTGTAATATTAAACAACATTAAAACAATTACATATTTGCATGTCACTTATAACAGACCTAATCCCCTAATCCAATCCACAAAGGCTCTGTTCAACAGCTGATCATGTGTCAGCATTAGGACCGACTTATTATTGCCAAAGTATTTCAGAAGTCTATTTCTGGAGGTAAAAAAAACGACAAACACTAAGACATTTTCAATCATGACTGGACATTTCAATCAGTGGTTTAAAAAAGACGTGACTAATGTCGTCCCTACTCTATACTACATGACTGTCTTTGTCAGGACCTCAAGACGAGACCAAATAAATTTTTATTAACACTATATAACTACTATATTTTTGTAATCTTCAGAGGAGACATTAGGAGGCGTTATTAAGGGGTTTCTATGTCTGTATTGTCCATGTTTGAGAGCAGCAGACTGCTGTTGTGGTAAATATACGACCTCATGCAAAATCTTAATCTGCGAAGCTGCCACCTGCTAATTCCCAGCCGGAGCAAAGATGGTCTACCAGCCTGGGAACTGGTCCGATTAAGAGAGATTTTACTGTATCATAGACAAGTTATTTCTTCAAACAGTTATAGAACAATGTAGTTAAATTAAAGACCTCTTCACTAAGCACTTGAATCGGGACTTGGTTCGTCTCTTTTATAATTGCAATTGTTTATCTATTATTAAATGCCTCCAGAGCTTTAACACTGTCCGATCAGCTCCGGGATTATGGAGCAGTTTACACTTTATCATAACGGCATCCTCCACTGGAGACACTTTTTAAGATCTGTAGTATTGGGTCTTTTATCTGTGGTTTTGTCTTTTAATATTTTATTTCTCCTTGATTTACTGCTTTAGTTTTATTCTTTTTTTTAAAGAATTAATTATTTTTTTTAAATCTCATTTTATTTCATTGTTTAGATTTAGCTCAGATGATGTACAGCACTGCACTCTGGCCAACATTCATCGTTTTTTAAAAGTGCTCTATATAAATAAAGGTTACTTGACTATTTAAATCTTAAACCTGTATCTTTTCATGTACCACCCTCCCCATGACAGCACACACAATCCCTGACCTCGTGAGCTAGCGTGAGGATGTTGTTGATATTAGACTACAGAGCATTTCTGAGAGTCAGTGTGGATAAGGGCACCCGTTAAATGCCTTAAATGTAAATGTAACTCTGGTCAGGACATAAGGAAACAGGACAATAACGTAAAATCTGGCAAGACTGCGGATTCTGCAACAACAAGACTGGACGTATCGTCACAAATATGAACGTGTGTGTGTGTGTGACCCCGAACCCCTCTGTGTCATATAGGACCAGTTAATGTTCTGCTTCTCCACCCAAACAGCCAACAACCAAACAGCCAAACAGCCAAACAACCAAACAGCCAAACAGCCAAACAACCAAACAGCCAAACAACCAAACAGCCAAGGCTCGATTCCAGAGAAAAACAACAAAATATATATATATATATTCCAAGAACCCCCTTAAGATCACAACACAGATTTAATTTTAAGGATAACAAGGCAAATATGCATCATCATAGTAATTTAAACGCTTACCCAAATGTACATCTGTGTATCATATTAACAGCATTTCCTGGTTTTATCACAATTACAGTCACATTATTTATATTTGTTTTTTTTTAGATTCTGAGTCTGATTAAACTCTTACATTACACAAGACCATGAAACTATGATAACTAAATAATAACCACAACAACCCTGAGACTAGCTCATAGTAAAAAGCCATTTCAACCACTGTGATTTTATATTTATATTTATATTTATATATATATATATATAGTCAGAGCCCACTCTGAGAGCCATGGCTCTGTAGGATATGAAGTGTATTACATAACAGAAGGAGATTGTTAGGAGACCAAAACAAGTAAGAGTCTGTCCGTCTGTCTGTCTCCCTTCACAGTCTGTAGCTCAGCTCCATGACTCTCCTCAGCACTTAAACACCAGCGAATACAGGCAGCAATAAATGGCGGCTTGATATTAATAGCGAGATAAACGTGTGACAAAGGAGAGGCGTCCTGCGAGGCGGAGAGTGAAGCAGAAATCTCGGCGGGTTTAGCGGACAGCCGGCGCTCACCTCGTCCAGTTCTTTAACGATTTCGCTGAGCTTGTCATCATCCTCCAGCAACTCGTTCAGCTGTGTCATTGAATACGAACTAAATCTGCTCGCGAGCCCAAATATTTCCCCCATCGCTATTCCACCAACAGACCCTGCTGTTCCATCAACCGGAAATGGATCGCTCGTCCAATAAGAGTGCGCGAGGAGCGGCAAGTGACGTGGTTATGTCGTACTCGCTGGGTTGTATCTAACACTGCGTTCGACTAGAGGTTGTAACTTGTAATTCCCAGCATCCGACCAGGAAAAACCCCAAGAAAACGACCCTTCAATTCGAAATTCCTGCTCGTGAACTCGAGTCATCGCGTCTCCGAGCTCCTCTGAGTTAAGGAGTGACGTCAAATCAACATGGATTTTTTTTTTCATAAGTAAAACTTATCAGCATTATTTAAGTTTAGGTGGGGTTTACTGTTTTTAGAAGAAAAATTCACAAAATTCACGCTATAATAAAATTTCGACATCCGAGGTGAAGTACTCTAAAACAAGTTTTATAGCGCCGACGTCATACCGCTGCGATGACGCAATGATGACGTTTCTCAAAATGGCGGAACCTGTATACATATACAGGCAGGTCCATAAATATTTGGACATTAACAAAAAAGTCATAGTTATTTTATTTGTCTACTGCAGTATATTGGAGTTGAAATTAAATAATGACTATAATAATAATAATAATAGTAGTAGTAATGATTTAAATAATAAGACTTTCAGCTTTAATTTGAGGGTTTTGACATTCAAATTGGGTGAATTATGTAGGAATTACAGCCCTTTTTATATAATTTTTTTTAAAATATACTTTTACTTTATGTTGCTAATCCTTTGCAGTCAACGACCGCCTGAGGTCTGGAACCCAAAGACGTCACCAGATGCTGGGTTTCTTCCCTGGTGATGCGCTAAGAAATGGCATTATTTTATTAATTCAACAACTCCTCAAAATAACAAACTAGAAGCATGATAAAGTAGCTTATAACACACACACACACACACACACACACACACACACACACACACACGCTTTACAGTTAGTTAGGAAATTAATAGGATGTGCTGGATCAAAATGCCATTTTATAAAGTGCTAAATAATGAAGGTGGAAGCGATACTGATAAATTACAGTGAAAAGTCCTTGTGTTTAAAGGTGGTGGTCCAGATGCTACTTAAAAGCCTTGTTCTGGACACTTCTACACAATATTTGAGGGTGTTAGGACAGACCGGTACAGACTCCACACTTGATGCACGTCTATAAAACGTATTAGACTTACATGTACGTAACTGTATTTTATCGCAGGTCTATTGATAGAGTATCTTTGTACAATCTGACATGAGAAAAATACATTTCTGCAATCTCAAGACGTGTGACCAGTAACGATCTTAAAAGTCTGTAATCGAACAGTCTAAAACTGACTCTGAATATGCAAAACTTTCCCTGTATAAATATTGCCATAACCTTTAACTGTACTAAAATAACCAACTCTGAATACAGACCTGAGATGAGGGTTTGTTCAGAACGAATATCTGTAAGAACCTTTGAAAATGTGTGCATGTGTTCCCAAATATTTCAAAATAAACACACGATTTAATGTGTTCAGGGTGGATTTTTCCTTTATTTTAGGTTGTTGTGTGCAGCAGCCCACTGATTTGACTTGATACAGAGGAAGATTTCATGATTAGAGTATTGTTTGGATTTTAAAATATCTTTATTTCTACGTATGCAATGTCCTAATTGTTTGACTGACGTATAAGTGTGTCAATTTATGTATCATGTAAGTAAGTCTATCTCCTTCTACTGTAAACAACTAACAATAACGAAGTTTCAAACGTATGCTAATATTTTAACACATCAGTTGATTTTAAATCCTATTAAACTTCAAATACAGATTTGATATCAACATTGAATCTACAGTTACGTTTAGTACTTACTTATAGTTACTTGTGAATGAAATCCAGGGTCTATGAGAGAACTATATTACGTGGAGATATTTCAGTTACCTGGTTATATTACACACAAAGCAACACCAAAGCCTGAGGTTGAGTTTTATTTAATAAATGACTGATTTTTTGCTATGTAGTAACTGTTCTACTGGAAGAGAGTTCTAAGGTTAATTTGTGGTGTGTGATTTAAAGGCTCCTGTTAACTGACCTAAGCTGTAGTTGTTTATAAAATTTTACATGTTCACTGGAGATGAAATTATTCTATATTCATTAGACAAACTAAGGCAAAGCACATGAAGTTTTAGGTTAGAATTTTTTTTCCATTTCCATTATTCCACATTTTAAATGTATATTCTGAATGTATTTATTTCTGTAAAGATGCTTTGTGACAATGTCCATTGCCAAAGCTCTATACAGATAAAATTGAATTTATCTGTGCTAAAATAAAGTGGTGGTTGCACCAGAGTGACGTCCAGAGTGCGACGACCACGATTTTGGGCCAGAGGAGCATAGTGAGCTCCACCTAAGCATGGGAGAGTGGCTGAATGGAGTGCAGGCTGAGCGGGAGATGGAGGGGCAGGGGCATCTTCATGTGCAGAGTGATGCTGAGGAAAAGTGAACACGAGTTATAACACATTCAACAGAGCAGGCTTGTGCTGACAAGTCACACTGATTCTCAAAAAAGAAAGGGGAGGGGGGGGGGGGCACAAGATATAGATGATAATAATAAGTTTATTGTTGTGATTTGCAAAAAAGTCCCATAAGAAAAAAAGGGATCTAATGTGACAGTTAAACATGGGAACTACTTTTTGTTGAAGTCAAACAGGAACTTTGAAACAGACCAAATGTAAATTTTCACTGGCACCTTGACATTTCATCAGCTGTATTCGTTTTTGTGCAAGTTTATGTTGGCTTTTGACCAATGTGAAACAGGAAGATCATCTGCTATAACCAATTTGCAAACCCAAGAGGGAGCAATAAGCTAGCATATGACATGATGATGATCCACCGGTACTGCAGCAGCATCTGGCAGATGATGGTTCAGACATGGTTCAGGGTTTACGGAAAGGTGAAAGGGTGGATGAAACAAATGAAATGATCTGTGACTTGTATGTCAGACTGTATAATTAGCATTTTTCCTGTTACATTTAATATGTGAATGTAATTCAAGCTGGCAACATCAGAACATGCATTAAATATGGGTAATTTAAAAACAGGCACATTCATGATTTGTTATCAGTATAATGAAACATATACCAAAGCCTATATTGGGGTAAAAAAAAACGTTTTTTCTTGAGTTCATCAAAATGATATAAACTTACTGTGATTTTCCTGAGCTCCATTTGGTATGTTTTTAAAGGAGGGCTAATCAGGAAATTAAAATTTCAATACTAATGATTAACCACTTATACGCCGTATCAGACATAGCTATTTATGACATGAGAAGAAAGCAATGTAAGGTTCACTCACTGTGTCGATGCGGCAGGGTGTGTGTCAGGAGGGAGTGTGAGGAGTGTCAGGGGAGGATGATGGACATTCTGACGGCTTCGTTGGGATCTTTACTGAGGCAAGGCTATCACTGGGACATTTCAACTCGGAGAGACACAGAAACCACAATCTACTGCCATGCAACTGAATTTATGCTCATTTAAACACATAACATTCAGCAGAGTACACATGCAGGACATTCCAGCTACGTCGAATGGCATGCTGAGACTGGTACATAAGAACTGTAGATTAGATAAATTACACATACAGACTGCAGTAAACGTTACACAGTGCCTCTTTAGCAGCACTGTGAAGAGAAGGAGGGAAAAAAAATGCAATGATCAATTGCAACACGTTGACGGAGATTAGAGCGCATGATGGTTTAAAGTCTGTTAGCATCTTTATGTGTGTGTGTAAAACAGGGCTTATTTCTTCACTTCATTTACCTCTTCATCACTGCCATAATCTCTGCATTTGGCTTTCTTTCTCTCTTTCTTCTTTTTCTCATCATCCTTTTTCTTCTTGTCCTTCTCAGGGAGGATGTCGTCCAGCCAGGCCAGGTCATGCTGCGAGAAGACAAGGTCGAGCATCTTTCTCACCACCATCAGTCCCAGGATCTGGAAATAAGACACAACCATCTCCAAGTTCATCCTAAACTTCTTCAGTTTGATACGAGGTTTAAATATTGAACAGTCCAACAAGCTGAAAAATGGCTAAATAGTGTCTCAAGTATTTCCATGCAACGCTTTTCCATTATCTAGGTCATGTTAGATGGCAAACTGTTGAAGATGTTTTGCCGTTCATCTGAAATCCAGTCACATATGTCAAGGTGTGTGTCAATCTAATTATGGTTTTGCTGCAGTTATTAGTTATAAAAAAGTTAGTTTAGTTTAATCTCTCTCTCTCTCTCTCTCTCTCTCTCTCTCTCTCTCTCTCTCTTTCTCTCTCTCTCCTTCCTACAATTATCTTGTACAACCATTTGGGCAACTTTTGGAAATTATTAACACCTTTAACATGTAGCCTATATGCTTAGATTGTATTCTGCCACATGGCTAGATGTAAATGGTAACTACCCAAGACAAGTATGAAAGGAGAGAAAATTATACCAATTGGATGACTACTACTTCACATCAAGCACAATACCAATGTATTCTTTTTTCCCCCCTAATGTACAGTAATCCAGGAATCTGGAGGAGAGAATAAAGCATAGATATTACCATGACAGGGAAAATAATAGCTGCCACAGTAGACTTGAGGATCCAGAGCACAGCCAGACAAGTAATCTGGACTAAGGTGAAAAGATGCACTCGGCGCAGAGGCACGTGGCGGAGGAAAACGAAGTCCGGCTGGTGCTTGGCAGGCATCAGGATGAGCTTGATTCTCTCCCAAAACTAAACAATATGATGAAGATCCTTTACATT
>CM074961.1:6639066-6648994 GCA_037577455.1 Pangasius macronema
ATTCAGGACCATTTTATAAACTTATGAAAACATCTAGCCAGAGCATGTGGCTTTCCAGCACATAAAGATTTCTGGGGGAATGAATCGACAAAACTTTCACTCATCACTTTCACTCACCGTGACCGTCTGTAAAGCTGTAAATTTACATTTTCTTTTTATTTCATTTTATTTATTTTTTTACAATGTACCACACCACCTATTCTCTATTTCTGTCTTGATTTCTTGATCCTAATACAGCGCACATGTTTAAACTCAGTATCCAGTGTCACCCAGAAGAGGACGGGTTCCTTTTGTGTCCGGTTCCTCTCAAGGTTTCGACCTCATGTCATCTCAGGGAGATTCTCCTTGCCGCTGTCATCACTGACTTGGTCATTATGGATTTACAGCTTTAAAATTCTTTAAAGCTGCTTTGTGACAATATATGTGTCTATTCATATAAAAAATGAATTTAATTAAACAGTTTTAGGCAATAAAACATAGATTTAAAGGTTTTATTTTTTTTCCCTCAAACTTCCACAAGATTCCACAACATTTACAAACTGATAACAGTTAGTTAGACCAATTGACAAAGGGAGATGAGAAAGAAAACTTTCTTGTAATCTCAGTGGGCCAATATCATCTGATGTCTTTGTAGTGAATGAAATGAGGCAGAGGCACATTATTAACCTTAAGTGATACCTGTGGTTAACTGGAGGTTGTGTAGGCAAAGAGGGAAATGGGAAATGGGAAATGGGAAATCTCGTGGCAAATCTGCTTCTATGACGTAAAGTCTCAGACAGGCTCAGTGCCTTTGGACCACACAGAGTAGCATGTGGTCATGCAGCCTCAGCAGATCGATGTGAGGAAAAGCCAATTAAGATGTAATTAAAACAGGGCTCCCACTGTCATATAGCCACCCCCTCAGTGCGCACACACACACACACACACACACACACACACACACACACACACACACACACTGTGTCAGCACATACTTATTTCTTGTGTCACAGGATGTCTCTGCCTACATAACACATCATCAGTACAGTTCATTCAGACAATGAATGAACTAAAGAATGATATGGTCATCTTAACATAATAAAACTAAGAAAAAATAAAATAAACAATGTAGACATTTTTCTGTAGTAAAGAGCACTCGCTTGCAGGCTTTCCTCTGAGACAATATCCCATGTGTACACTCAATAACTCACTGTCCTTCATGCTGAATGAACAGCAGCTCTCGGGGAAGCCAATAATCAACACTGACAGTATTATTGATTAACCTGCAAACTGCTATGAAATGCACACAGTTTCACACTTCATCTTAATATCACTCTCAATCTGACAAATTTAAGTGATATAAAGAATGTACTGCAGGACCCCATTTTCAATCTTAAACTATGTGTGTATTAATCACATCACTAAGTCTTACTGAAATGCCCATGGTACAGCTGAAGCCTCTGAATCACTGAAGCATTCCCCTGAGCGGCTGAAGCAGTAACAGCCTTTCTGGATATTCGAAGATGAATTGTTCAATAGTTGATATTTTCCAAAAGGTGTAGTAACAGTAACAGATCAACTATTTATATTATTCTCATCCAGAACTTGGAAGAACATCCTTAGCATCCTTAGCACAGAACATCCCTGACAAGCCGGGATATGTGAAGAAAAGACTTTCACTGCACTGTAATGTACATGTGACAAATAAAGGCTTCTTCTTCTATTTCATTTAACTCTTCGAGTGTTCACTCGTGTCCAGCTGGACCTACATGAACATTGTAGGGTTTAACTCATCTCTTACTTTCCTGCAAATCCATGATTTGTTTTATTTTGTCCACTTCCTGAATAATCATTCTTTAGGTAACAGAATAACAGAAGATTTTGCAGCACTACTATAATTGCAGCGATTGAGCTAGCTCACTCACTCAGCGTGACCAACCAAATTTCACCAATAAAATCTCTTTGGATGTCCAGGGTATTATATCTACATTTTATAAGAGAAAGCCTTACCTTAAAAACCAAGACGCATTAACTCACGGGTGGAGGAGAGCTGACGTGTGACAGAAAAGCAGTGCAACAAGCATTTACACCTACAAGAGGAAAACAGGAGACTGAACTATGCACTACTGGAAAGCTTAAACACGAACACTCGCCACTCTCTTACTATCAGCCCCAGCACTGTGTGGATGATCAAATGCCTGAGGTCTGGATACGAGTGAACAAAAGATGATTGGGGCAGATAGTCTATACGAGGCCCAGCAAATGACATGCACACTGCACTGCCTCGCTGTACTGATGATTTTGTACTTGCTTTTGTACCATTGCATTTGTTACGGTAGTTTACTGAAAATATCAAGAAAATTAGTATATATATATATATATATATACACACCGTTAGGTCTGGAAGTATTTGGACAATGATGGAGTTTTTGTGATTTTACCTTTATACACCATCACAATGGATTTGAAATAAAACAATCAAGACGTGATGGAAGTGTCGACTTTCAGCTTTATTGTAAGAGGCTCCACAAAAATATGGCGTTTACCCTTTAGGAATTACAGCCATTTTCAGCAAAGTGCCTCCATTTTCAGGAGCTCAAAGGATTTTGGACAATTGACTGACATGAAGTTAATCGACCAGTTGTGGTCCATTCCCTCGCTACTTCAAGACAAATGAAGCAGATAAAAGTTCTGGAGCTGATATCAGGTATTGAGTTGGCATTTGGCAGCTGCTCGACTGGAGCTACCAATATGAAGTCCAAGGAGATCTCAGTGCAACTGAAGGAGCAAAGTGCTGTGGTATAAAAGGAATAAAACACTTCAGAACATGCTGAAAATAATTAACTATGGGGTGGTATGATGCAGAACCATCATAGCGACATATAGTCGGTAATTTGATTATAATTAGAAGTATTTCAGGAGTCAGTGTTTTTGGTATGTGAAATTTAAGACATGAAATACTAATTACCTGTTTTAAGTGAGCAGTGATTAAAAATGTTGCTGTTTGACAGATATAAGCCTATGTTCCTCTGATCTGCTTGCCTGTCTAGATGTTACGCAGTCGTGGAGCAGTGTGCTCACTGCCACATTCAGCTCTGTATTATTGTTATTGCACCTAGCTGTCAAAAACGGTCTTAAACTTTTGATCAGCTGATGAACAGCCTGTTTGAGTTTAAATGCAGTTTTCAATAAATTGCCTGCTCTCTANGCCTGTTTGAGTTTAAATGCAGTTTTCAATAAATTGCCTACTCTCTATTTTTGTCTCTTGCTCTTGTTTCTTCTTTTCGCATTTTGAAGAAGTTCTTACAACCTGGTTACAGGTTATAAACTTATTCCCCCAACCTCTCTTTAGCAACACACATGTTCCGCATGCAGATTTTTTAGACATTTCAGGCCTGGGCTATCAGCCTGTAACCAAGTCCCAAATACCACAGACAGAGATGCGTTACTGAGAAACTGCAAAGCCCTCCATATCCTGAAGACCTTCCCCATATCTGAAAACTTAAAGTTACAGAGAACTTCACCATATCACACTTATAACCACACCTTTTTATGTGGAGCACCCAACATACATCTCCCTGTGTAAGTCATTATTATAGAAAAGAAACTAGATCACAGTATAGAGAACTAATTTCCATCTAAGCTGTAGGAGAGAAAGAGACTATAGCCTCAGTGCTAGCCTTTCCACAGAACAAGAGAAACTCCTTCCTTCTCTTCTGATTATGCCAGGAGTTTAGGATTCAGATAGATTACTGGCTTTACAAAACAGTGGTGCCATTGATCATTTGTGTCTTCCTGTGCAAAATTAGTATCTAAAGAGATTAGAGTAGTTCTGGGAAACATGCCTAGAAAATCATATTTTGAGGAGTTGTTTTATCTTAGCTCACTGCTTCTACTCATATCTGTAAAACCGCTCACAGCGTGTGGTGCTCATCTTCCAACCGTCAGTTTCAGAGATGGAAAAAGTCGCATTATTACACTCTCAAATGTGAACACAGTCAATATCGAAACATCTAAACCATTTACTCTGATGTAATTTACTACATTTAATCTTCTAATTGTTTAATTTATTAAGTGTAATACATTCTTAAAGTACTGATGCATTAATTATGTGCAACCAAAACACATGAAGTTTTTTAAGCCATTTATGTAAGTAACACTTTTATTTATGAGAATTCTTCCAGATTTTTTATCAAAAAAAAAAAATACAGTGAAATCAGATCTGACACTGACAAAAGCAGGCAGCACGGGGGCTCTGCTGCCCTCTGGTGTAATTAAAAAGGCACCTTTTACAGGGTCTAATGATCTGCTCTTCCGACACATGAAAAGTCAGCCTTAAATATCCAAATTAATGTCGTGCCCCTTTGGTACGTCTTGTAGTGGTAAATCTGATCTAATCACTGTCACATTCGTAGGGGTCCGTGAGACTGCCATGATAACAGTCACTTTAACTGTGCTGACGTGGATTTGCTGCACGCCATCCAGCGCTATTGCTGATATTCCTTCAAAACCTGGTTTGCGATGACTAGTCTCTGAATTTCGCTGGTCCCCTCGTAGATTTCAGTGATGCGGGCATCGCGGTAGTGTCTCTCAGCAGGCATGTCTGTTACATACCCCATTCCCCCCAACACCTGAATGGCCTTCACATGGAAAAGACAGAAAGGTTAGACACTTCACTTTTTTCCACTAGCTATTGTGGAAGTGTGGATTTGTTTCTTACCTGATGAGAAACAAATGTTGCTGCTTCGGATGCAGCCAGCTTGGCCATAGCAGCTTCCTGTAACAAAAGCGGAGATGGAAACAAGTCTCTCATATCACTTCTGATATAATGTTAAGCATGAGAACGTGTAGTTAAAAACTTCAACATGTGTAACAGAAAAAAGGACCAGCCTTGGAGTAGGGTTTCTTTCCATCTCGTAACAGTGCAGCTTTCCAGGTGAGAAGACGAGCACTTTCTATAGCCACAGACATGTCTGCCAACTTAAACTGTGGGAGAGAGTTCTGTTAGAATCAGGCTTACTGTGGCCCTAACTATACATTTCAAATTCACTTATTGTGACTTCAGTAACATAAGCAATATGATGTCAGTAGTGATATACTCCATGTACTGCTGATCTCGAATCTAGAGTACACAGAATGGTACGAAAAACAAAAAAAAAAACTCCTGTGTGCAGAAGGTCTGCAGGCTGAAACACCTTGTTGAGGAGTCAGATCAAAGGAGAATGACCAGACTGGTCTGAGGTGACAGGAAGTCTATAGTAACTCAAATAAGCGCCATCTACAACTTTGGTGAGCATGCACAAACATCGAACCTTGAGATGGATGGGATACAACAACTGAAGACCACATTGGGTTCCACTCCGTCAGCCAAAAACAAGAATCTGAGGCCGTCATGGGCACAAGCTCACCTAAACTTTACACTGGGTGGGGAGAAAAAATTAAATAAAATAAAAAAAATTTCCCTAATTTTCAGTTGTCCAGTTTCGATGGTCCTGTGTCCATAATAGGGTGAGATTCTTGTTCTTGGCTGACAGGAGTGGAGTCTGATGTGGTCTTCAGCTGTTGTATATTCAGAAAAATCAACATCAGTGCTGTTAGGACACCGATAGCTTTCTGAGTGAAGCGAATTAAAAAGAGCTGAGTTTGGTGATGTTGATGTGTTTGCAGTTGACCCTAGGTTACACTGCCATTCTTCAGCTAGTTTACTTTTCAGATAAGTTGATAAATTTCATGTCAGCAGAAGTGATAAATGTCAGCAGAAGTGATCTCTGCATTTAGCACATGTAGGAACAGGTTCTTTCTCAGTCAGTTCACGCTGATGCAACAGCATCATGTTTCATCTGATAATTTTGAGTTAGTTGGAATTGGATTAAACCCCAAAAGCATTCTTATGACATATTCATAAATAAACTTGGCATTTGTGTACTGAACCTGTATTGCTTGTAACTTTGCAATCGGTGCTCCAAAGGCTATCCTCTTCTGAGCATAATCCGCTGCGCAGTCAATAGCCGCTTGTGCGATCCCAAGAGCCTGAGACGCTATCCCAATGCGCCCGCTGTCCAGGGTTTGCTGTTACACACAGATTACAAAGCCCAATAAAGGTCCAGATATTATACGACCACTGTCCTGAACAGTAAATGTTAATGTTGGTGGTATTTAGTGTATCACTTGTATCACTTTTGGCCGTATTTAGAGTTGAGTTACAGAAGCATACAACAGATTTAATACAGAAATTGCACACATTGGTACTCAGGCCTCAGACATACTTACGGACCTAAGAGCTATTCAGAAACTGCAGAAGACATGATCGTGCAGGACCTAAAACCGAAATTACATTCAATTCTGTCCTTAAACTATGGAATTCCATTTGAGGACAATATTAAATGTGACAATCATCTCTTTAAAGTTTTTGAAAGCACATCTAATTAACCAAAACATTGGCATTATTTTATTAATTCAAAAACCCAAAACAGTGAAGTAAAAGTGCGATGAAACGGAGTATATCCCGCACTCACATCACGAATTCATCACCACCATTTAGTATCTTGTGGCTACATTACGTATCCTGGGGCTCTGTCGTGCCTCAAGCGTCATGCATAAATACTAGGACGTGCTGGATCAAGGTGCTGAATAAAGTGGAATAAATATTGTCAAAGTAAATAAAATTTAAACCACATTTGCAGCGATTGTGATCATTTCAACTAGGATCATTCATGCAGCAATATAATGGCAGTATAGACTCCTACTTCTCATTCATATCTCATTGTATTATTCCTTTTTATTTTTCATATTTAAATTGTCTCTTGCTTTTATGTTATAGTGTATTATGTTTGACAGCAACAGCAAACGGCAAACGTCTTTCTTCAGCCTGCACTTCTGTCTCCCAATTGTTTTCTGTCTTAAAGCCAAGAGACTGTGTCTAACGGCTTGTGTTTTGGACTTAAGTCACTAACTCTGAATGTGGCCCTTAATTAATTACAACAGTCACTGAATCAACCGTGGGAACCAAAGAGCGGACACTGTACGTGAAATGTTTAAAAAGATAATAAACTAGACATTAAGTATTACAGACAATGCTACTAAGCCAAGGCTCACCATGGCAATCTTGAAGCCCATCCCACGCTCGCCCAATAAGTTTCCCAGTGGGATACGACAGTCCTCCAGAATCAGGTTTGCTGTGGATGATGCTCGGATCCCGAGCTTATCCTCTTTCTTTCCAAGAGATAGGCCTGGATGAGGCATAGGTACCAGGAAGGCACTGATTCCCTGAGAAGACAGAGCAAAATTAACTCTGAAATATAAAGGTAAACTATGTAATGTACATTTGTATTTGAAATTTAAAAAAGTTTAAAATAATTAAAACTAATCACAAAACTGGCCACATTATGTTGTTTCTTTGTGTGCAGTATCTAGTCATGGAAAAAATAAAGACCTCAACCCCAGAGAGATGCTGCGGTGGGATCTTAAAAGACCTGTGTATAAACAAATGCCCTCAAAGATCAATGAAATGAAGCAATGTCGTGAAGAAGTGTTTGCCAAAATTTGCAAATGTGAGAGACTGATAATCTCCTACAGAAACATTTACTTAAGTTATTGTTGCTAAAAGTGGTTCAATATGTGACTGTTTACAGTGTTGTAATGATCTTCACAGATGGGCAAGCAGGAGGAGGAAACTGAACCCCAACCCTGGAGGCCAACAGGCTAACCACGAAACCACGTGCTCCTCTAGGACTGGGGGTTCGGTTCCTGCCTCCTCCTTGCCCATCCGTGAGGCTTGGTACAAGGATGTACTTGTTTTTTTCCCCGCCTGGTTTCTGAATGTTGGTTTACTTTCTGGGAAAAAAAAAAACACTACTACATACTGAAATTGTTTTTTTCACAATAGATAGTACCTTGTGTTTTAAGCGCTTATCTGTTGTGGCAAAGACCACTGCAGCAGATGCGTCCCAGCAGTTGGTGATCCAGGCCTTGGTGCCATTCAGCACCCATTCATCTCCGTCCTGATGGGCCACTGTGGAGGCGGCGCCTGCATCACTGCCATTGCCTTTCAGCACAAATAAATTCACACGTCTGTGCACATACTCAGGGATACTGTATATATATATATATATTTTTAGAATAAGCTTTCTTTTTGTGACAAATATATTTATTGATTTTCTTTCATTCAAGTATAACATACGACGTTCTTTTCAGGACAGCACATTCAGTCCTACACAGTACATTAAAGTTCCTACATTAAAAAAAAAAAAACGAATAACAAAAATATAGATAATAAAAACCCTTTCTATGAAGTGTTAATCCATGTCTGGTTATTAATTCTAGATGCAGGCAAGTCTGGCTTTCTAATATCTCTAAATATCTGAAAACCTACGTGACAATTTCTCAACGGATAGACAAAGAAAAGGAGATTTCAACCCCAAGCGGACTGATATACTCATATACTGATCATCCTTCTATCTGCAGTGGATAACGTTATTTCTTCAGAGAATACATCAGCATGATTAATGACAGAATATGTATTACATTTCTCCAAAATTTTGGATCTTAAGACATTCATATATACAGTGAGGTCTCCTCTTCCACAGAGCACCTAATACATGCGTCTGGACTGTTACTGTTAAACTGGTGTAACTGGGAGAGAGTAATATACATAATATATAATATAAACGCATAATCCATTTGTACTGGATGAATTTCAGCCTGGTGTTAATCATCTGGCATTGTGCTTCTTGACGTATGGTCTTCCTCTGAAATATTTATATTTAAATCTGTGCTCCATGAAATTGTTTTCTTCTCAGCGGATTCCTTAGAGTTGTTTACCAAGATACCGTATTTACACAGAATACTTGACCACGACCCTATGATTATCAATGCAGCAAGTGAGCGTGACACGATATGTAAAAGACATTCTCTGTTATAATGTTTTGTAAAGCATGGAAAGACAGAAATACGTACCTGGCTCACTCAAAGCGAAGCAGCCTACTTTTTCCCCAGTGGTAAAGGGAGATATCCACTGCTGCTTTTGCTCTTCTGTGCCAAACTTCAGAACAGGGCCCAGATACAGTGACTGAAATACAATTATAATTAAATTACAGCTTGTTGCATTCTATGTAATTTCACATATTTGGACCACAGGGTGCAGCTTGTCGTGCTGGAAGTGATATTTCTAATTTATTTGTTAAATGTCTAAACATTAGCATGCATATTCCATTTGCTTATATTTTTAGATAAGAGAGAATGGAGTTTGTTAAGTTGAGTAAATATTAAGTTGAGAGGCTAAAGCAGAGACGGGCTATTTTACAGTGTTTGCAATGTGCACAGTCATGTAGATCTGACACCACGTCATATAGGATGTGTACATTGTAAAATTGAGTCCATAAAGTAATGCACTTGGTCAGCAGCAATACTCAGGCTGTGGCATTCAAACAATGTTCAACTGTTATTAACCAGGCCAATGTATGCCGAGAAAACATGGCTCACACCATTACACCACCACTAACAGCCTGAACTGTTAGCATAAGGCAGGTCCATGGATTCATGCTGCTGACGCTAAATTCTGACCCCACCATCTGCATGTTGCAGCACAATTCAAAATCCACGAGACCAGGCGATGTTTCATCAATCTTCATCTGTCGAGTTTCAATGAACAGATGTAGTCTCATACAACACGATCAGGTTCTTCACTGATTATTAAATTTTTCCCCATTCTGATGTTTGATGTGAACATTAACTGAAGGTCTGGACCTGTTCTGCATGATGTTCTGCATTGTGGTGATGCCATATCACTGGCCTACTGGGCAAATGAATTCCTAATAACGTGGCTGGTCAGTGTGTGTATAACTACAGGGTAGCTAGATAGATAGACATCAACCTCATTTGGAAAACATATTTTGGCACCTTGACATTAAGCCAAAGGTTTCCAAGCATTTTCAGTCTGACTCACGTTATT
>CM074961.1:6652362-6711464 GCA_037577455.1 Pangasius macronema
ATGCTTCAGCAGTCAGATGAAACCAAGAAGATGTCAAGAAAATCCTACAGAAAGAGTTGGTCTTGATTTGGGCGTAATCAGAATAATTTTATTGATGACAGGTTTATGACAGTTACTTTTGAACATGAGACTGAATGTGGTTTCTTTCACTCTGAACACAGCCACACCCCAGTTATAAAAGGGTGTGCACACTTATGCAACCAGGTTACTGTAACTTTTTTTTTTAATTTGTCCATAAAATGTTTCTGACTGTTTTTCACGTAATTAAGGTGTACACTAACACATTGAGGTTAGAAAAAAGGTTTGACACGATTTATCTTGGCTTTATTTTTTAAGCACAAAAACCTGCCACTTTAACAGGGGTGTGTATACTTTTTATATCCATTGTATGTTGTGGTGCTGACAAAACATACAAAACACACAAAACAGTGGACACGATCTTTATTTGACCAATTATTTCTAACTCAGTGATTTGTCTTTTATGCAAAGGAGACGAGAAAAGGCTACATTAGGATATTAAGGTTATTTGAGAAGTACATTACAGCATGTCAGTTGGGATTGTAGATGCAATTAATGACAATTTACTGCTAGTCTTTTATTTGCTTAAATATTAAACGTTCAATGCACTTCACAGTACGTAAAATTTTATTTTTATTTTTTTGTACATGTAGTATTAAAATTGCATTTACATGGTTAACTTTTTTTTTTCCCCGCCTTGGCAGGAAGGACAGTATTGCTTTTGTACTTTATCATTTGAATTCTTTAAAGGAATTCATTATTACAGTTTGCTCTTTGGCTGTAAAATATACCGCCGTTATCCGCGCATCTCCAGATTTTCCAACTAGCATTTAAGCCAGTGCGAGTGCCCAGAAAAATTTTCACTTACGGGTGTCCTGACCTACTCCTTTCGGACCGAGTTGCATTACTCTTCAATTGGTGTAACAGATACCAATTAAGCCAGCATGTGGATGTTTGTTAAGTGAAGCCTGCTGAAGTAATTTGAGCTTGCTATGTGGTACAGCCCTCGGGTGATAGGTACATGCCTCAAAGTCAACAATCAAGAGAAGACTAAGAATACATGCAGAGGGTTTACCACGAGACCTAAACCACTGGGAAGCCTCAAAAACAGGAAAACCAGACTGGCATTTGCCAAAACATTTTTAATACGCCCGTACAGTTCTGAAACAACAGCCTATGAACAGATAAGAAAAAAAATCAACTTGTACCACAATGACTGGAACAGAAGAATATGGAACTGCTCCTGACCCAAAGCATACCACCTCATCTCAGGGCATGCGTGGCTGTCAGTGGAACTGGTTCCCGTGTATTTTTTGTTGATGTGACTGCTGACAAAAGCAGCAGGATGAATTCTGAAGTGTACAGGGCTATATTATCTCCTCATATCCAGTCAAATGCTTTGAAATTCAATGGATGCTGCTTCACAGTGTAGATGGACAATGACCCAAAGCAACCCAAGCCTTCTTTCTTTTAAGACGAAGCAGAGGACTGTTCTGCAATGGCCAAGTCAATCCCCAGACCTGAATCCAATTGGGATTGCATTTCACATGCTGAAGGCAAAACTCGAATCTTTGCCTATAAATAAGAAGCTGCAGTGAAGACCTGGCAGAGCATCGGCAGGGAAGAAAGCCAGCATCTGGTAATGCCTACGGGCTCCAGACTTCAGGAAGAAGATTCGCAAACATGTATTAAAAACGACAGTTTACTTTCTGATCAAGTCAATTTGTCCAATTATTTTCAACTCCAATATGGAATGGCTGTAAAGAGTGATTATTTGAGTGACTCTATTGTTCCTGGCAGATCGTATCAGTCTGGTCGTTCTCCTCTGATCTCCCTCATCACCAAGGTTCTGCAGACTCACAGGATCCTTCTCGTTTTTCACACCGCTCTGTGTAAACTCTAGCAGCTGCTGTGTGTGAAAATGATGGGCTGATTGGATAACTGCATGAATGTGCAGGTGTTCCTAATAAAGTGGACGGTGAGAGTATGCTTTAAAGGGAAAATTAAAACAAGCAATGATTTACAGCAGGACATTTTAAGGCACCAGATTTATCATAGCTTCAAAAACTGAGTATCAATTCACCTTAAACTTTATCTGACCAATTACACATTCACCCTATATTTGCAGCCTTTATTTTAAATAAAATAAAATAAATAATAAAAAGCCAGGACACTGCAGCTGTACAGCAAACATACACAGTGTAAAGCAGCAGAAAGGCAGGGCGAAGGCTGTAAAAGTCCCAGTGTCCTAAAGCCCAGAGCCGAGCAGCTTTAACACGCTCCATAAACACACCAAGCACCAGATTTCGCTTTATTACATCTTACACACACACTCTGTACTTAATGTCATTTCAGCTGAGATACTTTTCTACGCAATACAATCTTATAATATACTATATACAGTCTGATAACTACGAAAACAAACTGTTGATCAGATTTTTCTCATCTTATTCCTGGCATTTTTAGTCTACAAAGCAAACCAGTTCAGTGTCAGGATTACAGCCTGCTCTCTAACCAGCTCCAAACACCAGCACAAAGCTGAAATCTTTCCGAAAAACCGCCAAACTGCGTTCTTACTTTAATAAATATATAAACTGGGATCATTTTGAGACTATGTTAGCTGTCATTGAGGGTCAGGCAGCACCAGTGAGCGGACTCCTTTACAGTATAGATGACAGTACACCACAGAGACACATAAAGCCAGTCATGTATTAAATGTGAGGTAGAGGAGTTGAACATGAAGGCGATATATAAATATATCAGGCATATCTCGAAAAAATATTTACTTACTGACCTTTCCGAGCTTTAAAAAGTGCTGCCATCTTCGACTTTTTCTTCGTCGCTGATATATTCCTCGGTTTTACCGCAGTGACCCTGCCCCCTGGCGGACAGGTGGTAATGTGCACTGCACAGCTAGCATTAGCGCTATAGATCTGGCTAAACACCTCAGTAGGAGTCTTTACAAGAAAGAAATGACAACTCAGATTAGAAAGTTGGTTTTCCTCAATGTTTATTATTTGCATCATAAGAAGTCAGTGAGATGTCTGATACAATTTATATCAATGTCAATTGAGAATCAGAGCAAGGACAGGAAGAGGGGCTAAAAAGCATGAGGAGCTTTACTCCACAGAAGGCCTGCTTCAGTGTTTAGCAGCAGTCAGGGTGAAGCTTCCACGCTGGTGATACTGCATGTCCCTCACACGCCGAATAGACTGAATCTGAGGCTGGAAGGCACAAAACTCATTATAGTGTCTGTAGTCTCCACACTCAAATAGATACTGGTAGCCTCTGTAGCCTGGGTACTGGTATCCCACCCAACTAGAATTAAGGAAAGAGTGAAAGAGAGTCAGTGTTCGAGTCATTCGAGTCACAGACTTTTTAAGAATTATTTTAGGCCAAAAAAAATAATGAATGAGCTGTGCATTCAATAGTGACTGTTTCTATGTGTTAAAATTTAACAAATATCACTGTAATGGATAATTAATGTTAGTTCAATGGTCTGGTTTAAGAATTTACAAATAGGAATGATTCTCTGTGTAAGGAATGGCACATGACAGACCACGCATTTATACGAAAATAATCCATGCCTGGATGGTTGTGACAGGGCACAAAAGTATGTTTTTTTTTTTAAAATCTGTTCATTACATGGAGCATCCCCATACACATCCTTGTGAATGAGCTGTTACTATAGAAACAATAATGTATTAGAGCTAGCTCATTAAAAATAAACCTATTGTTTATGATACAGCCGGAACTACTATCCGAGCCATGCTTCATATAAAGCAAATACTTGCGTATACAGCATAACTCAATTAAAAGTAAGAGGTGCTACTTTGTTCACTGCTGATACTGAGCACAGCCATGTTGACTTGATGTTACTTGATAAACCAGGCAGAACTTGAGGAGACCGCCCTGAGTAGGAATTCTGAGTTGAGGGGGTTTTCTTGGGCCGAGAATTACAAATTACAACCTCTAGTAAGGAATAATGCTGCATTCTACTTAGCTCAGAAATGGAAATGTATTTGAGCTACAAAGTGGGGAAAACATGGATGCCTTCATGTTCATCCTTTGTTAGCAGTAATCTAGCCAGCTAACTGGGACTGATGTATATTTAACTCCTCAAAACAGTGATCTCTATAGTCAATGTTATAGATTTAACAAGCAAATATGTCTGTATGTCAATTGGTGTAAAGCAATTGTTTGTATATATATATATAGCATAAATTATTTAAAGGTGAGAAGTGCTACTTTGTTTGCTGCTGGTGCTATGTGCAGCCATGTTGATTGTTCCTGAATAGGTATTCCACACTGTGGTATTAGTTGGACTTAATTACTAGAGACTGATTTAATGCAGGGGCAGAAGGGTGTCAAACTGGGTAGCATTACTGCCCCTCAGGTTCAGGACCCCTGGTTGGATGCTGAGTTTGGGTTACTTTCTGTGTGGAGTCTCACATGTTCTCCCTATGTTCCCTGCATATTTGTGTGGTTTTCCTTCAGGTTCTCGGGTATCCTCCCACTGTCAAACACCATGAAGGTAGGTGGATTGGCTATGCTAAATTGCTCCTAGGTGTGAATGTGTGTATGCATGGTGCCCTGCATTGGACTGGCGTCCCGTTTTGGGTGAATTCTTCCACCTTTCACCCAGTGTTGCTAGGGTTGTCTCAGGATCCACCACTGCCCTGACCAGGATAAAGTGGTTATTGATGCTAAATGATGAATAAATAATGATTTAACACTCACGCCCCACCGGGAACTCTCACGCTGCCCACTCTATCACAGAAACCATGTGCCCACAGAGTGGGGACATCATCCTCGTGGATCTCCATCTTGTTGCCCTGGAAATCAGGCATCTCGTACAGGCAGATCTTGTGCTCCATGGGGTCCTGCGTAGTGGGGTTAAAAGAGGATAAATTTCTGAAGTGTAAAGAGACATACTCTATATGGGCAAGAGTATGTGGACACCCCTCCTAATTCTTGAGTTCAGGTGTTTAGCCAAACCCACTGCTAACAGGTACATAAAATCAAGCACATAGCCATGCAATCTCCACAGACAAACAGTGGCAGTAGAGTGGGCCATACTGAAGAGCTCAGTGACTTTGCACTGTCAGAGAATGCCACCTTTGCCACAAGTTAGTTTGTGAAATTTTTTAAATTTTGAAAGGGAAGGCCCTTTCCTGTTCCAGGATGACTGTGCCCTTGTGCACAAAGCAAGGTCCATAAAGACCTGGTTTGACAAGTTTGGCATGGAAGAACTCGAGTGCCATGCAAAGAGCCCAAAATCTTGTAGAAAGCCTTACAAGAAGAGTGGAGACTGTTATAGCCACAACTGCATATTAATGCCTATGGTTTTGGAATGAGATGTTCAACAAGCTCATATAAGTGTGATTGTCAGTTATCTACATACTTTTGGCCATATAGAATATTTTCTGATCTGTCATGCTGAGAAAGCTTTTGCACTTACCATGCGTATGGGCCGGAAAGACATGATACAGTCACTGCGGTAGCTGTTGGACCAGGTGTCCCAGCGGGGATACTCACCCTTCTCCATGATAAACATCTCCCCACGGAAGTTAGTCTGCTCAAAGGCAACAAAGCTAAACAGATAGAGAGAAAAGCAGAAGATTTGCAGAAGATACAGTCAGGTGATCAAGAATAAACAGAGGAAGAAGAACAATATAAGTACACATATAAAAGGAGGAATTGCTAAGTCTATTTGACATAATTAGCTATCTGTATAACTTTTGCCATAACCACTATATGTTTTAATACAATAGTAATGTATATGTTTTATACACAGTTTTTTAGTGAGAAACTTACGGGCCACACTCTACAATGATACTGCGTACTCTATTAAATCCATGGTCACAAATGTTCATGCACTCATTGTTGATCTCCATCATTCTGCCCTGGAAATTCTCCTGGTCAAACAGCATCATCTGGAAGAGGAAGTGTAAGTGTAAGTCTAAGTATTTCAAAAGGATTTTCTATCATCTGCAGATGTGTAAAACAAACAAAACCAAAGTAAAGTTGGACATTTTGATTATTGTTATGAGTTTCCTTTAGATGAGTACTTTTGTGTTATACAATGTCATGATTTCCTAAGTGCCATTAAATAATTCTCTGTAAAGTTTTGTTTGGAAGAGTAAAAAAACTTACTCTGTAGTTGCCCATTCCGGTCTCTCCAGTCTTGGTGGCCTTGCTAGATGCAGGAGGGGCAGGAGGGGCAGGAGTTCCCTTATCCTTGGCATCAGTGCCCTGGCTGGAAGCGGTCTTAGTCTGAGACATGTTGATGGGGTTCAAGAGAGTCTGTGGGAAAGAGTGGAAGGGCAGAAAATGTCATGGTACTTTAGGGACATATTCCAAACATCCATAGTGGGTCGACATAATGAAGGATGGTGAATCCATGAGAGGACCTGGTGAACTTTGAGTGGTTGGAATGAGTCTGGATAGGTCTTTGGATTTATACAGTATTTCAAATGATAGACTTAATTCCATAAAAACCATAGATACTTATGCATCCATTTTGTATGTGTTTGCGATCATTGGCCTCTTACCTGCTTGAGTACAGCTGTACCGTGTGGTGTAGGCTGGCCCGTGCTGCTCATTCCATCCAATACCCCACCTTTTATACCCTGGCAAGGGGAGCATGGAGGGGTTTGGCTTATAATAGAAACACCCCTGTCATCAGAGTTTCTTAGTTCTAAAGCCATGAGGTTATCCCATTGGCCAGAAAAGCTCTCCCTTATTGTCTGTATGCACTTTAGTGTAAATGGAAAACCCTGACAGTGTCACATTGCTCTTTGTAATGGTGCTGCATGGCATAGACTGCATTTGGATGTGAGGAATGTATAGGATAAAGGGCAGGTCATGCTAATTCTCAGAGTATTTTAATTGCATAGAAGTGTTACCCTATACAAACCAATTGCCCATCTTACTGTAATTTACTCAGCACTGAACAGAACAAGTAAAAGGTTCAAATAGATGAATTTAGTTGTTTTTATATATATANTGTGTGTGTGTGTGTGTGTGTGTGTGTGTGTGTGTGTGTGTGTGTGAATAGTCACAGAATGGTAAGTACAGTTTCAAAATTCACATTTATTATCAGAACGTACAGATAACATACAGAGTTTATAAGAATTAGATACACAAAGTACACAAGCGATAGAGCTACTAGTTATTTCTAAAGCTATTTACCTATGTTAATATCAGCAAATCAAAATCAGAAAATCAGCACTTACGAACATACTAATGTCTCAAGTAGGCTGGCAATACCTACTCAATAACTAATACTATTTATTATTTTAAGGTAAAAATCATTTCTAAAGCTACAGCTAAAAAAAAAAAGGAAAGGAAAATGAAGCATTGTTTCATTACAGAAAAAATATTCTCTGATTTGGTCATTCAAGTCACAATGTAGTTTTAAAAAATTAAAGAAAAAAAAAATTCAATGTCAGAGCAAACTGGTCATATTTGATCAAATTTTTAGACTCCTACATTATATATCATCATGCCTCATCCTTAGGTCCATCTACTCTCCATCTATATTTAGGGCTATGACCAATATATACAGTACGTTGGCATATTAAGCTTTCACTGACTTCTACAGCACTGAGATATGCTGTGCCCTGGTTGTAAAATGTTATCAAGCACTTTGTTGTATTGTGTTTGTTTTGGTACCAAAATAATCCCAAAGAGTCATTGTGCGCTAGTGTTGATTGCTTTGAGCATGACAATAAATGAGAACTTATTATCATTTTCATCATGCTGAACATTAGACATAAACATTAAACACTAATCTTCTTGTCTAAAAAGGAAAATGGTTTGATATCTGTAATGAGGCATGAAGTATGCATTACATTATGAAAGCCTTCCAGTGACCTCCCATCAACCAGACTTTTTTATTTCCACAGTATGTATATTAATACAGTAAGAACAATCACAATGTGGCCATAGTAGTGCTGGCTGCAGAGCAAAGAAGATAAGTGAGAACACTACGCTTTCACCTCCCCATCCATGGAGCCTCCAGACATAATGTAGCATTTGCACTTCTGCCTCTCTAGATTTATCCTAGCCTTTGTTAGCAGCACAATGGCAGCCCGGCCCATGGGTGCTGAGTTGGGGCTTTTGGCTCGGCCCTTTGCCAGGGGAGGCTTTAAAAGGATGGTAGTGTGTGCCAGGGTTCACTCTCTCATCAGGACTTCCTGACCTTAATTGAAGCGAGGTGAGTTCCTTTCTGCTCTCCCCTCAGCTCTCCTCCACACTACTCGTCTAAGTCTCTGTCCTCACCCTCGTCCACACCAAGTGCTAAAGGTTAGGCAAGGCTGGAGTAAGCAGTGAGCATGCAGTGCCTTCAGACTCCAACAACAAAATGTATCACCATAGTGCCTTCAGCCTTGTATGTAATTCTTGTTCATCTCTGCTAGGTTTTATGACCAGAACATATGCTTTTATAAATTTGATGTGATAAATAAGATGACTGGCATATGTATTTGATGACTCATGGCCTAATTTATTTGGTTACCCACTTGCAAGTTCATATTAGCATTTACGTCAGATGAGGGAGTTACAATGCTGTAAACAGTTTGTGTTGCTGTTGAGCCCTTTAAATCTGTGAGTTTCTTGGCATGTTTTACTTTATATGTTCCAATTTATTATAACGCGTTCCATTAAATTGCATGTCTTTTTGCTACAGACAAGATGAATCATCATTGTACTAAGTTTTCTGGCCACTGGAAGGTATGCTTATCGATGTTTCATAGATATTTTAAGTTTCTTCTGCAAAACACTATGCACATTCTTAACATTTATTCATAGAAATGTTTAAGTTCATACTTGATTAGCCAAAATGTATATCTTTTTTTTTTTTTTAAAGTGCCTAACCTTTGTCTTTTAGATAATTGTGTATGATGAGGAGTGCTTTCAGGGTCGCCATCATGAGTTCACCTCTGAGTGTTGGAATGTTATGGATTTCGGCTTTGAGAGTGTCCGCTCTCTGAGGGTAGAGAGTGGAGCGTAAGTGCACAAGTTATCTGGTCACAGGAGATTGTGTTACTTGTTTAGTTATTGTTGGGAGGACTGCTAAATTACACTTATTTATTTAGCCATAAACCTCTGGGGCTAGATTATGAGAATATGTATTCAAATCAGATAATGTGTTTTCAAATCCATCTATGTTAAAAAAAATGTATTGTATCATATCCATTATCTAGTTTTCAAATACTGCTGGCTCTTAACAGGGGCAGCTACTGATTGACCAGGTACTGGTCTAGTGCTTACTTTCCATAACCCTCCATAGGTGGGTGGGCTATGAGCACCCCTCTTTTCAGGGGCAGCAGTTTATTCTTGAGCGTGGTGAGTACCCTCAGTGTGATGCCTTTGGAGGAAGCAATGCTTACCATATTGAGAGGATGACCTCCTTCAGGCCAGTCTCTTGCACTGTAAGTTTTCAAAGCTTCTACACTCTATTATTGTAATCCTTTCAGACTCAGTCTCAGGCAATGAAACAAATGTGACTTGAGAAACAAACTGGAATTTCTTGTATTTTTGTGATCCTATCTGATGAATAGATTATCTCTTTAAAATAAATCATGTTAGAAGGCCCATCATAAATATGTATTCTTTCCAATGGATTCTTACAGAACCACAGGGAGAGCAGGATGACAATCTATGAGAGGGAGAACTACCTGGGCCGCAAGGGGGAGCTAAATGACGACTACTCCTCATTGCAGGCAATGGGCTGGTGCCACAATGAAGTAGGCTCCATGCGCATCCACTCTGGAGCGTAAGCAGCACTTCATCTTCTAAAACAATACTTTGTGTTCCCAATATTTGTTAACTAATACAGTTTTACAGGTTTCTATTTGTAGTTGCTAATATGTTTCATGTAGTGTTTATGTTTTTAATTTAAATTTTATTTGCAATTTTGACTTTTCTTTTTATTTTCATGTGACAGGTTTGTGTGTTACCAGTACCCTGGCTACCGTGGATATCAGTACATCATGGAGTGTGACCGCCACGCAGGCGAGTACAAACATTTCAGGGAGTTTGGGTCCCACTGTCAGACTCCTCAGATCCAGTCCATCCGCCGCATCCAGCAGTAACCTGACAATTCTCTGCCGACTTACCCCACAAAAAAAACCTCCCTATCGACCTGTGCTGAAATAAAATGTCTTTCTTAGAGCTCAGACTACAGACCTCAGACTATTGCTTTCTGTCAAGTGCTCAAACGCATCACAACAGATAACACTGCAGCCATGTTATCCTCACATACAGAAATATTTTAAACTTGGATTTCAAGGTATTAGTTACTTATAATCTAAATAAAATACTAATATAATGAATAATTATTGTCAAGCAAAAAGCATTATCAAGCTAGATCTAACAACTAATTAAGTTAGAACTTAGTTGTAATAGACTAAAACCACAGCCACACTAGACACTGGCAGTTGGTGCATAGCAGCTAGTTAGCTAACTAGTATCCTAAATATAGCTAGCTAATTAATGGGTATATTAATACAAGACAGTTCATTAACTGTTACATTACCATTAGAACACACACACACACACACACACACACACACACACACACACACACACACACACGGGAGAAATAATTCGCCTCAGGCCTTTTTTCCTATATTTATATATATATATATATATATATATATATATATATATATCATGCCAAGTTACATAGAACAAGAAAGATTCCATAAATTAACATAATTATCAGGTTTTGTGAGGATTAAAGTATGAAATATTTGAAATTATATGAAATGTTAGCTGGAAGCCATTTGGCTGAAGCTGGCCATGTTTTTGATGCAACCCAATAGAAATTAAAATCCAGTTACAGATGATCAGAACGATACAACACACCAAATTACAGCCCAGTCACACTTTCACTTCCTGAGAAAAAGCTATTTGAACTTAACTCCACCCCTGTCCACATCCATAACCCAAACTTTGCACACTTCCTCATAACACTGGCCTTTCAAGTTTTGTGTAGCTCCATACAACTAATCCTCAGTCAGAACCATTTTACTAACTCAGTTCTAACGGATTAAAACTCCGCCCACTTGGACTGTCATGTGGAGGCCATATTGTTTGCAAATCTCAACATGTTTATCATAATTACTGAATATTAAAATCTGATGAATAATCCAATACAAGTTTTAGGAACAGAGGCCAAAAATATCTTAGGATTAGTTTGCAAAATTATATTTAGAATATTATGAAAAGTTACATAAATTTGAGTGGGTGTGGCTAAATGTTCCAAAAGGCAATGAGGAAAAAGAAAATGCACTATGAACTTTATTTTTTTTCCAGAGATATGCTTCTTTTTGTATGAAAAACCATGAACAGCACCCCCAATAGCCAATTAGAATAAGTTGCACAGCTTACTAGCCCTGTATATACCTTTCAATTTTGCGTGAAACCACACGAACATTCATGTTAGTGCTTTTTGTGTAAATTAGTCTACATCTCCTTAGAATTTATTGATGAATGGCAGCCAAATTGTTTACAAATGTCAGCATGTTTTTGATAATGATTGAGGTTCACATTCAGCTGAGTATTTTGACATCAAGATTGTGAAGATTGGCCAAAAATGAAAAATCAGGATTTGCATATTATGCATATTATCATAAATTTATGTAGACAGAGCTAAATGGTCTAAAGGCATTTTTTTTAGTTTGAGCAAAAGAAACAATTTAAAAAAAAGGAATTTGTATGGTACAGCTTATTTTCCAATACCATATGCTTGTTTTTGTGCACAAACATGAATTCCCCCAGTGGCCAATTTGATAAAGATTGCATCAGATAGCAGTTGCTCCCCGTCTGATCCTAGCACTGTTCATGACAATAGGTCAGTTTTAACCCTGTTAAATGCCTGCTGAAACCTGACTGGCTGATGGTGGCTATGTTTCGTAGTAATCAGTAATAAAGTCATCATCAAAGGTCCACTTACAGATTATCCCAGATATGCAATCTACCAAATTTCAGCTCGAGTGGATTTACAGGTGTAAATGTTATGTAAATGTTTTTTTTTTGGGAGAACCCAAGGAACCTGTGGTCTTTGCTCTCTATACTGTTTAGTGGAGAATCAGAATAATAATTATAATAATAATTATTATAATAATGTTCCAGCACTTTTGTTCTCTTGAACTCATAATAATAATAATAATAATAATAATAATAATAATAATAGAGGTGCTTGACCCATAATATTGGGACTCGTTGCCTGCATGTGTGCAGTGAATGTGCTGTAATGGACCCCCTCACGGGTCACGTGGTTTCTCACAGTGCATTGGTCCGAATGAACCATCAGAGGGCGCCATGTAACCAAAAGCCAAAATACCCCCATCCGCAAAGGTCGAACCTTCAGCTGGTTTAAAAACGAACCGTTTCATAACATTAAAAACTGTAATAACGGAAATGGACATAAGACCGAATTCGTCACAACTAAGTAAAGAAAAATTCAGTGTATAAACAGTGAAATAACTGTTGCTGTTGATATATTTCAGTTGAGTTTTGAATCAGTGTAGATCTAAATAAAACAATGTGTAGAACAAGTGGAACAACTTGTGGGAGATGTTCATTTCTGTCAGGTTGCTCCTGTGAGTTAGCAGTTCATCTCCACACTCCTGTGAGTTAGAAGTTCATCTGCACACTCCTGTGAGTTAGAAGTTCATCTCCACACTCCACACTCCTGTGAGTTAGCAGTTCATCTGCACACTCCACACTCCTGTGAGTTAGCAGTTCATCTCCACACTCCTGTGAGTTAGAAGTTCATCTCCACACTCCACACTCCTGTGAATTAGAAGTTCATCTCCACACTCCACACTCCTGTGAGTTAGAAGTTCATCTCCACACTCCTGTGAGTTAGCAGTTCATCTCCACACTCCACACTCCTGTGAGTTAGCAGTTCATCTGCACACTCCTGTGGGTTAGAAGTTCATCTCCACACTCCACACTCCTGTGTGTTAGAAGTTCATCTCCACACTCCTGTGTGTTAGCAGTTCATCTGCACACTCCTGTGGGTTAGCAGTTCATCTGCACACTCCTGTGGGTTAGAAGTTCATCTCCACACTCCACACTCCTGTGGGTTAGCAGTTCATCTCCACACTCCACACTCCTGTGTGTTAGAAGTTCATCTCCACACTCCTGTGAGTTAGCAGTTCATCTCCACACTCCACACTCCTGTGGGTTAGAAGTTCATCTCCACACTCCACACTCCTGTGTGTTAGAAGTTCATCTCCACACTCCCGTGAGATAGCAGTTCATCTCCACACTCCTGTGTGTTAGCAGTTCATCTGCACACTCCTGTGAGTTAGCAGTTCATCTCCACACTCCACACTCCTGTGAGTTAGAAGTTCAACTCCACGTTCCACCGCGCCGGAATCCAGTTCGTGTTTTTTGCGGCGCGTTCACACTAAGAGGAAGTGCAGCTCCTGAACAGCTTCTACTGCAACAGGAGAAAATCTACTTCACAGCGCGCTGTGGTTGGTCAGATAACCGAGCAAATACATATTCAGCAAAGTATTTATATAGTTTCCTCGGATCGAAGATTTCGAGGGGCTTTTTTTTTTTAATAACAACTGTGTATATTCAAACCGTTTGAGAGCCGCTGAGTGCTTTGAGATTGTGAGGATTTTGTGAACTATGCTGGACGGCCGCGAGCAGTTTGAAGCCTTTTTCAGCAACTCAAATGCGGATGCGTCGCGCTAACAGCTGAGTCGGGGACTTGAAGATGAGAAGCCAGAACACACAGAGTTTCTTTCCTTTCTAAAGAACTTTCTGAAAGCTGGATGTTTGTCAGTGTGTGGGATTTTATCAGCGGAGGTTTTGGTCTTGAAACAGGCTAACAGCGTCGACATGAATGTTTAGTTTCGCTAACTGTAGCGAGCTAAGAGGCGGTTATGGTGTTCGGATAGCCAGCTAAGTGAGTTAGCCATGAAAATGAAGTTCCGCAAGAGTTAGATTTGTGGTTTGCAAGGTTTGTTCGCCAAAGCCAGCCGCGTTTCTTTCTTTCAGTTTGAACCGTCGTAGGTGTGTTTTACATATGCTGACACCGACCAGCTTGGAAGTAAACGGTAAAACCACTTAAGAGGTTTTATTTAGTCGCATTGGTAGTTGTTGAGTCTCGAAGCGAGCTAACGTCGAGCTGATTTCCTTCGCAGCGCCCCCTCACCCTTCACCAGGTAGTCACTCGGAAAGCAATAATACAAAACCATGTAATTAGTTTCCCGCTGCGTAGCGTTCAGTCCAAATCCACTTTCTACTGTTGCTGCTGATGGGTATGTGGTAGATTTGCACAAGGGTGAGAATGCTGGGGTTGTAAACTTTTAGCTACGGTCTGACACTGCGTATTTTAACCTGTTTGCTCGACCGCCTGTAGGATTCATCTGTATTGTAAATATAGAGCTATCTAAACTCCGATGTTAGATGTGACGGCACCTTTCTCTGTTGTCGAGCAAAGAAATGGAGGAGCGATAGCTGCCGTTGATGGAGCTGCTATCTAGTGCTGCATTTGAGAAAATACAGTTGAAGCCTCAGCAGTGATAGATAACTAGATAAACAGGCAGCCCACACGCCTGCTTGGCTAGCGTTCACAGCCGGATATAGGGAGCTAGCGTGTTAACCAGCTCGTCGATAGCCATTATTTTATCTTGTCAACAAGGTCTGGTCGGTAAAGCCGTAGAAATCGACTATTCGGTTCATCTTCGCCAGAGAGCTGCACTGGGAGACAGAAGCGTGTTTAAGAAGCGCGTCGTTTCTCTGCTAAAATAACTGTTTAGATTCAACCGAAATTGAAGCGAAACCGCGTTAGCTAGCTCCCAGTCGTCGCCCATTTTCATATTTTTTTGACTCCTAAGTGAAGTGGTTTGTTCTTTATCAGTTGAACTGTAAACACGGCGTTTATATACACAGATACGGGTCTTATAGTTGTTGTTTTAAGGTGTGTGTTATTTTACACCTCCTGTGTGTAGATTTTATTGAAGGCGAGCCGCCCGTTCCGGAGCCGTGCCCGGGTTACGGCTCGCTTACCCGCGCTAGCTGGATTAGCCAGCTAACTGCATTCTGATGTGTGAATTTACGTTTGAACACTTGGCTCGATTTTGACAGTCTTAACCAGCAGGTAGGTTCTCGCAATACGCTCACTGCAAGGGGTGGGGGGCCGAAAGGGGAAAAACTGAATAAAAAATAATTCCTATAATATCTGGGTAGGACTGGATTTGGTTGCACTTGCTTTCACGCTGCAGTTTTTACAGTCAGAAATCCCACCGCAGATCAACACAGCTGCTCGCCGTAGAGACCCTGTTTCCCCTCCTCGCATCAGTCTTGTGTTATTTGTTAGAATGACTGGTTTGTGAAGATCGGCGAACCGAGACGAAAGAAGACGGACGGGCTTGATCGATGCTCGCCCAGGACTCCCGCACTGCCGCCGTGCTGCTGGTTTCGTGTTGATTAGCCCGCTGGTTTGCGCGATTTCTTTGTGTCCGTAACGTTCCCGCGGCTGTTTCTGCATCGATTCGATCGAGCCACGGTTGAAGATGGCGGACCTAGAGGCAGTTCTCGCCGATGTCAGCTATTTGATGGCGATGGAGAAGAGCAAATCGACTCCTGCGGCCCGAGCAAGCAAGAAAATCATTCTCCCTGAACCCAGGTAATGGAGATCAGCTAGACATTGGCGTTCAGCGCCTCATATATCATCTTTTTTCTCACTTTCGTGCTGTGTGTCAGCGTGGTTTCTGATATGTCAGGTGGCATCGTTCATCTCAGGATCACACCACAATAAGCAGATCATTCAACCTGTTAGCTTACATCAGGCAATTGCTCGCCTAGCACATACGAAGCTGAAGGTCTGAAGCCATATGCATGCAGTGAATAAGGAGAGCAGGAGAAGCCTGAGACAGCTCATCTGAGGCACATCATAAACCATCATTCTTCTGCTTTTGATAAGTCAGTCAGTTTTTCTGAACACGCATGCACATGTATGTACGGTTCCTCATTACTGGCCCACTGGGGAATGGTGCAAATGTGCTTATGAACAGCGCTGGCCTTTTTCCAGTAGTTATTCATATCACTTGAGGTCAATAGAGACCATTTGGGTTGAGACATTTTCCTAAGATGTAGGGAATATTTTGTTTATTCAGATCAGTCTAGCGTGCCATGTTAATGCTGATTTAACCCATGTCAAGGATCAGATTGGGTTAATGGGTAGCCCTCTTTTTTTGTGTCCCCTTTAAAAAGTTTCAGGACATCTCAGAAAACCTTTGTTATTGTTATACATATGTACAGCATAAACAACTGAAACAAAGTTGGCATCAGGGTGCAGCCAGAACACAGCCTCGAGAGCAGAGGAGGTTCTGGGTGTTACTCAAGGGCTTTGCATTTGGCTACTGATTAATAAATGGTCCATGTTCTCTCCCACTGAGCCGCCCGACCCGTGCATCAATACGGTGCTAATTTTACTGTTGCACACAAGCCCATAGAAGTGAATGTGAGAGCAGCATTTATGTCAAAACTGGTGTGTTCTTAAAAGGAAGTGGTTAAAATGTCACACCAAGTGAATACTACAGTTGAGAATCTCTCGGTACAGAGCACACAAGGCTGTCTATTCATTACAGTACATTTTTACATTTAGAAGAAGTGTGATGTCATACTCTCAGTAGTTAAAACAGCATTGTACTAAATTAATATAAACTCCCCAATTTGAAAATCACAGTTTATATTTGAGGCAAGACAGGCCTTTTTCCAATGCTGATGATTTCGGCTATTAATTCATTCTGCTATGTATAAAATAATTTTGATTATTTGGTCTACAGAGTTGCGTTTGTGCTCATGAGCACAAGTACATGCAGACGAAACTTTATTAACATGGATGTTGATAAAGAGTCTCGAATTTGGTTTTGGTAATTTTTTTTACTCATTTAAAAATGTGCCAGTCTTTCCATGAAATAGCGGCTCGATAGCTTAGAGCAGGAAAATCTGCACGGGCAGACCTTTATTCCCTACAGACTGATCTCACAACCACCAGGGCAAATATTTAGACGGAATTCAAGGCCCCTTAATCGAACCTCCCGATGCACACTGTGTAGTGTGTCTGAATACTTATGGCATTAAGAATTATTCTGTATAGACAAGTATTCGCTTTAGCTCAATCACCATAGACATATATGCTTGTTAATCCTGTACCACTGACTATACGGTTCATTGGTTTGATGAGGCAAATAAACATCACTGATCACAGTTAGCTTACTAGCTTGTTGCTAACAAAAGACAAACATCGAGGCATCCATTTTTTTCCCTCCACTTTGTGGATCAAATTGTCAGCGGTCAAAAATGACTTAATTCTGAGCCCTATCTTCCCACATCTGAAGTAAGTCAAATGAGTAATTCAAATAAGTTTAAATATTTTTCACCTCAGTTAATCATAGCAGTAGTTTAATGATGAATAATGCCACAGTGGTTCATTGGTCCGCGTATTCGATTTGGCACAGTCGTTACGCCGGATGCCCTTCCTGATGCAACCCTCCCCAACTTTATCCGGGCTTGGGACCGCCGCTGAGTGTACGCGGGGTCAGTTCCCTGGCCGGGAATCGAACCCGGGCCGCAGCGGTGAGAGCTCTGTGGCCTAACCACTAGTCCTCTGGGGGTAATTTAATGATGAATAGCCTGCTTTATTATGCAGCCTGCTGCACAGGTTTTCCACTACTGAATGAAAAGATATGTAGTAGTGTTATGGCCTCACTATTTGGTATGGTAGTAAGCATGTAAGTATTCACAACAAAGTGCGTTACACAAGTGTTGTGAGAATGAAACAACTTTTATTCTTTCATCATCATACAGCATCCATTGCAGGGCATCGTGCACGCGTTCATAAAACTTACTCACTCGTGGGGGCAAGTTATCAGAGCCAGTGCCCCTACCAGCCCACCCACCTGGGAGGAACAATCACACAGACTGGGGAGAACATGGCAATTGCAGCACAGACAGGAATTACTCAAGGTCAAGTTTTTCAGTTACTGAAGGTCAGATGAAAGACCAAAACCTCTCAACAAGGGCTGTTTTTTAAAGCTACGTTCTTCCCGTCAGCTCTTACAGCTGTTACCGGTAAAGCAGCAGATCCTGTTGGTTGTTAATAATGTGGTGTAATTTTGTTCTTTCTGCTATATCATAAACAGCACATACTGTAAACAGCACCTACTCTACAGAAAGAACAAAGTCACTTGAAATTAGCTAGCTGTCAAAAATATTAGTTATGGTTGAAGGGAAAAGTTTTTACTGTGTTGTAATTTCACAGCATGGTGCTTGGGTCCAGATAGAATACAGTATTTTATTATAATCAGTGTAGTTTGTTCTCCACCCAAAAAGTTTGTCATCAGTTGGATAGTACTAGCAAACTAGCCAAACTCATCAGCAGAGGACAAAAAGACACAGACCAGGCGAGCAGAGGGCTGAATCACTTGCTCTCGCCCGATTTTACCAAGTTTAAATCGTAAAATTACGGAGGAGCTCACAAACATTTCCTGTTCACCACTAACAATTATTAGTAGTTCTCTAGCTCGATAACATCTTAAATGGGTTAAGATACCAAACCACAGTGAAGATAAATCAGCTGAAAAGCATTGGCTAACCTCTCATCAGCTTAGGGTAAAGCATTGCATTGTTTTGTTCATGTTTTTAACATGAAATAAATCTGAAACTCCATCTGACCTGAATCTTGTTTCTTCCCAAGTGCAAAATTGTTTATTTTAGTCATTAGAAAAAATCTCTGTAGCTTTAACCATAAAGAGGATATCTGGAAAAGCGTAAACACCAAAAATATGACTGTTAAAGTAGATTTATAAAATGGTGGAATATCAGTAATGTTTTCAAACATTTGTAGAACGCTCGCTGGTTAAGAGACGTAAGTGATTGCCTTTTGTGGTGAAGGATACAGACAGCGCTGCCATTTGACTAGCTGACTAAGTTGTCTAACGTGGTGTATGTTCATACTACTTTATAAATAATACTAATAAATTTTATAAACACTAAAAAAATGCTGTTTATCAGGCAGGTCTCATCCTGAATAGAGTACAAGTGTTTGTATTAGTGTAGTGTTATAAGTGTAGTATTTCATCGTGCCTGCCTTTACCACTGAATATTCTATTATGTGAGACCTCTAAAGCCAAGAAACTGCTTATTTTCCTGGATGTCACTGGTTTTAACTTTGAAAGGGTCTAAAAAATATAAGGTGGTGGGATTTTCAGTACCCATCACATCCTCTTCCTCATCATGTATTTTTTTTGATGGAGCTTAAGAGTGCACATAAATATAGGTGATTAAATAACTTGACCAAGCTATTTGATGGTGGTGGTGAGGTACCAAATGATTCTGATATTTGGCCACCATGCCTTTATTTAAACAGTGGTGGCTGTCAGGTTTGTTTAAAGGCTTAAACTAAGTGATTTCACATGGGTAGATTTCATGAGTAGATTTAGGAAATACTGTGTTCCGTAAAATTCCTGGGTTAATCCAGCACAGCGATTGCTAATCAGATGGGAAGTCTTATAGCACATGGGTGAACTCATTCAGAACTCCCAGCCATGTTGTAGTCTTGGTGAAATACAAAATATAAGTGACACACATTGTAATATACTGTAGAAACCCAACAAAACTGACAGTATCGATTAAAACCTTAATGTTTTCAGCTCCTGATTGGCTACATTAATTGTTTGAGCACAGCTCAGTAGTAAACAGTCTGAGGAAGCTGTAAGAGCTGTCTCAATGCCACCACTTTTGAATATTCAAAATATTGATTTGAATTATCTTTATCTGTTGTTTGCATTCTACTGCTTGAACTGTGTCACGTGGCTACATTAAAGCAGTTTATTCTGCTGAGCGCGGTAATGTGGGAGCTGCCCTACTACAGCAGTGCATGCTCTGACTCCTATTAAAGCCTCAAAAACAAATCCAAATGCCTCAGAGCTGTTAAGAGTGAATCTTTTGAAATAATGGACTTTCTGACTATAGTCAGTGGTAATGCATATTTATCGTGATCTGATGGACAAAACAGATATTTGCATGATCTTTATTAAACCAGTGCAAGGAAGCACAGAAATGAAGGCTTCACTCTGCATACTTGGTGCATACAAGCTGTGCATGGTGTAATGAAAAGTGTGGGCGATTGTCATCTGCCTTGTTGCTTCTAGTTTTTGCAGTGCTGTGCTGCTCTTCCCTTCCTCTGCATCTGTCCATCAGCGCCTCCCTTATCACTCTTCCCAATAGGAAATATACACATAATTTAAGCTGCCAGATGAAGCTCAGTTTGTGAATTATTTGTTCAATAGGGAACCAAAGACTACTAAGATATCTGTAAATAAATAGGGTTCTTGTACAGTTGCAGGGACATCACATTAAGCTGTAATATAACCATGGTATACTGTGGTATATTCTACACAGTGATGTATAGATTTTTGATCAAACGTTCCTGGTTCCTGAATTGCCTGACAAGCTTATCTTGAAGACCAAGGCCAAAGATAGCTGGTCAGATTGACTCGTCTGTTTGTGAGTTAACAGAATGCGGCAGTGTGGGTTTAGCCACATCAAAAACCTCACAAAAGTGTGTAGCCATGACCAACTCGTTGCAGTGCAAATATCCTCAATTGATATTCCCCGACATTATGGACGTGGCCATTCTGTATGTGAAGTGGGTGCACAAGCCCATGGGAGGCTGTAATCGCTTCTGGGAGATTCCACAATCCAGTGCGAGCAGTTCTGTTTCATGATGGGTCTACCCAAGTGAGGTGCAGCTCATGACACAAACAGTTGGTCAGATTTCCTGATCGCCGCTGGCATGTCAGCATTAGTCCGCAGCACGTGGAGTGGGCAGAGGGTGTTCATTCGTCCCTTGGCTGAAAATTCAATTGACCGGCCCCTTAGTGACGTATTACTAATATTACTTTGGGGATGAAGGCAGGATTCAGTAAAACTTTAGCGTCGCCCCGTACAAATTACATACTGACAGGTTTACTGACAGAGCATGAATGTCATTAATGCTTTGCTGTAGCCAGTGCCAGCAGTAGTGTCATTTTCAGCGAAAGCACTTTGAGATCTAGCTCATCCATAGAGTCGAATGAAGGTTCTAATAATACCTCCAGCACCATAGCCAAGTCCCATGCAGTGAACAAAGGACTAGATATGGGGCAGAGTCAACAAACTCTTTGTGAATCGACAAATAAAGGGGTGTCGGTTCATCATCTTGTTCTGAGCTATGTGGCAAGCTGAAATGGCAGCCAGGTATACCGTAATGGTAGAGAATGCTTTACCCTTATCTAGCAATACCTGTAGGAACGGTCATGGGAAGGGGTATCCCATAGTGATCTTGTCGATGATGCTGTTGCATTCTGAATGGTCGATTATAGCATTACTTGTAGTCAGGTTTAACCTCTTATGGGCCAGGCCCAGAGTGCCAGGTGTTCTGGATGAGGATGAAATATTTCTCCATGAACAAAGTAGTAGTAGCAGCTAGTGTTTTCCTGACCAGCTGGGGCTATCATAATGATCATGACTCCCTGGTCTCAGACTCTGCCTGGTTATCAGGTCCAATGGCAGAAATTCATATGAGGGTCTGTGGATGCTCGTATGCTAGCACATCCACCTCCATTGGAGCATCCTGATCATTCAGGGAATAGAACCGAGAGCACTGCATGTGCTCTATTAATGCCAAGTGATCTTTTTCCACATAGCTGTAAATTACCAATCGGTGAGCTGCTAATTTGTTGTGGAGCTTCCAGTCTATGTAATTGGATTTCCCCTGGACAGTAAATCTGGGCTGGAAACATGAGTGGCTCTCAGTGACAGGAACTGTGAACTACTCCACAAAGTAAGTTAGTATGCCAACGTGTGCAGACGGTGGGAGCATAGTACCCCTATTTTTATGCGATCACTGTGGTGGTGTCCATCCTGACTAACAGAAAATGGAGAAAGTGTTTCAGTGCCAGGGACAACATGAGGAATTCTAAACTGTTGGGGGTGGAGAGCATGTGCTGCTCTCAGGCATCGTTTATTGCTGTGCCCTCACGAGTGTCTCCCCATTCTGCTAGGGAGGCATTCATGATGATCCCTTTTCTACTCAGGACGGCTCCCATTGGTACTCCTGTCATCAGAAAAGAGGGGCGTCTACAGGGACTCAGGGCCACCATGCAGGTCACCGATATAGTGACATGGCAATGAGCGTGATGTAATGAATCCATTCTGATGGAAGCAACCCACCTTTAAGCACCCTTTGTATACAGACCGCAGGGTGACAAGGTGGCTACTACCGCCAATGCCATCAGACGCAAAAGTCTGAGGCAAACTCTCTATCTCACCACCTCTCCCCTGTGGAAAAGAGAGAGGCACACAGCTCTGTCTGTGGGGTAGGTATGCACTGAATGTGACTGAGTTCAGAGGCATCCTTATGAAAGGTACATTCGGAGAAGGGTTCACTAAACTCTTTTTTTTTTTTTTAAACAGTTTATCACGTTGAAAAGATGGAGTCAATGAATGGAATGTGGGTGTATTTTACCTACCTTGCACATGACCAGGGTAATCCAAAAGCTTTCAATAAGCTGGTCTGATAAATATGTTATAAAGGTCTCTCCAGGTCAAAGGAAGGAACATGTCAAATTTGGCAAAACACATTGCTGACAATTCAGTTCAATTTTATTATTATTAGTGCTTTCAACAATGTCACAAAGCAGCTTTACAGAAATCCAGGTGTACATCCATAATGAGCAAGCCAGAGGTGACCGGGGCAAGGAAATCGCCTTAAGTCAACATGAGGAAGAAACATTGAGAGGAATCAGACTCAAAAGTGAACCCATCCCTACACCTGTATGCTATAAAATGTGTGTTGAATGCATCTTCAATACAAGCATCAGGGCCTTTATTGATTTCAGTAGTGTTTTTAGATTTAAATCTATAGTGTCCAAATAAAGTAATCCACCAGAATGGATGAGACACACTGTATTCAGTAAGTGCAGTCTTTGCAGTCCAAGTGAAACCATCCACAGCAATCTTTAAGGTATCTGTGTGGTAGCAATCTCATGGCAAACTTTAAGCTATTAATGTGGGGCCTTCCTCAGCATCAGTTAGTATTTCTCAGGTAAAGGAAGCTAGGAAGCAGAAGTTGACCATCAGACAACGCAGTTCTGGAGGGCAGATGGATGAGGACTAGCTATGACAGTGTAACTAAAATGTAGAACCAGAAGGTAAGGTGTGGACACCCTGGGACATAAAGCAGCCTGCCACACGACCATTCCTGTTTAGCAGAACTCTCTGCCTATGAAACACCTCACCCGAAATAAAGGTTGAGAGTGTGTCTCAGCAGCTCCAGGACTTAGATTGAGTCCTGAGCACTAACTGGGAAGCTGTTTCATAGCTGGAGGACTTTGTAGGATAAAGCTCTGCCCCTACTGTAGGCTTCTTTAATCTAGGTACTAATAAAGAGCCTGCACCTTATATCGAACAAGCATGGTGCATCATAGTAGGCCAAAAGTTTGCATAATTAGAATGCTTACAGCTTGCTGCCTGTGGCCCTAGAATTAAACATGAGGAAATTACCCAACACCCACTGATGAGCATCCAGACCTTCACCGAGAGTTTAAAAGCCGACTGTTCTGAATTTTAAAAGTATAGTTGCTATATGTTAGCATAGCGTTTCTAATACATTTACGTTTATGGCATTTGGCAGACACCCTTATCCAGAGCGACTTACAAAAGTGCTTTGAAGTCTAGGAAAACTAGGAATACCATCAGTCAAAAACTCTGTTGGGGAGGTAATAGACAAGCACTCAGACAATTTATTTATTTTTTTTTTAAATAAACTACTTGTAAAATGCTGCATTATGCCTGGCTTATATTTGATGCATGACTTTTCATGCACATGCAGAAGCAGTGGTAATTCGAGTGCCATACTCATTTGTCATTTATGTTCATCTGCAGGAATAAAAGTCACAGCCGCTATATGGCACCACAGAGCCAAATCACGCCCCTCTGTCAGGTTTCCAAGTTTAACTGTAAAATGTCTGACCTTACATTTAAAAATATTTGCTAATCTAGAAGACAGGTACGCGAGACGGTATTGGTATTGAAGTCAAAATCCTAGAGTCAATAAATTTCTCATTTGACATTGCCTTCATTCTTTCTTTTACTGATATAATACATTCAGCACAGAAGCTATAGCTAATTGAAAATATGTTAGCTTTAAACTTTTACAGCGAGGCCTACCTTATTGCACATCTAACATGCTGGTCCATGTCAAAAAGTCAACTTATTTTTAGATGTTGTCTTGCATGACAATTAGTTTACTGATTCACGTTTACTGAAAAGCCACGGTTGAACGAGAAAGACTTCTATTTTTGTTCTAAATTGTTCCCCATCTGTGATGTAGACTTTAATGAGAATATACTGAGGAAACATGTTAATATTATTGAACATCTAAAATACCGCAGCTAACGGAGCTGATGTTTTTGCATATCTTTAAGTGGAAGCTGAGGAACAGATGCGCATAACTCGTTCAGCCACCTGTCGATTACTGTGCAACTCGTTTTGTTTGCATTCCTCTTTTTAAATGATGGTATCTCTGGTGAAGTTTAAAAAAAAATGTGTAATTGATTGGCATGCAGAGGGATAATCCCTGATTAGGGATACGTAGGTACTAATGCTAGTGTGAGGCAATGCTAAATTGGCAATGCTAATTGCATAAATAAAGAAATTCCGCTTTCTTGCTTTGTGCCGTGGCTCTTTTACTTNTTTACTTTTCGTGGGTAGACTGATGAATGCACAGAAAGGAAGTGTGCGTCTCGATGCTTAGAAAAGTGCTCTCATATGTGACAGTTTCTCTCCATGCACACTTCACTGCTCTGTACTTGCGAATACCTTTGTGTGTGTGTGTGTGTGTGTGTGTGTGTGTGTGTGTGTGCACAGTTGACCATGACCATGCGCACTGTTACTGCTCTGCACACACAGGCCTGCTTCCCGTGTGCTCGCTCTTAAATATGAATAAACACAGGCTGTGGGTCATGTGGGATTTGTGTTTTAAAAAGTTATCACTGATCCAGCATATTCTCGTAGTTGACATTTTTAAAATGTATTTATTTGTTTGTTTGACAGACAGTTTTCCTGCCTTCTGATCGAGCACCCTGGGGAGAGGGCACGGGTCAGCAGGGCATCGAGGGAATGAGTGTAACATTAGCCCAAGCTTTAAAAAGTTTTGTTTTTTTAAACTCTATTTTTATATAGTTTTTGTATTTTCCTTTGTCTCGTCTTATGCCGGTTGCAGTGTGGTTCAGACCACAGTTTTCTTGTTGTAGCGTTCTTACTCAGATGCGTTTGTTTGTCAGAGAGTGCGAGCTGGGCTAACACAGCTGACAAAATGTGTTTCGTATCACAATACCGTAGTCTCTCGGCAAAAACAGCTCATGGAGACGTTTTAATTTTTTATGTTCTAAGATCGTCATTTTGCCCAGTCCTAGTGCAGAGTTGTTGCTTTCCAGCAGATCAGCTGATTAGAGTTTGGAATTGATCCCAACAGGGTCTTTGTCACAGAAATGTCAAATGTATGAAATAGTCTTTCAGTTTTAAGTGGATTTCAGGCGTACTAGTAACAGGAATGACTAGGCCTGGTGGCGGAGGCATCCCTCTCAACGCTGCTGGCACCGAATTAAAGAAGCACAAGATTCTTTACTTTTTTTTAGCCTGCACTCTATATACTTTTCAAGTCAAGTCACTGTCCTGCTTCCAGTTCACATCAGAGCCGATCCCAAAAACAGTCGGTATTGAAAACTGAGTGACCCCCAAAGCTTTCGAGCCAACCCCACAACAACAAAACACACAGATGATTCGCCTTGCACACACACTGCAAACACAATGAATCTAGCAATAGAGTGTTTCAGTTAGTGACACAGCCACTGGATTTTGCATTTATTTTGCATTTATCTTAAATCTGAATCTGGTTGGACTCGGAATTGAACAGATCAGGGCATGAAATGGAGATAAGAGACACGAGTTCAAAAAGTGCGCAGAACCAATAAAAATGCGCACAGTACTGATCTTGGGTTAGGTTGGGTCTCCTCTGGTTCTCTCATGCTGTGGCAGATTATGCGATTAAATGTCAGTTCTTGCAGCCTTCGTATAAATGGTACTTTATTATGCAGCCTGTTTAATGTATTCTTCAATATCATAACAAATGGAGAGTCTCGTATATCCCCGAAGTGATGTGCTGTAATGTTAAAGCCCAACTCATAATCAGTAAAGTTCATGAATGATAACAGGCCAAATGCACCTCTAATGAAGCATTCTGATCACTTCTGCTTTTTGTTTTTGTAGTGTTCAAAAGTTTCAGTGCCGCACCATGTGTGTGTATATGTGTGTGTGTGTGTGTGTGTGTGTGTGTGTGAAGATGTTAAACAGCATATGATGATAAATAAGCGGCACTTGTGTTCAGGGTTGCAGAGCTAGCGCTGCACTGCTACATTCTCTTCGGGTGGAGGCTAAGGCCATTTGGCAAAGAGGTGAGATTTTTACTGCATGCCTGCAAGCGTTTGAAAGCTAAAGAAGAGCTGCCAATATTGTTTGAGAGTGAAATGCTTAAAAGACACTGGAAATGATTAGAGGCATTGATGAGTAGGCGCTGGAGAGAAGTGGGACAGCGGAGAGGAGCACTGAAAGGTAGATGGAGGAAGGTGGACTTCAGAAACTTAAGAGTCTTAAGAATCTTGAAATGGATTCATGTTTGGGCCTCTCAGACACATTTGGTCTATTTATTTATTTTGTTGTTGTTGTTCAAGTACAACACTGATGTAAATAATTTTTAGAGTATCATTTCATATCAGAACATAAAGTAAGGCAGTGTACATCCATAAGCAACTTTCTCCACATTTTGGCCTTTCCATCGCTTTGGTAAAGTTAATCTTGGTCCCAGAACGTTTGTGGCTCATTTCTGTATTTCACTGTGAATTCCAATCCGGCCTTCTGACTCGTCTTTCTGCTGAGGACTGGTTTGCATTTTGTGGTATATTTCTGTGGTATGGCCTGTATTTCTGCTCTCAAAAACTTCATTGAACAGTGGATTGTGATAACTTCACAACTGCCCTGTAGAGGTTGTTGATGTCACTGACTGTTGTTTCTGGGTTTTTCAGCTTCTTTCCAGCTCTCATGTTTTATTAGGCCCACTTGTTCAGTGTCTGGTTGTTAGTACACCAGTGGTTTCTTTCTTTTTCAGGACATTCCAAATGGTTGTACTGGCTCTCCCCAGTGCTTGTGCAATGGCTCTGTTCGATTTTCCCTTTGTCAGCTTCAGAATGGCTTGCTTTTCTCCCATAGACAGCTCTCTGGTCTTCATGTTGGTTTATCCTTTTAACAACAAATGCAGTTTTCACAGGTAAAAACAAAACGTGCCATGCTCCAAGTTGTTTAACACAGATTTTTTTTGCAAGTTTTTGCACATTACATTATGCTGCTACAATACTTATTATACTGTACATAGGCTGCTACTCTTATGTTTACACTATTTCAGCTACTTGTATTGTACTCTTGTACTCTTTGCACTATTGTTACTAGGTTCACTTTTAAACAGAACTGTGTACTGGTCGGAGCTGCACTGGGACTCACTGTGCCCATTGTCTGTCCCAGCAGTCATTGTACTGTCTTGTGATCTCTGCACATGTTTGCACTTGTGCACTTTATGTATAAATTATATAGTCCGTTGTAGTTCTATGTTCATCTTATGCAACATCTTGGTCCTGGAGAAAGTTGTTTCATTTCACTATGTGCTTGTATATGCTCGAGATGACAAACTCCACTTGACTTGACTTGAGATGTAAATATCAGGAAAGCTAAAATTCTGATCTGTCATCTTTTGATCTCGGATCCAAATGTCTTAGCTATGCTTATGCTTAGCAAAAACTACAGGATTGGCCTTGCCATTCCAATTCTTTTGGAGGGGACTGTACCTGAAAACTATTCTTTTCTGGTTTTTCAGTCACAGTGTAATTTGCTCAGCAGGAAAGGGGAAGAGATGTGAAAGATGGGTTTTATTTCTGGTAGCAGTTTACTTTCACCTTGCACAGACTTTATCTAGGTGAACTCTTACCTGTGAATTTATAAACCTCGAAGTTGCGAACGAACAGACTAAGCTCACAGACTACGCAATCTTTTACCTGTAAAGATCCCCTCTGAAGTGTGCGTGATTGCCTAATTCCTCTTCCTTACGAAAATAAACATGCGTGCTGTCTATAATTATTTGTCATTTGTTATTTGTTATTTATCTGATAGTCTCGCATTCAAAATCAAACATCAGCAGTCAAAATGTCAGCACCTCTATGGTCGCTTGGAAGAGGGCAGTTGATTGGGGTGTTGCTGGGAAATTGGATGAAAATTGTGTACTGTGTACTAGGCTTAGTGTTAACCTATTTGCTTACCTGAAAGAAGAACACTGCCATCCAACAGCGTGAGGGAACGGCTCTCGCGTGACCTGTGCTCTGATTCTCAGTGGGGCCATGGCTAGGTGCTAATGGAGGGGCTGTTAATTAATTCATTCTCCCAGCCGAGTTCCTCATTATCACCCTCTCCCAGGGCAGCTTGGCCATGTCCTCCACTGGGATGATATCAGGAAAAGATAGGGTGTAAAGAACAGATGCTTGGCTAGACTCAAGCTAGGCCTGGCACTGTTATGGAAGAGTAGCGTGACATGTAGACTATAAAAATACAGGTGCTTGTTGTTCTAGTTTTTGCTGCTTAATATTTCCAACTGTAATTCAGCTGTATTAGGTTTTATTTTGTGATTGCTTTATATTTGGCACTTTATGGGCCTTGCTTGTAATTTGCAAGCCATGCCTCTAGTGGTCCAAGCCCCATCCTCTTTAACAGAGCTACAACATATGAGTGATTCTGAAAATAACCAACCACATAACCGTAGGTAATTATAGACCATGTTTCTCAAACAAATTCAATTGATAAAGTTTTGTAATCGCTTTTTCTACATGTGAAAGCTGATAAACAAATACACAATTCCCCAGACACCTTACCTTACTTTTGCCATTGCTTGGTTTGAGCTTATTGCACAAAGCTTTTCTTGCTCAGTCTGAAGTAGCGGTGTTGCCACATTTCCGCTTCTCCCACCCAAGTGGGCCAGTTTGATGACTAGTTAAAAAAAAAAGCTAAATTTGCAGGCTAAGCTACTTTCAGAATGTCTCAGTGTGCTGACAGGTGATGGTAACATTTTTATGAAGATCCTGGTTCTGAATATGTGACAACATAATGGGGTATGCAATATGTGTGGTCTTCAGTAATATCTTAATTGTTGTTTAACAGTTAAACAAACAAAGGGGGACGAAGTCTGGAATGGGATGTTCAAGAAACATATATAGATGTGATGGTCAGTTGTCCACAAACTTTTGGCCATATAGTGCATGTTGTTTCCATTAATATTATTAGTAAACATCAAGAGTGAGCTAGTACAGTACAAGACTTTCACAAACACATTTTCGAAGGGTGCAAAATGTCATCTACATTTAGTTATTGACAAAGTCCCAGAAAATATCGAGATGAATTTATCAGGATATGATTTTGTCAATATCGCACACTCCTACAACTTAATGAAACGGATTCTCAAGACAAAATAGCTGAAACAGTAAGAGGAAGCTTAGAAGTTATCTGCTAGGTACCAGCCAGGCATGTGTCCCTATGCGTGTTACACTGCCCTGAGAGCCAGTGACGATTACTCCATAAAACACCAGCCTTCAACTACACAGCCAGCGTTTAGGCGTTTTAACACTGGAACACGCTAGTACATCATCACTCAAAAGTATGCCAAAGAAGAACAGTCTTGTGCTCTAAAATGGGAGATTAGCCAGTTGATCCCATGAGATGAACCAATCTGGAATGATTTGTGCAAGTGTTTTATTGTTATAAACCTTTCTGACAGGGAGTTCAGCTCAACACTGGCAAGCATTTGCGCAGCTGATATTATGCCATCCCCTTCTCTCCTTAAACCTGAAATGGTGGAAATGCTTGCTTTCCTGTCTTTTCTTAGTCTATTGTGTCTGGAAGATTGTATTGTTTATCACAATTTTTTTTAATGGTAAACGGGAGCAGGGAAGAAGCAGTGTCACACAACCTTAATACAGCCAGTTATTTTCTGCACATTGATCGCAGTTGATTTTAACTTTCCTTAATTACACTTTGGCTTTTTTGACTCCTTTTACTTTTTTAATTTGGGCATAGGTTTTTTTTTTCATCCTTCTGATGTTTCTCTGATCAAACGACAATATCAGCTGCAATATTTCCCAATTTAAAGAGAAGTCTTGTACTGTAAAAATGCATGTGACTGTGACCCGCTAATATTTCCCTTCATTGTTCTCACATCTTGCAGTCTGATCTGGGGCTAAGCACTCATAGCCACTAAATTACAGTATGCCCTTTGCACATAACTTTTCCAAACGATGTTGGCAAACACGCAGAGAGATCTTGTTTACCTGCCCTTTACTGTTTCAAATAAAAATGTACAAAAGATATCAAACGCCTTGTAGTTTGTGGGTGGACTGTCTGTGGCGGAGACTAGCGACTTGCTCACTCTCACAATATCACCTTAAGATTCGGAGTAACCTAATGATTAAAGCACTGAGTAAAGGAGCCTTGCTACCTGCATCTGTCCAGCAGGAACCGGTTTTTTTTCTTTCTTCCATCTAAGTAACACCAAAGATTTACTGTTCTCCCAAGCTAAATATTTACAGTCAGAATACTTTCTTGCGTTGTAGGTCAGCAGCGTGTACAGGCTTGACAATCACTGAATAAACTACAGCTTCTTTTTTTTTCTCTTTTTTTTTTGTTTCACTTCCATTACAACAGTGCTGTTTGAAGCAGAACAACTGCAACAGACAGCAGTCATCTCATCTAGAGCGCTTCAGTTCAGTCATCTCACTGTTCAGCCGAGTTGTGCTGATGAGTTCGGGCGCGGGGAAAAACCCACAAAACACACAGTCTGCTCTGTACGACAGATAATTTATATCGGTGTTACTGTGCTTGTTCGGCAGCCAGATATTTGACACACTTGTGTTCTTCTTTTCCTAGTATTCGGAGTGTGATGCAGAAGTACTTGGAAGAGAGAGATGAGCTCACTTTTGACAAAATCTTCAACCAGAAGATTGGTAAGTGTACATTAATTTGGTAGCTCCAGTTCATTATTCAAAATTGTTTTTCTAACCTTTAATGCGCAACTACTATTGTAGAACTATTTTTAGCTTTTTGTTTATTTTATGCTAAGCCCAGGTTCTCTGTTTAAGGTTCACTCATTGAATAGCACTAAGAAAAGTTGCCTTGGGAAAGTCACGTATGGATGTGAAAGGGCATTTGAATGCCCGGTTAAACATTTGAGGCAACAGTTTTGAAACCACGATTTCGATTTGTATTCGTTATGCCTTATGGTGACATTAAAGTCAATGATGATACGAAACAGCGCTTCTGGCAGTATTTTGATGCTGAGAGCAGCACTCGGGACTGGATACCCAGATACGAAGTTTGCCGGATGAGAGAGATATAATGCATTTCTAATAAAGTCCAGTACAACTTAATTAGAAGTCTTTAAAAAGTAATAGACACAAATCAGATACCTTGGATTTGGGGATTAAGCCTGTATTACAGTTGAAGCAGCACTGCACATGCATCTCCGCTGCTCCAGATCACTATTCATTAGGGCCCAACACTTCAGTTGTCCTGCCCTTTTACACGGGACGTGAACTTGGTGCGTATATCGTATGTACTTTTATGTGCGTGTACGAAACTCATCGACCCAAACAACTTTCACACTGACAGTCATTAGCTCTGCCCAACATGAAGTCGGCCATTTTGGATTTTGTGAAAATGTGCTGTCACCATCCTTGGTCGATATTATGCCAAGACGCTGAGGATGCTATAAAGCGAGGCAATAAATTGATTGCGAGAAAAGGGAAAAAGGAAGTGTCTCGCATCTTCCGAGTGCATTGAGTGATTTAGATGAAACCTCGGTACTGAGGGCTGAGCACATGGATGTGGCTATTTTAAGTCACAGTCATAACGCCACCAACGGGCAGCAGGAAGTGTGTGACTTACAACAGACTTTCCTATAATCCTCTAATATTTACCTGAATTGCTTCAAACTTGGTCAGAATAATGTCAAGACACGGCTGATGTAAAACTGCTAAAGGATTTTCGATATGTTGAATGGTGCTGCCGTGGTATCGCATCAAACTTTAACACTCGTCCGGTGTTTTTGAGGATCTTAGAATGCTTAAAATTTCATGAATTTCAGCATGCACGTCAGAGTTGTCGGCTGTTGGGTGGAGGCAAAATCTAAGATATGGGTGTAGCGCCCCCTTTTGAATAAAGTGGTGGAGTCAATTTTACATACAGTCACCAAACTTGGTACATATATTGTTCTCATCACGTCGGCCAACTTTGCAAATGACAGTCATTATCTCTGCCCAACAGGAAGTAGGTCATTTTCGATTTAATGTGGATTTTTTTTTAAATTGAAGGCTCTAAACTTTTAAATACTAATTCTGGGCGATTCATGGGATTGTCACCAAACTTGGTCAGCATTACGCCAAGACACTGAAGATGCTAAATTGCGAATGGATTTTTAATATCTCAAACAGTGTGTCCATGGTGAGGAAATGATGACAAAAAAGGGAAACAGGAAGAGTCTCGTATCTTCTAAGTGCATTGTCTGATTTGGATCAAATTGGTGTTGTATGTTTGGTCATGCGGGTTATGTTGCACCCCCTTAAATGTATGTGCCCACTACACACTTCACTACAATTAATTAATGGCCAGTAACCATAACAACATATCTCTTATCTTCTTCATGCATTATCTCACCAAATATTAGCTGTATGTTTGGACATGGAAGCTGTTGTAAAGCTTTAGACCTGGGTTTAACCTAACACATCGGTTAGCATAGCAAATAGCACATAGCAAAACAAGTTGCTCCACAGCCCTCACTTCTCTATGCATTGTACACTTAATTGCAGCGGATAATGATATTAGATTACACCATATTAAGTATGCTTTTCCCTATCTCCTATCGATTAACCGAATGCCCATTCATTAAGTTTTAGGGATATCCAAATGATAAAATTAGTCAGAAGACACCTCCTGTATTTGCTTGTTCTGGGGCAGCCCATAGCATTGGGTGGTTTAGTGCTTTCCCCTTCACTATGACTTATTCAAGCCTATTAAAGTTCTTCAAGAGTTAAAGGTTTTATATTATCAAGAAGTGCATTATAGCTGGTCCCGTGACTGAAACAAATTTTCTGCCATTGAAAAAAGAAAAAAAAAAAAGCCAAAAATTGCTAAAGGGTATGTGAATCTATCTAGTGTGTTATTTCAGAGATGAGGGTCAATGTGATTGTGTTTCCATCACAGCTTATGAGTTTGTTATTGTCAGATGGGTCATTGTTCTAATCTCAGACAGCTTCCTCATTTGTATCTCTCCATTAGTCACCTTAGAAGCCAAGATCTTCTGTGGAATTTTCCAGTATAGGGGACTGTATGCTGTGGTATGATCTTGTCTTGAAAGCTAAATATCCAAAAGTGCATAACTGGAAGTCTGTCTTTTTCCTTTACTTAATAGAAAATGGCACTTTTTAAGTAAAGAGCCATGGGAACACATTAAGCCTGCAAGCCTCAATTAACTTTACTTACTTCTAGGTCTGAAGTCTCCAGTGAGATTAGTCTGCAGTGAATTCACTCTTCTTTCCCATTCATTCTTTCATGCTTTTGTAAGTGCTGTCTTGACTGTCGTACAGTTTACATGAGGGCATTTAAGTTTTGGTAGTTTCGTTTTTGGTAACGTCTGGATAAATCACTGATGTACAAGTATGTTCAACTAGCAGAAAAAGAAAATAAACCCTACAACCTGTTGACTTTCACAAAATAGAAGTTTTCATTTGATATCTATGTTTAAACATAAGGTATTTAAGAGCTCTGACACATCTCGATACTGTAGCTACAGTACATACAACTACGTACGTCACCCAAGGCACAATCTGGCTGTTGGTAAAAGTTTTTGCTAGGCAGAATAATTAAAAACCAAATTGGGGCCAAGTGCTGCCAATGCTCTAGTGCCACCATCTGGTCTTATTTTGGCCTAATTTGGAAGTATGTTTATGGTCATATCTTTTGAACCTGAGTTCAAAATTTAAAAGCCTGGGTCGAGAAGAGCTCAAAGCACCCTATGATGTCAATTTTTGCCTAATTAGATTTTTTTGCCATCTTAGGTTTTGTCAAAAACAAAATTTGGCACACGTCATCTTCAGAGTAAGCCTCACAAAAGTCATCAGAAGAATTTTGATTACTCCAAACAGTTTGTCCATAATGGGCCAACAAATCTGACAGTGAAGCCGCCAAACAGGAAGTAAGGCTGTATCTCAGCAACGACTTTGCGCACTGATTTCATAATGCGGTCACAGTATCCATATACCAGATATGAACACTTGCCTTTTGTTATTCTTAGTATTATAAGATAATGTTCATAAAATGACTGCAGAAGAACATTTTCTTGCTCTTACAGTATGTTTGACTCCAGTGGTCCTTGAGGCACAGTTGTTCAGAATGAGGAGCTCCATCACAGCGTACAAGTTTCTTGTGTTTGTGTCAAACATGCAGTATATAAAACCATTTATGTGCATGAAGAACTTGATAGTGCACCCCAGTGGCCGATTAGTTTGAAATTTCTCACAGACCTCTGGGGCCAAGAGTCAAGTAAGTCCACCAAGTTTCCTTCCAATTGACCTTTGTTAACCTTGTCTAATAGCTGCTGAAATTTAATTGGCCGATGACGGACATGTTTTTTGAGATGCTCATAAATGTCCTCCTAAACATTGATTGGACCTTTTGACAAAGACACTGCATGTAGATTTCCAAGGCAGCTGGACTTGGTTCCATAGTTAGAGCCAATTTCATGTTTCTTCCTGTTACGGCGTCACCAACTGGTCACTCACGGTAATTTTTTTACGTGTCCTCAGACTTGGCCTATACACAAGTTTGTCAATTTTGGTGAAAATATCTCATTCCTTTCAAGAGTTATAGCCATTTAATAAAAGTGGCCATGCCCACTTCAAACGTTTTGACGTGCAGTTGCGAGGTTAAATCAGAACATTTTTTGATAATTATTGGTTATGAGATGCCAGAGGATCTTTCTGCACTGCTTTGGTTCCAAGCGGATGTACAGTCTAGAACTAGTTCATAAAAAAAATAAAAAAATTTGATATGGTGGAAAGTTTTTCATAACAGAAATGTAATTGGAGATGCGCATTTGTTCGTCTCGACCCAGGGATTACAATGATATGACACTTGAGTCTGCAACAAATGGTCCAAAAGTTATGGCCATTTGTGTCAGTTTTTTTGTTTTGATCACTGATATGGGCGAGACTTTGCGCTGATGTAGACTCGTGGATTTCTAGCATCCCTTGTAAGTTTCATGTCTCTAGGCTTTATGGTTTGGTCTGCATGATCAGTTTACGGCAGAATAATAATAATAATAATAACAATCCTTACAAAAGCAATAGGGTTTCTGCATTTTGTGCTGTTTATATGTTTAAAAACTGAGTACCTTAGCTGAGTTGGTTTACGTTTATATTTAACATTTTTAACATGAATGTTAAATGTTGGTTATTATTGCACTTGTTTCTGCCTCCTCTGTACTGAGGAATGGTGGTGTTGGGAAAACCGTTGCGATTCGGGAAGTCCTAACGCAGATCAGCTGCGTTTAAAAGCCTTGTTTTCGACTGGTTTGGGTATCCTTGGCCTGGTCAGATATCGTAGGGTTAATTATGTCTTTCTAGTGCTTTTGCTTGTTTTCTCATCAGTAGTACCCTTAAAACACCTTTGTTAGTGTAGTTTGCTTTAGCCCTGGTTTTCTTCTACGCTGCTGCTACACTCGTATGTGTTCCCCATGTGATCTGGACTTCAGATTTCTTGTGGTTTAGCATGTTTCCTTGATGTGCCAGTCTTGCCTTTGTATATTGTGTAAACAATTGTTTGCACTGTGTCCATTGTGTAAAAGCCCGCAGTTCCTTACAGCCTAGTTGATGTTGAACTTTTTTACTCACCAGCTCCTCTGTGCTAGCCGTGCTGCTGAGTTGCCACACAAAGCACGGAGGAAGTGCAAGCTCAGGAGCTGCCTACTCTTGGCTGTTATTGGTTTGTTTGTGTTTCTGTCAGGGAGAAGGCGAGCTGGACTAATGTATAAAATAATGTCTGGTCGGTAAAGTTCATAAAACAGTGTTTTTCAGCGAAAGACACACAATGTGCTGTGTCATGGTACTCGTGATCCCTCTGTAAAGTCAGATTGTGGAGGCATCATGCTCTCGTGTTGTTCGCCCGTCTGTGCGTCTGTTTGAGATTCTGTCAGTATGTCGGTTCATCTGTTGGAACTTCTTGGTGCAGTTAATGCAGTATCTCAAAAATAAGTGGTTAAATTTTGGACTTTATAGACTTATCCTAAAATCTTTTATAAATACCGTTCTTACTGCATGCTGTAGAGAGATGCTACTTAGATTTAAATGTTCATGTCCAGGAAGTCCGAGTCTGACTGTCAGATTTTCGTTTCTCTTAAATACGCTATATATGGACCTCAGTGAAGAGCATGCCTCAATAGCTTGTTATTTTCAGAATGTAAAACATTTATTTGTACCATATACATTCGGGGTCTATCCATTAAGAACTCACCAAAGCTAATGTATATTTCAGGGATTTTTTGAGGCGTATGAATTAATAACTAGAAGCTGCGCTTGTTGGGGCAGAGGCATTCCCACTGACCCGCTGGCACTGAGGTGTGCTCGTTGCTCCTTGAGCTCCTTCATTCTTACCCATTTACACAAGACGCCGGTTTTGCCAGAGCGGGCATCAGCAGGCATCCTGCGTCTCCGGTGTGTGGGCTGGCTGATAATGTTTTAGAAACTTTTAGCCTGACCTGTACTTTTACTCGGAGCTGCTCTAGAGGCGAGTTATAACACTATAAACGTAAAGTTTGTCTCATACTGATTCATTGCTGCGAGAATGATCAAGATTCCTTTGTTTGTTTGTTTTTAAAGCACTGAATGTTCTTCACATTATTCTGTGTAAACTCTAGAGACTGTTGTGCACAAAGATCCCAGGAAATCAGCAGTTTCAGAAATACCCAAAGCAGCCCATCTGGCACCGACCACCACGGCACGCTCGAAGTCACTGTGACCACATTTCCCCCGTTCTAATGCCGATGAATGTTAACTGAAGCTCATGACCTGTATCTGCAGGACTTTATTCCTTGCGCTGCTGCCGTGAGATTGGCTGATTGAGTAATTGCATGAATGAGCAGCTATACAGTTCCTAATAAGTGCTAAGTGCAATTTCAAGGTTACTTGTACTAGTTGTTAAAAAAAAACTGTCTATTGCCCCTTTAACTACTTTTCAGGTTTCTGCTGAAGGTCCTGTGTGTCTGGAGAGCCAGACCTGACTGCTAGTGAATATACGACCCTCTCCCCAGTGGCTTCATAAACATGATCACAAATGATAGCTTGTGTAATATACATTACACACAGTAGTAACAGATTAAAAACAATACATAACCAGTTAAAAATACCATTAAGTAAGGTTAAAGCCAAATTTTTAACAGGAATTGGATATTGTCTCACCACACAGGGACGAATCACAGTTTTAGAAGTCCTAACTTTAGGTGATTTATTGTGATTTTAAATTTTCCAAATTAACCATTTTCACAGCTGTGGTGAAGCCCTTCCTGAGAGCATCTCACAAAATATTGCACCTGAACTTCACCAAGCATTATTACAAGTACGTTTGGCGTCATAGGTTGGGGTCGGACGAGAGCCAAATCAAACCTTATGATCATGCACACCATCAGCATGTGTGCTATACAAGAACCAAACAAGTCCCTCTATAAGTGGGTCCAAAGTTGTTGTACATTACAGGAAGAAGCTCAGTGCTGTTATTCTCTAAAGGGCTGGCATCACAAAATATTACTTGTTAGGCTATCAGTAATTTTTTGTAGGGAAAAAAAATGCTCCGCTTTTATTTAAAACAAACAAACCAAAAAAACATCTCTGTTTGAGCTGAAAGTAAAGCTCGGTGTTATGGTCAAAATGGTGTGTGTGTGTGTGTGTGTGTGTGTGTGTGGTGCAGCAGGATTCGTAGTAGGATAAATATTTAGGCTTATTACCATAGCATGCATTATGCAGTTTGGTGCACATCCCTGACTTCTCTGTAAATGTGCACCGACACTGGCAGCTACAGCCATGAGATTATTTTCTGCAATTCCAAAATTGTGCATCCAGCAGTTTTAACGAGAGGCTTTATACAGTGATTAAACATCTTGCCATTAGTCGTGATAGGAAAATGTAATATAGGCACATACCTGTGAAGAAATTAAAATAAAGCAGAGTTTAATAAATAAATAAAGGCCTATCTACTAATAAAACAAGTATACAGATGTATATATTAGACTTTAGCTGTTTGTATGTAAAGAGGTGAAACAGGAAACCAGCTTTGCTGCGTCACCTCTACATTACAAACCTCAATTTGAATTACAAATGTGTGAGATTTACATGTGTACAAGTAAGGAAAGCCATGGAAATACACGCGCTCGTTTTCACTCGGTTTTATGCAAATTATACATACACAAATATCCATTTACCGGTCACTTTATAGGAGCTTGTGTGTTCGGCTTCCTGGCAAGGTATGACGCTAATGGCTGGTGAGAGGGTGGACCAAACCATCGTAAATAAGACGCTGGATAAGCGCCCCATACATCGGCACTCGCATCTCACATCAACAGATCTTTGCCGATATCAAAATATAATCAGAACATAAAGCCTGTGCATGCAGCTCTTTCGGGGAGTGTCTCCTTACTGATTCTACCCAGGATAAAGAAATCCCTGGGACGACTGGCAGCTTCATACTCCTTTATGCTATTCAGTCACGTGTATTGTTGCTGTATCAAAAACCTATCATACAGACGCACCACTCTGTTGTGTCAAAGCTGAGAGTTGTGTATGGCTACACGCTTGGCGGTTACTCCTCNCTGAGCCAGGGTTGAGCAAACATCAGTTCAGACCCTCAGATGGTCAGACCCAGTGGAGCTGAGTGGCTTCCCTCCCAGCGCACACGTCTTCAGCGTTAGTTTAGTCAGGCAAAGTTTCTAACTCCCTTCAAAAGTCCTGTTCTGAGGCCATTTAAATTTCAAAAATGTAAGCAGTTTCAAGCAGCATTTTCCAACAACAAAGTGATATCCCTGGTTTTTATTTCCAAATTGTTTGTTTGAATCTCAGATAGGCATGAATAGTGAAATATCATCACGTCATCACCAATGAACACGCAGAGAGAAACACGTCCTACGTTCACAGGTAGAGATGTGTAATGGGACTTCGACATGTCCTCAGCTGGGATAAGGACAGCGCTGGTCTCACTTTTGTTGCTGAAGCTAGCTGCGCTATTTGTTGGAGAAACTAACAGATTTAGATTAATACTCTTACACACTGTGAAATAACAAGCTACCGTGTGTGTGTGTGTGTGTGTTTATATATGCACACACTTAATGGACACTTTAATAGCAACACCTGCACATTCATGCAGTTATCCATATCGAATGCATAAACTCATGCAAATACAGGTCAAGAGTTTCAGTTAATTTACGCATCAAACATCAGAATGAAGAAAAAGTGGGATCCCGGTGACTTTAACCGTGGCATTGTTACCAGATAGGCTGGTTTGTGTATTTCAGAAACTGCTGATCTCCTGGGGTTTTCACAAACAGCAGTCTCTAAAGTTTCCACAGAATGGTGCACAAAACAAAAAACATCGAGCCAGTAACAGCTCTGTGTGTGGAAACAGCGTGTTGATGAGAGAGGACAGAGGGGAAAAACAAACTTTTACCAATTTACACGGCTGCAGGACGGTCTGTTTAAGCTGCACTTTTGGATGGTATGAAGCCAACAATCCAAGAGAGATGGAAGGAAGTAAAANTTAAAAGTCCTCCTCTCTACTCTTAACCATTTTTATCTTAGGAGCTGTTTTTAGGGCTGAGATGATTCGTGAGTCATTTTATCTTTACTAAGATTTAGTCCTAAATTTAAGGGGAAATTCTAAGAAAAAATTTTCGTAGACTTTCGTCATTAGGAGCAGCTTTTAGGCTCAGGACGCTCTGTGAATACGGGCCCAGGTCTTTTTCCATCCTTTAACTTTCCAGTTTTAGTGAGTCTGTGCCCATGATGGCTTCAAATTCTTGTTCTTGGCTGACAGGAGTAGAACCTGATGTGGTGATCTGCTGTTGTAGCCCCTCAACCTCATGGTTTGATGTGTTGTGTGTTCTGAGATGCTTTTCAACTGGACAACATTGTGCTGTTTGTTCCGATTGGGCCTCATGCATCAGTGTTTGTGTACATTTGTGTATAAATGTTTGCGTAAGCCAAACGATCAAAAAATTTACACCAGATTTGCAGAAGTTTCAGTAAAGTTGGTTTTGTTTGTATTCATGTGTGCATGTTTATAAATGGCATAAATTCAAGCACAAAATGCTACTAAACAGCCAAAAAAGAATTTGAAGTTATTTTGACCCACATCAACAAAAATAAAAGAAAATATTATTTACAGCATATTCAGTGGAGTCACACCACCAAAATATGGAGAGAAATCACAGACGTACATTTGGTGTCATAAATCCGGTTTATAAGTCTAAAAAAAGTGTTACTGCTAATCGACAGAGTTTCTCCGCTGGCAGGAGAGGCCAAACCAGGACAAAGCTCTTTATAATTGATCAGACAATGTCCATTGTTAAAAGCGCTATACAAATAAAATTGAATTGAATTGAATTAGATGCCATGGCAGTCGGAAACCAATTTTCATCTTCTGTAAAAAGGAAAAAAATAAAATTCATCATACCGATTACTACATATCCGTTGCCTCCTAAGCACATCATGTGCTCTTCCAGTAATCAATTCTGCTGTTTGCACTGCCTCGGATTATGGCTTCCATCTGCACAGGCCAGCCCGTCCTCCTTCAGCACACTGGCATTTTCTCTTAATTAAACAACTAGCCTTCGTCTTAAAATGGATTTGTGTTGACTAAGGAAACATTTTACATAGAAAATCCATATATAACATATAATCCATATATAATATATAATCCATATATAACATATAATCCATACATAACATATAATCCATACATAACATATAATCCATACATAACATATAATCCATATATAACATATAATCCATATATAATATATAATCCATATATAACATATAATCCATATATAATATATAATCCATATATAATATATAATCCATATATAAAAACACAGTAACTCAAGGTACAAGATTTGAAGCAGATTAATTGAGGTTTACATTAGTCTTCTTTTGCGTAAATTTACACACACTTAGGCAAGCACTTCCACTGCTCCGGGTGTGTGTTCACGGGTGTGTGTGTGTTCACTACTGTGTGTGTGCACTTGGATGGGTTAAATGCAGAGCACAGATTCCGAGTATGGGCTACCGTACTTCGCCACAAAGTCACTTCACTTCACTTCACTTCACTTCACTTCATAAGCAAGTTACACACTTGCATATGAAAGTAATTAGATTTTCATGAATACCACATTTTTTTGTGTGTGAACAATTTACACATAAATCTGTTCATATCCAGTTTGACAAATGAGGCCCATTGTGCAGTTTCGAAGCCTTATTTGGTCCACTTGAAAGTCTCCATCTTGTGAAAATTGGGCTACGTCCACTAATCCGGATAGATCTGAAAACTGCACTGTATTTTAAAATGCTGGTCATGTACACTGGCGTTTTCAGACGTTTTCCAAAAATTTATCATCCACACATCATGCGCCCCGATACTGTGCAGACGTAAAAACATTTCTGCTCCACAGCCAAAGAGCAATTGAGTGAACATTGCGTCCCCTTTTAACAAATGCAGTCTGAAGGTTGTACAAAGCGACATTAACCTTTAACAATGCTCTCGACAACTGCAACATCGTCAACCATCTTGTTTGTTTTGAGTTGAATGGGTCACATGACTAAAAATATGTAATTGTTTTCGAATGTTTCTGTTTTCTCTGTCTACACTACAACACGAAAACAGGATTTTCAGATTTGGGATTTTCGCAAAAACTTTTCGAGCCAAAATCGTCCTGTATTTATGGCAGAGACACACCTTTCTGCCGGTGTTACATCTCTAAAAGATCCAGTTTATCTGGATTAATGTGGATGCAGCCTTGGAGCCAGAGTCTGTGCAGTACAGACAGAGCTTGGAGCCAAAACATGCACGGTAGAATGGAGAAGCGCACTCTCAGGCTCCACTTGTTCCGTCTGTGGAGTTTGTTTAAAAAGAAGATACTGGAACTGGAATGGTGACGAAACCCACAATGATAACAGACATACTGGAATCGATTGAATACTTTAGACCGATCACAATCGAGCCGTGGTTTAAGCTTTCTCTTCTCCCACGTTGGCTTGCTGGTTATAAAATCAGTAGAGTGAGCTACCTTAGACATCAAAATGAGCAACATACCGGGGGAAAAACTGCAAAGAACCCCTTGCTGAGTGTCTGTTAGAACGCTTTACAGCAGAACAAGACACGACTTTGTTATCGAACTGTCAAAGCTGTCAACACTGTAAATCTTTGGGACGATGTTGTACAGATGTTAAATGAAGATTGCTGGGCTGTAATCCCAGGAAGAGTCTGTGCTGGAAAGTGCGTGCACATTTATGAGGCTCAGTTGTCATTTTTAGCCCAACCCTAAACTGTTACTCACCTTATCAACCATGACTGTTCTCATCAAAATACTCTGATAGAACGTGATTATCATAAGGAAAAATACTGGGGGAGAGATCAAGGTCAGCTGAACCCAAAATAATTAGTGTAGGTGTAACGTAAGATGTAAGTTTGGCTGCTTTCACATTGACTAACATAGGAATGGACCGGGTTAAACTTGCATTGCAGCCATCCACTGAAGAGCCTCATGTGGGAGATGTGTTTGCTGTTTAACGCTGTGCACATGGTAGTGACAGTACTGCTGGTGTTCAGTAACAGTTGAGCCACTGATGCGTCTACTGCGCCATCTCACCTCTTTTATTCTGTGGTGTGCTGTAGGTTCCATGGAGGATAGACCTCTTCTTTTAATACTTTTACAGTACTTCTGCTTCACTCCGTACTGACTTGTGTGTTGTGGTAGCTATCATGCTGCCTTCCTGGCCAGGGCTCCCTTGTTAACCAGATTTTTTTCTCTCAGTGTGAATACAACGACAGAACAGTTCTACAAAAGAGCGTGCCTTAGTTTCCATTGTATTTTGTGCCTGAAACGTTACTCCCAGTCCCGTCTTCCTCCATGTAGTGCAGGCATGGCTGCACGTTTGGAGTCTTGAGCCTTGAATGCTTCGGTGTTCCTCTCCGTTCTCGTCTCATTGCGCCCTGTGTGCCATATGAAGCCTGTCAGTTCCACTGAAGCGCCTAATGCTGCCAGTTGTTGGTGATTTCATTGTCTGTTTCAGTATTATGGGGTTCTGTGATGCACGTGTTCTCTGATGTAGTATAAGTATGGTCCCCACTGTTCACTCTCTCCTTCTCACTTCAATTCAACTCTCTTCAATTCAGCAAATTTGAACAACTTAGTAATTTTCTTTCGTTTATAAGAGATGTCAGAATATTGGGGCAAACTAAGAGATAAATTGAATTGCTGCAGTATCGGTTGTGCTCTTCACTGCAGCTCTAAACGCAGGGCAGGAGGGAGTGGATGGAGCTACGTGGCCAGACGTACGACACGCGCGTTGCGTTGTGAACACATTGCATCATTACGGCGGTAAAAAAAAAACACCGGAAGCTGGTTTTCAGTCAGCTGTGGCTGCAATCACTGGCATTAGAATTTATCCAGCCTGTTTTTTGTTGTTGTTGTGGATCACAGCGGCCAACGTGCGTTATGCGTTATACACGTACAAGACCATGTTATAACCTCTCTCCTCATGAGAGGCCACGGAAATCAGGCATTTTAGCAGATTTTGGTTCTCTATTTCTGCTGCAGAGCTCATTGTTTACCTCGATCATTTTCCAAGTCCCCAGGTCAGACACTTTGTTTATTCGCTCAAAAGTTTTGGCTCTCTTCATCTTTTGGGCCTTCTTGGTAGACAGCAGTGGACTGAGCACTCAGCCCTATTTGGGCTATTTCACTGTCAACGTCTGCCATATTACATTTTAAAAGCAGTCCATGACTTTAGGCTTTCCATGGCTCTACAGACCTGTATGATGTACCGTTGGATTCTGTTTGATTAGTAGAGATCATTTTTTGTGAATGTTTGTGAAAACACATTTTTTCTTCTTATAGCACCAGCTAGCAGTCAAATAAGATGAAATTTGAGGCCTTTCACAATGTAAACAAATACATACCAGATGTTTTCTAAACACAGAAAGAGATATGAATAGGAGCTCGCTTGTTTTCATGTCAGGATGTGACGATGAGCACAAAAGTGTTTCTAATTCTTAAAGCAACAGGTGCAGGACAAGGGAATAATTGTTTTTAAATAATTTGTAAAATGAGATTTTAAAGCCAGTGTTTTGGTGTGCAGACTTTAGGTGGGTGTCGTATGAGAGCTTGTCTTGTGCTGTTTGCTTCAGGTTTCTGTTTCATAGAGTTCATGAAGGTAAGAAGCACGCATTTTACAGCAAGACATCATTTTGAAATTTGGAGCAGAAAATCTCTGTTAAAGGAAAAAGCATTGGTATTTTTCTCTAATATTCTGCTGTGAGGATGAATTCATACAAACAGACTTGTTTATGATTGTACAAATAGATGAGCTCCCTCCTCATTTCCTGATCCTTCATTTCCCGAGTTGTCCTCTGTGGTCTGCTCTCATCCACCCATCCAGTTCTCGTAATAACATCTCACCACAAGCCCTCTGTTAATGGAAACAGTGCCATTACTGTGCGCCAGAACTGATGGAGGGCGATTTCTGTGTCACTGGCACACAACTTTATTAAGAGATGAGACAGCTAACTCCATTTTTGCCTTGATGCAGTGCTGCCTGATGGTCTTTCTTAATGCGCCTGTGGTTGGCTCAGCCTTGCAGAAAGGAACCATCAGATCTTAAAGAATCAGACTGCAGTTTTATTGCGTTTAGGCTTTTGAGTGGAACAACAGAGAATCCAGAGGATGCAAATAATGGCCAAGACTCCAAGCACCTACTTGTTCGCTAGCCAGTCATGGGTGTGTGAGAGTCCGTGTATGTGGAAGAGGGCAGTTTACCCTCGTTATTGCAGCAGTTTGAACTAACGTGGTGGCTTCATGCGTCTTGCTAATGGGTGGGAACTGGCTAAACATTGGGAGAAAAAATACTTTTGCTGGGTTACGCTTTAAAATTAGCATTGTGGGAAGTATAGTTTGTTGGAAGTACATTTTTCTTTCTTTCATTTTAAATTTAAAAAAAGGGGAAAAAAATCCAGAAATATTTCTTTATTAAGCGTCCGTTAATAACTTGAGTTGCGTGAGTTGTCATAGAGACAAAATGAAATTAAACCTTTTTCAGCACTTGGTTTGATGGCTTCCTTTGGCTTTTAAACAGGGTTTAATTGTCTTATTTATATTCAGGATAACTGGGCCTCATGAAAACAGTTTTGCGCGCAGTGATGTGTGGTGCAGTAGTAGCAGAGCTGCTGCTGCCCCTAATGACTTAACTGTTGTATTACACTCTACCCAGGAATAGCCCTGTTCACGCTTACATTAGAGCACGTTTCTGTTACTGAGTAATTAAATGACATTGCGTACAAAAATCCACATCAGTGTTTTCATGATCAGTATAACGGAGAATGCCGAGTAATTGTTGCAGCTCTGCGTGGTGCGCTAGCGCGGAGAGAAAGGAGACCATGTGCGGAAGAGCAACGCCACTCTCTCACTCCCTCTCTCACTCCCTCACTTCTCCTGCTCTAGCCACCCCCTTCCCTCACTCACATCTCTCTCTCTCTCTCTCTCTCTCTCTCTCTCTCTTCCTCTCTCTCATTTCCCCCTCCCCTTCCCTCCCATCAGTCAGAGTTCTAGAATGGATGTTTGGAGAGTTTTGTGTTGCTTAGCAACTGTGATTACCATGGCAACCCTGAAGAAATCCCTTGTTTGCTTGGCGACTGGGAAAATTAAATTAATTAAATGATGAATTAAAAAGGAGCTTAAAATGAGAATATGGACATTAAAATCCAGCAGCCATGACGATGCAGGCACGCATCTTCCCAGGAGCAGGCCGTGCTTATTGTGTTAATTCATCTCGGGCTGGTAATGATTAATGCTGCTGTTCCCTGAAGCATCTCTCAGCTTTTTGCCTTGGGTGGGTATTAGTGTGCTTCCAACTCTGAAAATACTGATGCTCAGCTTGTGATCAGGCCGTGTGTGTAAATCTGATTGTGTAAGAGGGCATATGTGCGTGTGCTCATATATAATGTTTATTGACAGTTGTGATCTACCAGATGGCCTTAATTGTTCTGGGCTTATTGACCAGTCAGGATCCGATCTCTTCCTTCGTCTAGATTTCAGCTTAGATACTTTTCCTCCTCTCTTTTGTTCCTTGACGTATACCTAATCCAGTTTTATATATATATGTGTGTGTGTGTGTGTGAGACAGCAGCACAGTGCATAAAATGATGCAGATACAGGTCAAGAGCTTCAGTTAATGTTCACATCAAAGATCAGAATGGGGAATGAAAAGTGATCTGTGACTGTAACCGTGGCGTGGCAGTTGGTTGTTGGTTGTTGGTTGTTGGTTGTTGGTTGTTGGTGCCGGATGGACTGGGTTAAGTATTTCAGATGCTGCTGATCTCCTGGGATTTTCACACACAGCAGTGTCTAGAGTTTCCACAGAATGGTGCACAAAACAAAAAACATCCGCTGTGTGAAGGTTCTGCAGTCTGAAACAGCCTGTTGATCAGAGGACGATGACCAGCTGTCTATAGTAACTCCTATAGGCACTCTTTACACCGGTGGTGAGGAAGAAAAGCACCAATTAAATTGTTTAACGTCAGTTTGAGTAAAAAAATTGAGTTATTTTTTTACACACCATTTTTGTTCAAAGTATCGAAAACAGGCCCTGAATTTTTCAAGACTTTTTGGTACGCTGTGGTAGCGGTTAACCGGTTGATTGACATTTTAAGATATCTAACTTGGCAGATTAATAAAAGTGCTTGCTCGGTAAGTTTCCATAGAACAAACAGAAAGGCGGGATTTCCAGTGCTCGGTTAATTAAAGTTAATTGTATTGGTCCCCATTTATAAAATAAGCAGTGTTTACTGTTGCTTCTTTAAAATGTGTTTGATTCCTGCTGTATATTGAGAGAACATGATTCTAAGCTGATATAGCTAATATCACAAACATGAAAAACATACTCTCCTTTACCTGTTGCATACCTGAGAAAGCAGACCGCAGACTAGCGCTGAATATCTGCTGCTTAAGCACATTTACATACTCACTCAGCTTTCAGTCGCCCCTCCATTTGTTGCACTTTTACATACTGAAGACATTAGCAGGTGTGATGTCCTTTTTATTTAATGTTACGTATTTTACCTTTACCATCCATGATCGATTTTCATTTTAGAAAGAAGTGCTGACATTTTGAAATGGTGTACATTTAGTTTGAAGTGCACTTATTCAGATTTGTTTGAAAAGGAAGCTGCTTTAGCCTAAGTGATGCTGTTCTTCATCTCTGAGGTTATATTTCCTGTGTTTACATCAATAGAGAAATTAGTTTGGTCGCTCTGTTCAGAGTTAAAAAACCATGAAAATATTGTGGATTGGCGATCCAGTCTGAAAAAATATATATGATATGATATAAAGCCGGATTGCCCACCTCATTACAAAGCCAGAGGTTTTCACTGCAGTCACGTCCCCTGTGTGGAGGAATGGAGGAGGCTGTAGTGTGATTTGGGGGAATCCAGAGCGAGGGGTCGTGAAATGGTTTTGGTGGAGTTGCAGTCGGATGTAAAAGGGATGAGTAGCACTGGAGTAGAAGTGGATTATTTGACAAAATATATATCTGATCTTTTTTTCAGGGCGTTTCATGAGCCATAGTTTTATCACTTGGTTTTTAAGACTATTTTGCAAGTTATTGAACAGTGCAGATGTATTTCCCTACTGATGAAATGTAGCTGTAAAATCCAAACCTAAACCCAAAGAAAAAGAATAACCGAGACCACTTAGGCCAAAATACCATTTCACACATATTTCAGTAAAGTGCCCATCCCAACAAAATGTAAAATACATAAATAAAAGAAATTCTAGAATGAAAATAATTAAGGATGGACAGCATATTTAAAAAAGTTAAATAAAAAAAATACATCACCTCTCCTGATGTCTCCGGTACTGAAACGTGCAGTAAATGGACAGGAGACAGATGATGTTTGAACACTGGATACCTTAGCGGAGTTGGATTTACATTTTTATTTGATATTTTTAAAATAAGCTGTGTCTCATTGTTGTGGTTTATATTGGACTTCTGGATTTTGACTGTTTTTTTGGGTATTATACCCATGACCAGGTGAAATGTCCTTGAGGCCTTTCCAGTGTTTTCTCATAAGCAGTGCCTTTCTCAGATGCATGTGTTTGCTTTAGTGCGGTTTCTGGCTGGTGATCTTCACCTGCGCACCCCGTGTTCTCTGGATTTAAGTACACTCTTTGGGCCGCTTTTTTGGTGGCAACGAAAAAAATCTGTCTTGTCTTTGCATAATTTACAAACAAGAAACAAATGGTTTTTGTGTGTGTGTCAAAGAGAGAGCATGAGATGTGTACGAGATCATCATATCGCCCACCACTACACCGGAATAAGGAACTTGGTCAGGTAAAAAAAAAAAAAAAAAAGAGTAAAAAATGGGAAGACGGTAAGGATGTAACGGGTTTCAGCTTAAAAAATAAACTGAACTGTAGAGTTCTCCACCCACAATTCAGCGCGTTTGCACCGCGGTTAATCTAAAAACTGACACTGTGTGTATGAGGTGTGTTTTGGTGAAGAAAACGAAGCTAATGCTCCACCTGTGTCTTATGTTTACATTTACATTTACGGCATTTGGCAGAAGCCCTTATCCAGAGCGACTTACATTTATCTTATTTATACACCTGAGCAGGTGAGGGTTGAGGGCCTCGCTCAAGGGCCCAGCAGTGGCAGCTTGGTGGTGCTGGGGATCGAACTCATGACCTTCTGATATGTGGGTCAGAGAGCAGTACTATGTTGTACGTAAAGCAGTTAATGACCACAGTTCTGCACATGTTGGTGTGCAATACATGTAATATGATCCACCTGGGTGTTGATGGTGCACGAGCACAGGTGAGACGGAAACAGCAAACACGACGATGAAACACTGAGAACAGACTGGAAAGGCAGAATGTGCAGCTGTCAGCTGATGGCTGGACCTCCAGGGCGACTCATAGCTACCTGACAGCGATAGGACATTACATTTTGGATTGGAAAACGGAAAGCTCTGAGCCCTTTTTGAAAGACACACAAGTAGTCGTTTGGCTGATGGAGGGAGCTAACATCACCATCGCGCTCTCCACAGACAGTGCAGGGAACATGGTGAATGCCATCAAAGAAGCAGCTGGTCTCGGGATATCGGATGCTTTGCACACATTCTTAACCTTGCAACCAAGAAGGCAGTAGCACTTAAACACACATGCCATCTGTTGGCTAAGGTTAGAAAAGTTGTGACATTTCTCCATTAAAAAAAAGAAAAAGAAAGAAAAGAAAAACAGCAGCTCTTGCTCTGAAATCAAGCAGGAGCTGCTAGATATACCTGTTCACACACTGATACATGATGTCCCAGCACTATTTATGACGGATGGAGCGATAGCAGCCTGCCATCTGCTCGGCCCTGATGGACAGAACTGTTAAGAAGAATGTGGAGGACATTGCAGTGTTGTCCGATACTGAACTGAAACTGGAGGAGGAAATGATTCATCTGCTGAAACCCCTCAAGACAATTACAGCTTCCTCTGTGCCAGTGGTCCTCCCTCTAAGGACAGTGATTCTACACTCCATGGCACCTGCAGGTGATGACGGTCCAACCAGAAATGATGCAGAACTTGTGCAGTAGATACGCAGACCCTAACCTTCAGGACCATCTCCACAGAGCCTCATCCCTTGATCCAAGGTTTGTCTCTGCCTGACCTGGCAGCAGCCTTGTGCCTGAAGGGAACGTTTCCAGTGGGTTCATCAGAGAGACTGTGGAACTGATATTTTTTATAATGAATAAGTTGTATATTATGCATAAAAATTAATAATAATTAAACAATATTTTTAAAATTGTGTTTAGTTATTAACATATCAAGTAATATTTTATCTTGGTCCACGCACCGGAAGCCTCCGGAATCCCCTCCCCAGAGCAGGTGAGCAGTGTCGGAGCTTTTAACAGCAGCTGAGAATACAAAGTCGTTTAGCAAGAGTGTAGAAGAGGAGGCCATGTTGATCACGGCAGAAGGCGGCACTGATGTAGGTACAGACCCATCTGCATCGGGGAAGACGAATGAGAGCAAGGAGCTTCATGTTGCCCAACTCGCAGAACAGTGCGTGTTTTTCAGGAGCGTCAGCGCCGAGTGCGAGCGTTTACTCCACCGCAGGAGACATCGTCACTGCGAGCGCATCTCGCCTCGCCACAGAAAGAGGGTTGAACTGTTCTTCTTGCAGTTTGAAATGCGCTGTGTGTTGATGCATGTTTTGTTTTTTTCTTCTTTGGATTTGGCCGTAGTGTTTTTTCCGGAACCGTGATCGTAAAACCATGACACAAACGGAACTGTGAGGAATCTGAACCGATAGAAGACAGTAACAGACAGAAATGTATTTTAATCTGTATTTTGAAAGTGTCAGTGATGATAAGCATGAAAGTGCGACACTGCAACATTTCTAGTCCATAGTAATGCACTTAGCTACTTACCTCTCTGCCTGATCTAAAGCCCAGTACTGCCCTGGCTTAGAGCCTTCACTTGGGGTAGTTGGTGAATTTCTTTGTTCACGTGTTACTTGTATTCTGTTATGCCTCATTAGTTGGAGCACGGACTAGTGTTAAAAAGATGCAGGAATGATGCAGTGGTTTTGTCTAAGAAGCCAAGTGTTTGAGTAAGTCTGTGTCTTGGATGAAGAGTTTGGTGAAACTAACCACTGTCAGGTCTGCCGGCAGGAGTGGGTCTGGAGATGTGAGAGATGTTCAACAATGAGTTTGCTCGGATGTGTGTTCTGTCACAGCACTGGGAGATTGCTATTGAAACCATGCAAGGGGAAGTGCGTGCGTGCACGTGCGCACGTGTGTGTGCGTGCGTGCGTGCGTGCGTGTGTGTGTGTGTGTGTGTGTGTGTGTGTGTGTGTGTGTGCGTACGTGCGTGTGTGTGTGTGTGTGTGTGTGTCGGAACAAAATGGAAAGGGAGGGATCATGTGGGCAGAGTGATGAAAATCAAGCCAAAAATAAATCGATACTTTGCTAAGACTGTTGCATCTGCATGTGTGCGTGAGTTTCATTGTTTCCTTTCCTATTTTTACCTTGGCGTGCGTGCGCGCGCACGCGTGTGTGTGTGTGTGTGCGCGCGCGTGCGTGTGTGTGTGTGTGTGTGCGTGTGTGTGTGTATGTGTGCGTGCGTGTGTGTGTGTGTGTGTGTGTGTGTGTGTGCGTGTGTTGATTCCTGTATTGATTGCACGTATGACTGTTATGCATGGCGTGCAGAAGCTGTGGGGTGCTTGAGTGCATCTGCCTTCAACACTAATAATCAATATGAATGTGTAAAATGCGCACTTTAACTACAGTGAGCTTAGCCAAGCCCTCTGAGCAGGCCAGGGCTGAATTAGAAAACATGATCCTCTGTTGTTTTACACTTTAACTGCAGTGAGTTTAATATGTTTTGACCACACACCTTTCTCCACTGTAGAAAACGAGAGTTGCGCATGCTGTAACTGTTTATTTATTCGAACCTTGCACTGCGTAGTAGCCTGATTAAGTCCAGTTCCCCAGAATACTGACTTACAGTGCTACTGTAGAAGGAACTCTTAACATTTCAAAAAGGCAAAAACTAGTTGAAGTAGTTTTTTTCCCCCATTTTTTTTTTCCTCCCCAATTTGGTTACCTGCCAGTTTCCTTCCACCCGCCAGCTCTCCCCTATTGTGTAACAGCTAAGGCTAATGCATGCTTCCTCCAAGCGTCCACCAGCTAACTGCCTCTTTTTGAACTGCTGTAAAAAGATGCGTCACACTTGGAGAAAAACACACTATCTGTGGGTGACGCCCACTATTGGCCATGATGGACTGGGAAGAGAAAGTGTGCCCTTCCTCCCAGTTTTGCTCCCTTAGCTCTTGGCCTTGGATGGCTGAAGTAATGTTGGGATTCAAACTCGCTGTTGCACCACCCGGCCTCTTAGCTTGTGTTTTTAAGCTCTAAAATGACTTTAGCTGTAATCTCATTAAACTTCCAGTTCAAAAAAATATGTATTTGACCAGTGTTGTGAAGTAAGTACAAATATACTTTCACTATCCACTTTATTAGGAACACCAGTACACCTTCTAATTCATGCAGTTATCTAACCAGCTAATCAAACAGCAGCAGCAGCTCAGTGCATAAAACCGTGCAGAAACAGGTCAAGAGCTTCAGTTAGTGTTCACATCAAACAACGAATGGAGAAAATATGTGAACCCGGTGATTCTGATGGTGCTATGGTTGCTGGTGGCAGACGAGATGGTTTGGGTATTTTAGAAACAGCTGATCTCCTGGGATTTTCATGCACAACACTCTTGAATTTGCACAGAATGGCACAAAAAGCAGCATCCAGTGAGTGGTGGTTCTGCAGGCAGATGCCTTGTTGAGTGGTGTCAGAGGAGAATGGCCAGACTGGATCCAGCTAACAGGCAGGCTGTGGTAACTTAATAACCACTTTTTACAACTGTGGTGAGCAGAAAAGCATCTCTGAACGCAGATCATGCCAGACCTTGAGCTAGAGGGGCTACAACAGCAGAAGAACTACACTGGGTTTCACGCCCATGTTCCAAGCCAAGAGCAGGGACCCGAGGCTATAGCTGGCACAGTTTGCCGAAACCGGACACTTGAAGATTGGACCATTGCCTCAGTCTTTTCAGTATCTTAAGCTGATTTGGGTTTTTAGTATGAACTGTGCACATGCCAGGTCTGGTGGGGGAAAAAAAATATAGATTGTGTGTGCACAGATGTTTGGGATGGAGGCCATAAGTCATGTAACTTCTCTTGTAATATTCATGTGCTTTCTTGAATGTGCGTCATCTGACGAAGCAAGGACTGGATTATTTACTGAATTCAGGTTTAATCCTTTAACACAGTAATATAAGCAATTCATGCCTGAAGATCATTTATGCGGTATGCGAGAACAGCTCCACTACGGCTTATAGCTGAAACGCTGCCCAACAGCTTATTGATTTCTTTGTTGAGGGCACAAACATGATGTGCTGCATCAGAAACTTTACCAGGAGAGGATAATGACTGTAGCCACACAGCCGTCCCTCCATGCAAATCCATACTTGTTTGTTTCCTTTAGTATTGATTGCATTCTTTGTTGGCTTTAGCTGTTTATGAAGATCCCTCTCCTGGTGTCTCACCTGAGCTTTCAACAAAATGCCTCAGATGGGCAGTGTGGGAGCATGTAGGATATCTTAGATTTTAATTTTTCAAATAATGCTGAAGTGAAAAAGTGGCTGCCAGGTTCACGTACTTTGCATATGCTTGCACTTTGGGACGAGGAACTGAGGAAAAACATTTCACTGCATCACATCACGTGTCTGTAATATGTACCTGACAACTTAAGAACCATGAGCCTTGCTTCAGGATCCCTATCACCACCCACTGTTCTACCAACAAGTTAAATTTATAAATAAAACATAAACCACGTAATGCTGTCATTAAGACAGCTAGTCAGCCAGAGGTTACTGACTGAAACAGCAATGCACGACTAAGTTAGTGAAGCTAATGAAAGTCTCTGGTACTTCTTGCTTTGGTAGTTTATTGTTCCATTTAATCCAAGACCATTAGCAGACCACAAGGCACATGCTGGAGTAGAGCAGGGTTTCTACCACGGGCAGCAGTCTCTGAAAGAACAGCACATGCTACGTATCCAGCTAGCATAAGGGCAGATACGTTAAGAAGTTCTGTAAGAACCCCGTGTCTGTGTTTTGTCTTACATTCATGATCAAGTTTGTTTAGATTATTATTTGCAGGGGGAAAAAATGTAATTGTTAATTCTTAATTATTTCAGAATTCAGGGAGGTCAACAGCACCGTTGTGCACGAGCTGCTTCCTTTACGCGCTGTCTGTCCGTCCCTGAAACATGATCCTCACTGTAAACAACATCCAGCTCTGTGTACAGTACTTACCGGAAGAGTCGGGAGCTGAGCAGGGATAGGCCACGGCCTCAGAGGAGATGAGTTTCAACGAGATAACATGGAAGGGAAAGATGGGAGCGTAGAAGATATGGTAGACCTCTTTTTTTTTTTTTTTTTTTTTTTTTTTTTTGGGCTGCAGCTTTATTGTGCAAGAGTTGGTGTTAAGCCACTAAAAAGATGGCTGGACTCTGGTCGATGGGGAAAGTGAGATACTCGTACTACAGTCTGATTCATTTCTTAACGCAGCAGCTCTGGAGGACATCTTGTCTATTTAAGGCTACAGTGTTTAGAGTGAAGCACACAGCGAGGCTTTTACTACTGAAATTGTGCACATCGCTATTCAGACCTCGAATGTAATTCAGGACTTAGGTTAAGCACTATTCAGAAGTTGCTTGAGAAGTGTGTGTGGGTTGGAGTTTGCCGAAAACAAAAGCATGGCAGAAGTAGTTAATTTGCAGTACTGGTGTAGATTTATTTTTGTATTATTATTATTATTTATTTATTTTTATTTTTATTTTTTTGGCGATATATCGGCTCAAACACTTAAGTTTAGCGGCGTCTGACACTGATGGCAGTGTGTCATCTTGAAAGGCAGGTTACACTATTGAAACACCGTGTTTGTCACTTCTGCTCAGGTAAAGCTGATGAACATGTTAGTGTGTACTGCATGTAGGTCATTTCAGCGCAGACGAAGTCAGAGTCTGCGCAACTTTCCCGTAAAATGCGTAAATGTTGATCGCCGCCGATTCTGAACACGGCCCACAGTGCTGAGGATATTGTAATTTTAAAAAAATCGTTTAATATGAAGTCCTTGAGCCGCCATCTCCTCAGATGGATTTTGCGTGATCTAGAAGCTTGTTCGTGTGAAAGAATAAAACAGTAGAAAATAAGATTCAGATTTTACTGAGCTTGTAGATGTAGAGAGTTTGCACTAAACACTGATTGAAATAAAATTCTTTTTCACTGAATGATGAGAGGAAAGCAGAGTATTATTATTATTATTATTATTATTATTATTATTATTATTAAGGATTAAGACTCACGTGCCATAGTTTGCCAACACAGTAGGATTAAACTGGAAGTTTGCGTGCGTGGTTTTATCCCCTGCGAGATAATTCCACAGTAATGCAGTAAGTACTCGTGTTTCCTGGCTATTTGAATGTCAGTAATAAGCTTGTGCTTATACCACAGATAGCGCAGCCCTTCAAAGCTGCTGTTTAAAAACTGAATTAAAACAGATGCTGTTAGTCTTTCGCAGTACGAGCGATTCAGAAGTATTGCTTTCTCTGACTTTTGGCTGGTGTGTTTGTTCTTTAAAAAGTATGAGATCCTGTTGTTCAGCCTTATGTCTTACTTTAAGCTACACACCTGCAGCTGTTTATCACGTTTATACACTGTACCATGACATCGAGAACTCACAGCTCGGACTTGCATCATATTTGACCTCTGTGCATTCAAGGTACCAAGGCCTCCATGTGCATCTTTTGTTCCTAACGACCGAGCCAGCTGATCGTGATAAGTAACGTATAGTTTCCTCCTCAAAACGGTGATCCGTAGCATGTTACAGATTTAACAAGTGAATACACCGATCAGCCCTAACATTAAATCCACCTGCCTGATGTTGTGTAGGTCCCCCTTGTGCCGCCAGAACAGCTCTGACTCGTCGAGGCATGGACTCCACAAGACCTCTGAAGGTGTGCTGTGGTAACTGGCACCAGGACGTTAGCAGCAGGTCCTGTAAGTNGTCCTGTAAGTTGCGAGGTGGGGCCCCCATGGATCAGACTTGTTTGTCCAGCACATCCCACAGACGCTCGATCTGATTGAGATGTGGATCATTTGGAGGCCAAGTCAACACCTTGAACTCCTCGTCATGTTCCTCAAACCATTCCTGAACAATTTGTGCAGTGTGGCACGGCGCATTATTCTGCCATTAGGGAATGTCAGTACCCAAGGTTCTCAGCAGAACATTACCCAGAGCATCATGCTGCCTCCACCAGCTTGCCTTCTTCCCATAGTTCATCCTGGTGCCATCTCTTCCCCACATAAGTGATGCACAATTACCCAGCCATCCACATGATGTAAAAGAAAACATGATTCATCAGACCAGGCCACCTTCTTCCATAGCTCCATGGTCCAGTTCAGATGCTCATGTGCCCATTGTAGGCACTTTCGGTGGTGTACAGGGCTCAGCATGGGCGCTCTGACCGGTCTGCAGATACACAGCCCCATACGCAGCAAGCTATGATGCACGGTGTGTTCTGGCTCCTTTCTATCATAGCCAGCATTAACGTTTTGCAGCAATTTGTGCTACAGTAGCTCTTCTGTGGGATCAGAACTAAGAGATAAGAGGTGCTACCTTTTGATTTGACTTCACTTTCTAAACTCAGAGGAAGTCAGAAGTGATCAGAGGGAATTCTAGCCGATTGCAGCGTATTTAACAGACAGGCAGACAGACAGGCAGACAGACAGACAGGGGAGGGCAAGTGACCCATTCATTAATTAGCCCACTGGGTAAGTGAAAGCCAGATTTGGCTCTGGTTATCGTCTTTATTTTCTGTATGTTTCTCTTTATTTTCTACAAGGAAAATTAAATGATGTCCTGCATATTACGTGTACCTGCATGTTTCTGATTCTAGAAAAGTAATCTATCATCCATGCAAGTCAGTTCATCCCACCAATAAATGCAGTAAAGCAGGCCTCTACACATTATCTTCTTGCCCGAGTGTTTGGGCTAGTGCTTTGTGCATCCCTGGTTCCAGAATTGCATAATAATAACTGAAACGATTTCAGATTTTTATTTTTTTGGTACCACAGTAATGTCATCACATTCCTGTATCTAACCCTGCCCCTTTTGAAGCCCTTCCTGTCCTGTGAAATGCTATGAAACCTTGTCATGCATCAGTAAAGCAGTCACTTAGCGACACACACTTCTTCGTACCGCTCGCATGCTTTTGTTCCCGCTTCGCCCTGTTTTCAAGCTCACTGAGAAAGGGATCATATTGGCTCAGATATTTGCCGCCATATTCTAGCTGCTGCGATTTCCCTTTCTCTCCCTTCTGCAGAGTGGGACCTATTATTGTTGCTATGGGAACAATAAGGCTGATCTTTGCTGGCCGTTTTGATTTCTCTTTACCACTACCCAACACCCTCCCACCCTGTGCTCCCCACAAACGCCACGCCACACCACATCACCATTATGTGGCTGCTTCTTTAATGGCCTGCGAGTTCTGCAAATGTTACGCTCAAGAGCAAACATTCAGCAGCTGGCCTTGGAGTGTTCTTAAAGTGCAGCATTCAGAGAGCTGAGGAAGGGAACCGTGAAAGCGAAAGGTCAAGGTAGACATTGAATTGAGGATTTGCTCAATTAGTTGAATGGTGTCTTTCTTCTGATTAAGGGTAATTCTTCCAACAATGACTGTTGTTTGAAATTTGTGGTGCATGTCATCTTACTTCATTTAATTTAAAGTGATTTACCCTTCCTCCTCTCCATGAATAATGGTGTAGGCAATGGAAAGGCAATCCCTTTAAATAATGTAAAATACTACACTCCTACGCTTGGCCCTTAGAAGCTAAAGTAGTGTCTTAGGTTAGCCACGTCAAAGGACATGGCACTCACAAGTGTACCCTCTCATATTGAGTCATTGGGTCCGACCGAGAATGAGGAACTTTCCTATTTAGACTATTAGCTTTTAGTAATCACCTCGACAGGCACTAGATTCTTACTGACTTGCAAAACAAAAGTTTTTATATGTTCTGTATCTTTAAACCTAAAGTGCTTCACGGTGGAGCAACACTCCTCGAAGCTGTAACTACATTGTGAGCTTCTCATTGAGAATCCCTACAGCTGGTGTATTACACATGGCGGCTGAGGCACAGTCAGGCTGAAGGAATAATGATTTTTACTGTTCCATTTCATTAACGTGCCTGTTGTTAGCAGTGCCAGCGATATCTCAGAAAAGTGTGTTCTGCCTCAGTTTATTACAGTATTACTGTATCTTGTCCAGCCCTAGGACAAAGTGCTACATTAGAAACTAATGATCAGCTGTACAAATACAACCAGACATAATTACGTACCTTGATCGAGTGGTACAATCGATGGCGAGAAATCGGACCACGACATAAACTTCCCCAGCGCAGAATAACAAATAACGTGGTTTTGCAGAGGATGTTGTAATTCTCACAATGATGTAAACTGTCATTTTTGTCAGTGTGTGACCTAATTTTTTATTAATATCTCATGGTTTGCTGAAAATTATGGTAAATACCAAGGTTTTCATGCTTGTCTAAATGCTGTGCTTATGTGCCTCTCTTTTCAGGGTTCCTGCTATTCAAGGATTTCTGTATGAATGAAATAGACGAGGCCGTTCCCCAGCTGAAGTTCTATGAAGAGGTAAGATGAATCTTTCTTTAATCCTTTTGTTCAGAGGGCAAAACTGCATAATTTCCACCAAATAACATCTTTTGTTTTGCTGTAAAATGAAATTCTGGATGTTTAGAGTCTGAATAGTAAGGTGCTTAGGACTCTCAGAGTTGGCAAAAACCTATCCAAATGCACATAAATTTCATCATTCCACTGTCCTGAAAATCATTTACAAGTGGAGAACATTTAAAACAGCTGCCAACATGGCCAGGTCAGGCGTCCAAGCAAATTCACCCCAAGAGCAGACCGCGAGATGC
>CM074961.1:6711473-6755587 GCA_037577455.1 Pangasius macronema
ACTGAAGTTTGCCAAAGCACACACAGCCAAAGGCCCAGACTCCTGGAATAATGTGCTCTGGACAGATGAGTCTAAAACTGAATTTAATTGAAGTTAGTGACACCTTTCACACTCTTCACCGTGTGGAATGCTTACACTCTGCTCTTATATCAGCTCCTGCCTCAGGGACAAGGGGTCAGATTTTAGGAGGCAAAAGAAATACATAAACACTAAATAGAAACAAGGTTGAATGTGTGCTGCAGCTATTATGAACTTCTTAAAAGAGTTTAAAAATAATAATAATAATAATTCCACCTGACAGACACTGGTCTGCGATTCCAGTCCATCAGTGTAGTGGATTTTGATTCCGATCATGCCATTACGTGAAGCATAGGCTGTTTGCAGTCATGCAAAGTGTCTGCATTTGAGAACTGATCATCTTTGCCAAGCAGTGCACACAGCATCTTCTCCCCTGCTACACAGTGAAGGTCACATGTGCAGCCATTCATACAGCTTGAAGCCCCACTTTGTTGGCTTCATCCCTCTGGAGTGCTGACAGGGTCTTGAGCCTTCAGAGAAAACATCACAACAGATTGTAAGATAAATAACAAAAAACATGAAACGTCAAGATGACAGGAAGCCGAGATAAGTACTACAGTGCCAGACATGTAGGGACATTTCACCAAAAGCATGATGAAAAACAATTACACGTTATAATTTCATCAAAATGCAGTTAAATGGTGTATAACTGTTTTGTTGTGTTTAAAGAAACTGCAGTTGATTGAGCTGAATGGAGTAATTTCATTAGATTTTAGGCTGCACTAGCCTAGCACATGACCTGCACTGATGCACGTAATAACTAATAATGAGCACAACATGCGCATTTAGCATCAAAATACAGCTACGTGCTACTTCATTACGAGTTCAGTAGCCTACAGGTGCGTACATTTTTGCCAGTATTCAACACAAATTTTGCAAGAGAGACTTCCAAAGCACGGAGGACATCAAGGCATTTCTCAGATGCAGCCTCTTCACTGGAGTGGACGCCGTCTGCTTCAGAGCCTCCGGAGGTGATGCTCCGAGTCACTCTGAGATACCTGCTCCAGAACGTGCCTCAAGGTCATCTTCTGTCATACCAAAAAATCCAAAATAAAACCCTTTTGAGGTGTGTGAGAAGCCAATAGCGCGGGTTTGTGGCAGGCACAGTAGAACTGGGTGTTGGAGTCTGATGTTCTCTCCATGGAAAGTGGATTTTATTGCTTTTAAGCTGTATTTTATTGCTGTATTTTTGGAGAACCAAGTATTTTGTTTGTGATGTCCCAAATACTTTTACATTTTGCGTTATGTCTGGAGTTCCAGCTGGCTGTGAACAAGACCCCAGGCATCATTCGTTCATTTATTGAGTGCTGCACATTGGAGAGACAGAGATGTGCAGAGATCACATGCTGCCTTTGTTTACATCATTGCCATTTTCTTTATGCTGTGTTTGACTGTACACACCGGCGTCTGCACCACTGGGGAGCTGAACAGTCGGGTTAAACAGGTGTACGTCATGACACCTCATCAGGAGTCCTCTTTTTTTTTAATTTTTTATTTTAATTTTAGTTATTCACTAGTTACTAGAGTTCCAGGCTTGATGTCGAAGGGCAGCACGGCCTGCTGATTACTGTGCCAGATTAAAGCCTGTGTGATGTGGATTTCAGATCACCACACTCTTGGTTTGTCTTCTCAGATTAAAGAATATGAGAAGTTGGACTCTGAGGAGGAGAGACTAAGTCGCAGTCGGCAGATATATGATGGCTACATAATGAAGGAGCTCCTGTCATGTTCACATGTAAGACTGCAGCCATTTAATAAAAGTTCATATTTGCATTAGTGCGTATTATGTAATGCTTCTTTTGGGCTTTAAGCGCTGTGTTTCTTGGGCTGTATCAGATCAGGGCAGATGGATTTCTTGCCCAGTTATTCACCACAGACACCATTTAAACGTCTTTCTGTGGTTCCATTAACGGTCACCCTTCCACAGTTTCTAAAACAAAGAACACAACAGGCACGACTTGTTGATCAGCTGAGGAAAGCTAGAGATGTTTCTTTGGCTGCTTTATGCTCTAAAGACGTGCCTTCTGCTCGAGGTTTGATCTGCACCTTGCATATATCCATGTAGTGCTGTGTGTTTGTCTTGTAGCCTTTCTCTAAGAAAGCAGTGGACCATGTCCAGTCTCACCTGGCTAAGAAACAGGTGCCTCCAGGCCTCTTTCAGGTGAGATTTTACCAGTAGGATTTTAAAATGCTATCACAGGACTCATTTATTATAAATACAGCTTCCACTGTGTCCCTCTCTCCGGTAGCTGTGCAGGTAATAACAGCTCCGAGTCAGTGGATATCTAAAAGTACATCACACTCAACACCTTGTATAATTTATTTTACTTAATCAATAGGAAGCTCAGTGAAGTATTTAAGTATTGATTAGGCATTGTGTTGTGCATTTGATGCAGTATTTAATGTTTGGTAACATGCTTTTTGCTTTTTTGCCAGTATTCAGTTTGTGAGTAATGCTATGCTTACCAGAACCCTTTGTATAAGTTTTGTTTTTCCTTTCCTAGCCATACATTGTTGAAATCTGTGACAGCCTGCGAGGAAAGATCTTCCAGAAGTTCATAGAAAGGTGCGATTGCATGAGTTTTTCATGACCAAAGTCTTGTTGTTCCTGTTGATTAAATCATTGTTTTTTTTAACAATTAAACCTGTTTCTCTTTCCCCATAGCGACAAATTTACTCGCTTCTGCCAGTGGAAGAATGTAGAGCTAAATATCCATGTAAGTTTTCTGCTGTATGTTTGAGATTCTGCGCAGTTGAACATGCAGCCTTGCAGTTGTGAGGCGCTTATAAAGTAGCGTTTCCTTTTCCACCTTCTGCCTGAGGGCGTACAGTACAGCGTGGCAGAGGGATATTAACCGATACTTAGATCTAACCCCATCGTAGTTGGTCTGGTCTCTGGTTTTTGTCTCAACATGTCTTGTATGTCTCCGTGTAGTTAACAATGAACGATTTCAGTGTTCATCGGATCATCGGTAGAGGCGGCTTCGGAGAGGTGTACGGCTGCAGGAAGGCAGACACAGGAAAAATGTGAGAATATGGGATTAAGCGTGAATATGGGAATACTTAAAAACATAAAGTGAACTGAAAGGGGAAAAAATTGGCGATTTGCTTACATCACTGCACTGGTTTGTCTGCCAGGTATGCCATGAAGTGTTTGGATAAGAAGCGAATTAAGATGAAGCAGGGTGAAACCCTGGCGCTCAATGAGAGAATCATGCTGTCTTTGGTCAGCACAGGGGTGAGTTGGCTGCTTTTCTCCCTCACGCAACAGTCCAGTCTGCTCATTTTATTTCTACTGCCTTTTAACCATCTCTCTCTCTCTCTCTCTCTCTCTCTCTCCCCATCCAGGACTGTCCATTTATTGTGTGTATGACGTATGCTTTCCATACCCCTGATAAGCTGTGTTTCATCCTGGACTTAATGAATGGTGAGAGCTGCTATTTCTTCGTGCTCGGCTCATGCCAGGCACTACCCTGCTTCTCAGATCTCCCTAAGCAGGATGCAAATTCCCAGTAGGATTATGCTAATAGAGATGTTAATTACAGACATCGAGTGGAACATTACACAAGCAATACTTAGCCCTTACACATGCATTCACTCCTGTTATAATTAGCTCTACTCCTCCGAATGTTAACTTTATTTCACTGTAGTAAAATATCTAAAAACTGCATGAAAGCTTGTGTGTTAAGGTAAACACTAACTGCTGCAGGTTTTCCCGGAACTACCTTCAGCACAGTTCAGAAGAGAAATCTTACTGCTGGATGTGCTTTATTTTTGTTTATTTATTTCTGACTGTTAAATTGAAGTAACTATTAATTAAAATATCTGTTCACATAAACTTTTACTGAAACTCCAATGGAACACCACCAGGACTAGTGAGAAGTTTTGCTGTGGTTTGTAGCATTTTAAGTTCAACTTGTGTAATTAAAGTGATATTTCTGTGATGCTGGAAACATGAACGCTGTTTCAGGTGGGGATCTCCACTATCATCTCTCTCAACATGGAGTATTTAGTGAGAAGGAAATGCGCTTCTATGCAGCAGAAATTATCCTGGGTTTGGAGCACATGCACAATCGCTTTGTTGTCTACCGAGACCTCAAGGTAAGGGCAAAAACTTCTATACGTGTCTGTCTTCAAGTGACCTTTGCTCAAGCGTTCTTCTTTTGTTTGTTTGTTTTAAATGTTAAGACATCGTGACCTCTGCTCTCTGTTTGTCCAAAGAAAAACACTTCAGAAGGTGGTATTAAAGATGCCATATGGAGGGAAAAAACCTTTATTGCTCTTTCATATATAACTCACAGGAGCTGTTACAAACACTGTTCCCTCTGAAGTTGCATCGTCAGAAGTCATCCACTTCTGATGATGCTCCTGTGCAGAAAAAAAAAATCAAATCCAAATATGGTAGTCAGTTGGAGTAACTGACAGATGATTGGACCAGCCATAGGTACACACTCATAACAGGCTTTCAGCCCGCTGCCATCCATCAGTCCCAACCTCAAATAATCCCAGCTATCTACATTAGCTTTGAGCTTAGCAAGCCATTTTAATTGTTCAAACGGTTGAAGTTTGTTAGCATAGCGGTTCTGCAGAGAGGGCTGTTTCTGTTCAGTAGGCAGAGATGGTCCGCCCAATGGTAATGCTCAGCAAGAAAAACATCCAGAGAGATTTGGTTACAAGTCAGACTGAGAGCAAGTCGGTGTGCATTTAGCCAGTAACATTTAGATTAAAGCAAATTACACACACACTGCCGTTTTCCTCTGTAACCATTTTGGTTTGCAGTAAATGCTTCAGTGTGACGTATTCATGATTAAAATGTGATTGTAATAACTGCCTTACCTGCGCATCTGATATGGCTTCAGATAAGCTTAGTACGTTCAGTACAGAATGTTTAATTGTCTCAAATATCCCATTACGGTGCCTGATGACGACGACAGAAGCTCTAGTGAACAATGCAGCAATATCTGATTTCACGCAGGTTCACTTGTACAAATAACTTGTAGCTTTCATGCCATTATGTTGATGTAAATATAAAATATAAAAAAAACTTGTATTTAAAAAAAAATTAATATATTTGAAGTTAGGCTTATTCTTAATTATCAGCATTAAGCATTATTTCACGAGGAAAGTAAGAGGTGTGTGTTTTTATGTGTATAACTTCAGAATAATGAGCTGGAATCTTTTTTCCCACCTTTCTTAGCCTGCCAACATCCTCTTAGATGAGCATGGCCATGTCCGCATCTCTGACCTGGGCTTGGCCTGTGATTTCTCTAAGAAGAAACCTCATGCCAGTGTGTGAGTGCCTATAAAGTATCTTATTTAACCCCTGAAACTCCTGGGTTATTATTTACTTATTCATCTCATACAGAGAATGCATTACTACTAACTTCCTGTGGCCTTTTCAGTAAATAGTACACAAGTTAAAAATGTACACTCACTGAGCACTTTATTAGGAACACTATACCAGTACTGCGTAGGGTTTCCCTTTGCTCTCAAAATAGCCTCAATTCTTCTTGGCATGGATTCAACAAGATGTTGGCAACGTTCCTTTGAGCTTCAGGTCCACGTTGACATAATTGCATCATGTAATTCCTGCAGATTTTCCAGGTGCACTTCATGCTCCTAATCTCCCATTCTGACGCATCCAGAAGGTGTTCTATTGGATTCAGATCGGGTGACTGGGAAGGCCACTGAAGAACACTGAACTCGTTGTTATGTTCATGAAACCAGTTTGAGAAGACACTTGCTTTGTGACATGGTGCGTGATCATGCTGGAAGTAGCCATTAGAAGATGGTAAACTGTGGCCATGAAGGGACTCACATGGTCAGCAACAATACTCAAATAGGCTGTGGCATTCCAGTGATGACTGACTGGCATTAACAGGTCCAAAGTGTGCCAAGAAAACATTCCCTACACCATTACACCACCTTCACCAACCTGGACAACAACCTGGACCCGACACAAGGCAGGCTGGGTCTATGGATTCATGCTGTTGGTGCCAAGTTCTGACCCTATCATCTGTGTGCCTCAGCAGAAAACGAGATTCATCTGACCAAGCTATGTTTTCCCCAGTCTTCACCTGCCCAGTTTTGGTGAGCCTGTGCCCACTGCAGCTTCAGCTTTCTGTTGTTGACTGACAGAAGTGGAACCTGATGTGGTGGTCTGCTGTTCTAGCCCATCCGCTTCAAGGTTTTACGTGTTGTGCATTCTGAGATGCTTTTCTGCTCACCACAATTGTACAAAGTGGTTGTCCGAGTCACTGTAGCCTTTCTGTAAGCATGACCCAGTCTGTTTGTTGAACTCTTTCATCAGCCGTGTCCATCTGCAGAACTGCTGTTCACTGGATGTTTTTTTCTTTATTGCACCATTCTGAGTAAACTCTAGAGAATGTTATGCATGAAAATCCCAAGAGATCAGCAGTTATAGAAATATTCAAACCAGCTCGTCTGGCACCAACAACGATCACTGAAAACCACGGAGATCACACTTCCACCCCAATTCTGGTGGGAGAATGTGTCGGATACGAAAGGCCCATATCTGGATGATCTCATGCACTACACTGCTGCCACACAATTGGCTGATTAGATAACTGCCTGAATGTGTAGGTGTACAGGTGTTCCTAATAAAGTGTTCAGTGAGTATACATCTTAAGTGTGCAGACATTTGACCAATCACAGGAGTTTAAAGTGTTAAGTGTTAAATCCCAAAAAAATAAAACTGAATATTATGGGCTTTTGTAGGGGCACCCATGGCTACATGGCACCCGAGGTTCTGCAGAAAGGGACAGCGTATGATAGCAGCGCTGACTGGTTTTCACTGGGCTGCATGCTGTTTAAACTTCTGCGAGGGTAAGCACCAGCGCTGCAGCAGTGAAATCATCAGCACTCCACTATGGGCCTCTGTGCTTTTTTTTTTTTTTTTGGTGCGCTTGCTGTGTCTGCATTTCACTCTGTCTCTCAAAACTGTTTGATGTGGGGAGTAAAGTTTAAATGTCAGGGGTCTCCACACAGGAGGTCAGCTCACAGACTTAACAGAGGAGACAGGAGGTGGATGAGGGGGTGGGGGCTGTCAGCGCCAGCTGAAGTAGCGGTTAGCAGGGAGGGAGCAAGGGAAGAGAGCCATCTAATGGGGAGTGATATAACATGTCTGTTCACTGAGGGAGGTATATGTGTGTGTGTGTTAGTATTTGAAAACCAATTAAGTTTGTGTGTGTGTGTTAGTATTTGAACACCAATCAGGGAGTCATTGTAACCTGGAAACACGAATATCAAAACAACTGTAATTCTAGGGTTCATACGGTGAACATGACTTACTCATTGCCACTAAATTGTACCAGTGTATGTGGCCCATATTCATCTTCTGTTTATTCACATGTACATCTGACACTGTGACTCTCCTCTCTGGATCTGTTGGCTTACTCTGTGCTCTGTGTTCAGTAATAAAGCAGCTTATTTGGCTTCTCACAGGCACAGTCCATTCCGGCAACACAAGACCAAAGATAAACATGAGATTGACCGCATGACACTTACTATGGTAAGCCACCACTTTTTAAATGTGCTATATATATATATATGTGCTATGTATGTATGTGTATATACGGACCTGACACACACACACAGTTTATATATATATATATATATATATAAAACCACAAGCATTGTGGTCCAGAAGTCTAAGGCCACTTGTTTTTTTGGTTTTTTTTTCATTAATATTGGAAATAAACAGATGGTTTTAGAATGTAGAATAGTTAAAGCAAAGAAAATAAATCCCATATCTTGAATATTTAATATTATATAAAGCGCTCTGTAGAGTTTACACAGAATGATGCGAAAAACAAAGTGGCAGTTCTGTGGGCAGAAATACCCTGATGATCAGACCTTGTTGGTCCGAGAGGTCAGATGAGAACAGCCCGACTGATTTGAGGGAGCATGGAATTGTCCAAAATGTCTTGGTACGCTGAAGCATTAAGAGTTCCTTTCACTGGAACTAAGGGGCCGAGCCCAACTCCTGAAAAACAACCCCACACCATAATCCCCCCTCCACCAAACTTTACACTCGGCACAGTGCAGTCAGGCAAGTACCGTTCTCCTGGCAACCTCCAAACCCAGACTCGTCCATCGGATTACCAGACAGAGAAGCGTGATTCGTCACTATAGAGAACACGTCTCCACTGCTCTACAGTCCAGTGGTGTTGTGCTTTACACCACTGCATCCGACGCTTTGCATTGCACTTGGTGATGTAAAGCTTGGATGCAGCTGCTCGGCCATGGAAACCCATTCCATGAAGCTCTTTACGCACTGTTCTTGAGCTGATCTGAAGGCCAAACGAAGTTTGGAGGTCTGTAGCTATTGACACTGCAGAAAGTTGGTGACTTCTGCGCACTGTGCGCCTCAGCATGCCCTGTCCTCGCTCTGATTTTAAGTGGCCTACCACTTCGTGGCTGAGTTGCTGTTTTTCCCACTTGCTTCCACTTTGGTATAATAACACTAACAGTTGACCGAGGAGTGAGGAAATTTCACGAATGGACTTATTGCACAAGCAACCTATCACGGTACGACGCTTGAGTTCACTGAGCTCCTGAGAGCAACCCATTCTTTCACAAATGCTTGTAGAAGCAGTCTGCATGCCTAGGTGCTTGATTTTATACACCTGTGGCCATGGATGAGTTTGGAACACTTGAATTCAATGATTTGGAGGGGTGTCCCAAAACTTTTGGCACTATAGTGTGTGTAGGAATGGAATATCTATCCATTAGAGACACTGTCTTTAATATTAGGAGAATTAGGTCTAATGTGAGTGACTGGCATTCCTCTAATTCTCATGCTCCTTTTAAGAATGTAGAGTTGCCAGACTCCTTCTCATCTGAACTCAAAGCTCTGCTGGAAGGACTGCTACAAAGAGATGTGGCTAAGAGGTTGGGCTGCCAGGGTCGGGGGTAAGTGCCTTGATTTTTACTCATTTTACATAATAATGGATCAAAACCATCACCCTGTCTTTGTTTACTGTTTACACTTTAAAATGAAGTTCATCATAATTAGCATTCTGTGATGGGCTTGCTTGTATGCACTTACATTTATGGTGAGAATGTGTTCTTACCTGACTATTCACTAAAGCACCGACACCCTGCTGGTCAGAGGCATTGGTGGTGTCTGATGTGGGTTTTTTTTTTCTTATTCACTGGTGCACCCTGTAGGGCTTCAGAAGTGAAGGAACATCTGTTCTTCAAAGGAATCGACTGGCAACAGGTCTATCTCCAGAAGGTAAGGCTGTAGGTGCTGCTGCATTGAAACTGATGTCAAAGCCTCATTTTTCATATTTTGAGTGACATAACTGCATTGAGGTTATATGCATTTAAGTCTCCTGGTGCCTTCTCTTTAAGATTCCCTTTAATGGTCTGTGTTTAGGGGTATATCCAGCATTGGCTGAAACCTTTTTTGTTTTTTTACTTATGTTTTTACTTCTTTGTATTTCTCCCCCCTAAAATAAATTGTGTAAACCAAACTGTAGGTTGTAAAGATGTGTATAAGTTGTAAATGTGGTCAATAGCTAGTACTCTCTCCGGCTACTCAGGCAAGATGGGCCCAAAAGTGGCACTCTAATGGCAGTGGCCATAACTCGAGGACCTTGAGGCCTGTAACTGTAACTGATAATTGGTTGCATGGATTTGCACAAAACATAGAAGGCAAAGTCAGGACATGATTCCACTGATTTCTGCAAAAATTTGGAGCATGCTCATATGGAGTGGGGCTAAATTCAGATAACTGTTTCTCAGGAACCCTAAATCTGATAGAGTTTTATCTGCTTTTGTATACTGCATGTTCGTGCTAATCTGTAAGAGGATTTTTATCCTTGAAGGGCAGTGCCCTCTAGGGACCCTCTGCTACAAGAGTTCCTGGGGTTGATTGACAAAAATGGGGTCATGGGGGAAGCTCACAATCTCTTCTTTTGTTACACTGATGTATTTATATTAAAAATATTGAAAATGGATTCTGTGTGCTCTTACTCAAATTTAAATTAATAGTGTATGTTATTTTCTCCTTTTCACTATCCCGATGCACTGCACTAGTGTAGTTCATCAGTAAAACCTCTCATGTAGCCTTCATACTTACTGAAGGTCTGTTTTGAGTCCCAGTCTTCTGGATTTTCTACATTAGTAAATACTTTTGAGGATAAGGTCAGAGTTCTAGTTTTGTGAGAGCTCGTCAGTCTGCGTGTCGCTAATCTGTAAAGGATTTTTTAATGATGACTTGGTTACTTCAAAAACATGGCTGCCACCAGCCAGTCAGTTTTCAGCAGGCATTTCACACAATTAACATTGAGCTAAAGCTTGTGTGTTATTATTTGCGAAGAGTGCTTGGGCCTCACGTATTGCAATTTGCAGCTATATTAATGGTTATGTTTGGTTTCAGTATTCTCCGCCACTGATTCCTCCTCGTGGAGAAGTGAATGCTGCTGATGCCTTCGACATTGGCTCTTTTGATGAGGAGGACACCAAAGGCATAAAGGTACAGCATCAGAGTTCAACCAAAAAGCAACACCTTAGTACCCACTCAGTGTATTTTTTGTATAATGGTACCCTTTGGCTTCAAGCCTACCAGGTATGTTTTAAGATATTCTAAAGCTTACAGTTTGAGAGAAAATAGAAGATGTTAATGTATTTTTCTGGCTCCTGTGAGCTCTCGTGAAGTCGAACGAAAGACATGTGCCTGTTTGCTAGGGGTCATGATAGTTGCCCATGTGTGTGTTTTGTACTAGAACAAGTCATAAACTTGTTTTACTTCCTCTTTTTGACTCTCACACAGACGCTGTCCTGCATGTTCAGTGCCGGCTTTAGGCTTGTCTCAGTTTTCAACAAAGCTGTGCAAATGGTTTTCCCATGAGAGCGAGCTGGCATGTACCACTTGCTTTCTGCTTTCCTTGCTCTCTTGAGTGTATTCTTTTCTCTGGTTCTGGGTTTCAGCTGCTGGACAGTGATCAGGAGCTGTATAAAAACTTTCCCCTGGTGATCTCGGAGCGATGGCAGCAGGAGGTGGCCGAGACGGTGTATGAGGCAGTCAACAGTGACACAGATAAGAACGAGGCACGCAAGCGAGCCAAGAACAAGCAGCAAGGCCACGAGGAGGGTGAGGCTCTCACATGTACACACACAACGACCATAAATTCCTATGTCACGGCTTGTGAGTGGCGCCACAGGAAAGCGTTTGCCTTATCACCTGGAGATCGCAAGTTCAGATTTAGGCTGTGAGCGTAAGAGGGGAAGAAAGGAAGAAAAAAAAGAGGGATGGCATACTCTCTCTCACCTATCAGTCAGAGTGACACTAGAAACCTGTCCACTAATGGAAAACGGTTTACGACACTGCTGCCAACATTTCATTTATTTTTGTTTTAACTAGATAGAAATGTATTTCAAGACGTGCTCCAACATTACCTCAGGATGCAGCGCATATTGTCAGATGTAGACTTTTCTGCCGCTGTGCAGCTGGACCAGGATCAGATGTCTCCATGACCTCAACATGTTCCTTACTGTCTCGTTTAAGCTGCTCAGAATCGCCTGCTTTTAGCTAGAAACTCTTTAAGAGTCGACTGTTTTGCCGTTGTTCAGCTGCATGATCGTACAGTGACTGTTCGCTGGTAGAAAGAGGAATCTTGAACTTTGGAACTGAATGCAGTGGTATCTGACGGAGTAAGAGGAAATTTCAGGAGTGTGTATGTCTGGGTGACAGGAATATTCATTCTGTAATTGAATAACATCTGGATTTTCTGTGCGTGTCAGCTGAAAGTTCCGTCTGTAAGAGCCCCAGAGTCCATCCCTCAAAGAAACCCTGTGGTGAGCAGCGTTAGCATTTTTTAGCTAAGTTGTCTCAAATAAATAGATATTAAAGAGATTTGGCAATTGCATAGCAAGCTATAGGAATCCCATTTGAATTTCCATCTTGCTTGTTGAACGTGACCTCTGTAGCTGTGATTTCCTAGAAACAGTCAGCCGTGGCTGTATCTGAGCCTGTGCCCATGATAGCACTCCTGATTTTGGCTGACAGCAGTGGAACCCAGTGTGTTCTGCTATTGCAGCCCATCCCATCTCAAGGTTCCATGTTTTGTGCATGCTGGGATGCTTTTCTGCTCGCCTTGGTTGTAAAGATTGTTTATTTGAGTTACTATATCCTTCTTGGCAGCTCAAACCAATCTGGCCATTTTCCTCCGATCTCTCTTATCAACAAGTCGTTTACACCCAGAGAAGCGTCTCAATCATTGTGTCTTGTCTGATTGGATAACTGCATAAATGAGCCGGTGTTCCTAATCAGGTGGATGGTGAGTGTAAATTCAGATTGCATGGTGAGTTTAAGAGTGTATACGTTTTAGTAGATCTAATTAATAGTAAATCGCGTTGCTGTTTGATGACGCTGAGAGGACTCTCCTCAAGCCAGGGGAATGTGAACACATGACTGCTGCTGTGATGCTCTGGAAACGGTCGTCTAAGACGGGAGATACTGAACTGATGGTGTTTATTTTAGCCTAAGGACAAATATTATTATGAATCCTCAAGGAGCTTATTTATAGGGAGTGAGTTGGCCGCAGTGGTCTGGGAGCAGGGTCGTTGAACTTCAGTTTTGTCATCAAGCTTTTCTTTAAGCCTTTCATGATTTACTGTCTGTGCTTTGGGAAATGGCCAAGCCTCCATACTGTATTTTTTTTTAATTTGTTTGTTGTTGTTTTTTTTTTTTTTTTGCTTAGACTATGCACTGGGCAAGGACTGCATCATGCATGGCTACATGCTGAAGCTTGGAAACCCGTTCCTGACTCAGTGGCAGCGCCGATACTTCTACCTGTTTCCTAACCGTGTGGAATGGAGAGGAGAGGGCGAGTCTAGGGTAAGCATGCACATTTCTAGGGCTGCAACTCACTTTTGATTGATTGATCTGTTGATTATTTTTGATTAACTACTTAGTATGATTATTTTAAAAATATATATTTAAAATATTCCTTTGCAAGCATATCACTCAGCTAATACTACTACAGAATTCTTAGCTGGGGTTAAGTAACAGATCACGAACCGCAGTATAACATTTATCAAATGATCCGTCACCACGTGAGAATATTATCAAGTGCTTACGTTGACTAAATGAGCCACCGAAACTAACGCAAAGTGACTGTGTTCAGTACATTTTTAACTGCTTCAAAATAAAGGCAAACACTCGGTTAGCTGTCTGCTCCATGCGTTTTGCTGGCCGTGTGTGTGTGTGTGTGTGTGTGTGTGTGTGTGTGCACAAGGCGTTTGCATTTTCAACTCCAGAACTTTGAGGTTGACTCTTAGTTTTCAATGCCTAGAATCACCGACTGTGTAAAACGCAAGCAGCACGGAGACTCGACACAGCGTTTATTAGAACGTTTATATTATGTGCGATGAGAAACAGCACTGCACACGCTCCAGGACACGCGAGAACTTTTCTCTTTAGGCTAATCACATTTGGGGCCATGTTCTGTCATTTTTAACTCAAAGTAGCATGAGATTACTGATTATATATTATTTATTTATTATATTTCTGATAGGGCAGTAAAGCTAGGGATAAGTATGAATACAAACGTGCAGTACAGCTAGAAAACTGGTTGCGCTAGGACAACTCGACAGACGACGTGACTGTTAATAAGCGTGGTTCAGCCTGGCACATTCGCTTTCACTACATCACTGAATATAATAGATTACAAATCGAAATATTATTTCCATGAAGAGGAAATAATATTTCGTAATAATAATAATAAAAGGAAAAACTACATCTTCTTCTGTAGGAAGTGACATAGTGCACCACAATCTGCTTCATAACACAGTACAGCTAATTGATAATGAAATTTGTTGGCAGCCATTTTATCAAAGTTTATCAATTTTGTCGATTAGTTGTTGCAGCCGTGTAATTGTCTTTGTGTCTGTGAGCAGCTAATTAAATTAATGCTTTAAATATGCTTATACAATATAAACAAGACAGACTCAAAAACTATGAATAGGCCTCGTTAAACAAGTATGTTGTACATCAACATCTTTTGAATGGGGGAAAAAGAGCAGCTGGGAGTAATCCTCAGGACGATCGGGCCTGCCTCAGCTGAGGGAGCGCTCCGGGTGGGGTGTACAGCGTCACAGCAGCTGCGGGATGTGTCCAAACTATGCCATAAGAGCTGTAAACGTTTTCTGCAGGATTTTGCAGTCGATGCATGAGTTAATAGGCAGCCATTGTAGCTTTAGTAAGACTGGCATTAAATTCATCTCTTTGATGGGAGAGCCAGCCAGTCATGTTTCGTAATACATGGTTCAATCAAGAGATATAAAAACATGTACTAGTTACTTCAGTGTCATGTAGGGTTAGTATATGGCTGTTTCAAGACCGATCATATGTTGTTTTACCCACATTTTAGCCCCGTATAAACCTCTGAAAGATTCTTGTATAAACAGTGTAAGATTCTTAGCTACTTGGTGGCTGTCCATCCAGTAGGTTTGGGGTGGGGCTGGACTCAGAGTAGTGCTGAACTCAACTTAAGTGGGAAGTTCAAGCTACACGTAGTAGGACTACTTAATGTGATGCAAAAACATGGATGCCTCCGTGCTTATGATTTGTTAGCAATAAACTAGCCAGCTAACTGTGGTGAGTGACACATTTACCTGCTCAAATCAGTGAACTGTATAGTCAGTGTTATAGGTTTAGCAAGCTACAGTGTCCCTATGTTGATTGATCTAAAGCAAATCCTTGTGTATATACAGCATAACTCTTTAATGGTAAGAGGTGCTGCTTGGTTGATCTGCAGTCATTTGCTGAACTCAAGGTTGAGGAGACGGTCTCAAGTTTATGAGCAGGAATTCTGAGTTGATGGGACGGCAGCCGCTGCTAACTAGGGGCTGCAAGACTACTAAATTTTATTGGTTGACCAGTAATTACAAAAAGTATTTGACTAGTCATGGTTTGCATAGTTGAAGCAAAAACTATTTCCGGGCAACGCTATATTTTTGGCTGTTGTATTTGTGCAGCAAAGATTGTGTTAAACTGCACTGAACAGCCATAGACAGGCTACAGATTAAATTTATGGCTTTTTAGGCTACACTGTTAATAACTAAAGTAAATAAATCGGTGCAATAAATATGCAGAATAATAAATCTGTGTATCATGTCACACTAAGGACATGCCGTTATTAAAATGCACTCTTTTGGAAGAGCTGGCTCAGGTAAAGTCACTGATTCTGAAACTTGGCACGCAGCATGAAACCTCGGTGTAGCTGGATGATGGATGGAGGATGTCTACAGTAGCTCAGTGCAGTAGTTCAACTCAGTAGCATTTCAGAAATCTGCATAGGCCTCACTGAGCTGGCATCTGCTGCTGATCTAACTCTAAACTAGCTGAGCGGGACTGGATGGTGTAGAGTAACCGATGGCTTCAAAAGGGCTTTTTCATACAGTGCTTGCCGTTGATGTCACTGTGCAGGTATGTTATTTAAAATTTATATAGCTTTAAAGACCAGAAATAACTGTGGTAATTAATGGTCCATTAAAGTAAAACCAATTTTAAAAAGACTTTACCCCAGCTTAGTCAGTGGTGACTAGTGAATGCATTAGTAGACTAGTCTACATAAACCACTTCTGCTAACCATGTAACAGAGCTTATGCTCATGCAGATATTTAGCCTTTTGGTAAACAATCATGGGCATCAGCAGTGTACCCACTGCCTTGGCATCAATCATCTTAAGTAAGTTGTCTTGTTGACTGCGCGTTGATGCCAGTGCCACATGCTTGGATGGTAGATTTCAGTTCTAACTCAGCACTCTTCAGTCTAAACAGCCTGTTTCTTGTAAGTGCTTGGGCCTTGTGATAAACATATTCCATTTGGCAATTATAGGCACTATATGAAGTCGTAGAAAGCAGTCTGAGCTGCGTTTTAGATGAATGAACAACTTTGCAGTAAATATGGCTCAGCTGACATTAATGAAACAGGCGCTGAGACCATGTAACTCAGATGTTCACCTTCCTCAGCATAATCTTCCTAATAGTTCAGTGGCCACTCATCTTGATGATTACCTGCCAGCTGAATCACCGTATGCAGCTCCATAGGTTATCTCAGTATCTGTTGAGAGTACCGCTGGCGCCTGCTGGCATGCTTGCCCCTATGCCTAAACTCATTACAAGGTGTGACAGCAACCCAGAAGATGGCTGTTTCATGAGCAGGCCTGTCTTGTACGTATTCTTGCTGTTGATGATTGTATTGCCACTGGTGGTTTCACCAGAGAGAGCACTGAATATGCAGTGGTGATATTGCATCATGTGTAGCCTCTGCTGGCAATACTTTGGCTGTTCTGCTGCTTAAAGAAGCCATGCTCGTGCCTTCTAGTCATGACAGGATGACTCAGATTGCATTCATCATAGGGGCACATCCTCATGCTTCTGATTTGCTGTAGGCTCTTCTGATGGCACTGACCCGCGCAGCCACGGTTGTTTGGTCTCTTTGGTTGCTTTTGTTTTTGTTTTCTTGCTCTGACACATTTTTGCCAGAAAATATGGATAAAATACATGTGTCCATCTGCGACACGTGCCCACATGAGTATCTCATGGAAAGTGACTTATAAGTGGAAATCTTTCAAAACATTCTACTGGCAAACACATGCGTGGATTTTAAACCGAGCAAAGGACATACAGCACAAAAGAGGAGGAAGTGCGGCGAGTCGCTCACACTTCAGGAGTCAGGGCAGCCACCCCTCCTTACCGGGATGATTTTTTTCTAAGCTGCGATGTCTGAGAAATAAACTAGATGAACCGAGCTTTTACTTGCTGGAAATAAGAGTGCCATCATCTCTACCTTCTGTTTTGCTGAAACGTGGCTATCTCCTGAAACAAACCCCTGACTCTGCGCTGGACATGCCAGGTCTGCAGCTGCTCAGAGATTCCAGGTTCACAAACAAGTCAGAAGGTGCTGGGGTATGTTATGTGAATAATAACTTGTGCAGTGATGTTACAGTCTTGACAAAATACTGCTGGTCATCATCTGTAAGCCAATCTACTCTCATGTACAATTCTTTCCTGTCATTGTAGCTGGTGTGTATATTCCACTGCAAGCTCATGCCTTTTATGCAGAGCAGCTGCTGTCTGAACAAATCCTACAGATGGGTGATAACCACCCTAACTCTCCTCTCGTTATTCGGGGTAATTTCAACCCACAAACAAGTATAAGTATAAACGTATAAAAGCTAATTTCCTGTCTAACTACAGATAGGAAAACTTGACCATTTCTACAGCACAATAAAAGATGATTACCATGCTACAACGTATGGCCGAAAGTATGTGGACATCTGACGTACCAATATGTGCTTGCTGAGCATCCTGTTCCACAGCTGCTGTTACAGTCCCCAGTTGTCTAGGAAGACTTTTCACTCAATTTTGTTATATGGCTATGGGAATTTCCCATTCAGCCACAAGAGCATTAGTGAGGTTTGGCACTGATGTCAGCCAAGAAGGCCTGGCCCACAGTCGGTGTTGCAATTCATCACTCAAGTTCTTCCACACACAACCTTGGCAAACCATGTCTTTATGGAGCTCACTTAGTGCACAGTGGCATTGTCATGCTGGAACAGGATTGGGATAGGCTTCTTAATCGCACTGAAGGGAAATCTTAACGCTACAGCAGGCTAAGACATTCTAGGTAATAGAGTGCTTTCAGGCAGCAGTTTGGGGAAGGCCCACATATGGATGTGGTGGCCTTGTGTCCACATACATTTGGACATACAGTGTATATCTAGAGCACCTTTACTATAGTTAGTACCAACATACATGCAGAAATTGAAATCAGCAAACCCCATCAGAAAATCTGCATGTAACCAGACTGCCACTGCATTAGAGAAGCTTAAAAGCTGCCTAGACACAACAGACTGGGAAGTGTTCAACAGTGCTTGTGTAGAGGTCTGCATTCACACTATGCACTGTTGTATGTCAACAGTTTAAGTCATGATTCACCAAAGAATTGAGGANCTATGATCTGACCAAAGCAATTACAACACCAAACTGGAACATAACGTGGCCAACAAAGATCGTTCGTCCGTCTGGGAACATCTCAATATTGTGACTAACTGTAATACTATAGTACTATAACTAATCATAAGCAGTATGTGCAAGTAGGACCCTATCTCTCAACCTCCCGATTTATATGCGTAGGTGCCTCACAGGGCTGTGTGCTCTCTCCTCAGTTGTACTCCCTGTATAATAATGACATCCAGTGGTCCCTCAGTAAAATGACTGAATTTGCAGACAACGCCACAGGCCTTCAAATGTCTTTGTAAGAAGCACATGTACTACTTAAGACAGCTTGTGAAACTCAGCTTCCATCCAGAAAAGGCTTTAAAGCACTCTGAAGAAATACCAACAGGCACCTGAACAGTTTCTTTACCAAAGCCACGTCCCTCCTTAATCAGAAGAAAGAGATTCTGATTCTTTATCTGACTGAGTAGCTCTCATCTTCCTCACAGTGATGGCTTCATATAGCTCCCCCAGGCATGTATATGAATGGTATTGACTGGTGATCTGGTGTCTTACAGGTGAGATCATCACCTGGACCTTTTGGGGGTTTAGCCAATTTCAGACCCCAACTACATTATTTCAGTTTAAACTTGACTGGGCAAAAGAAAAAAGGATTCCATTCTTAATTACTTGTCTGAAAACAAGCACTTCCTGTTTGCGCTCGCTTAATTTGAATGTACTTATTTAGAATACCGCCATTACCTCTGATATCTTCTCCAGCAAAGCTCAACCTTTCCTGTATGGATGATGCAAATTTTTGCCCCTTGTGTATGAACATTCAGCAGTGGCCAGGCAGTCGGTCATGTAGGTTCGAATCCTAGAAATTGGGCAAAAAAATCTAGAACATCTAATCCTGTTTATAGCAACGTTGCACTCTTATTTGACCAGGAACAATACAAGGCTTATAACTGTATACTTTAACTGTCATTAGATGTTTGAAACACAATGAACAGTGATGTTTGTGACCCCACCCATGCAGAAGTATTTCTGTGAGATGCTAAACAGTAGTCAAAGGGTTGCAAATTTCAAATTCAGTGCCTAGATTTTAACAGATTAGACTGAGGCCTTGCTCAAACACGTGCCTTAGGATCACTTCAAACCTGCCCCCAAAAACCCAAGCTAATACCAAAACTCTTAGATATACAGTGTATGTCATATTTCCTAGAGCTCACCGTAGTTGTATAAAAGCGGTTACTTGACTTATTCCTGTCAGCTCAAACCAGTCTGTTTATATTCATCTAACCTCTTTCATTAACAGTTATTCTGCTCGCAGGGCCGTTGCTCACAGGATGTTTCTTTTTTTTTCCTCCATGTTTAAACTCTACAGATTGTTGTGAGTGAAAATCCCAGGAATTCCGCAGTTTCGGAAATAATCCAGCTGTGACATTTTCCCGATTTTCGTTGTTCGATGTGAACATTAACTAAAGCTCGTAACCTGCATTTGCATGAGTTTATGCACGGCACTGCTGCCATATAATTGGCTGGCTGGGTGACTGGGTATGAACGAGCAGGCGTGCCGCAGGATCTCTGTTTGATATATCTGTATGTCACACACACTTTCAGTAGGCTGCGTAATAAAGTAGGCTGTTCATCATAAAATACTGCTTGTATCACATGAGGTGTAATAAATATTTAAACTTCATCAAGCCCAAACTCCTGCCTCTGAAGGCATAGCTTCCTCTTGAATCAGGATTTTAAAAAATAAATCAATAAATTCTTCTAAGCATGCAGTTTTCATAAGCCATAGTGCTAGCATAGTACCTATTATTAGCTTGTTTTAGCTTTAAAAAGAAGAAGAAGCAGCTGGGTGATTACCCCAAATTTTTAAAGTCTTTTAAAGCACTTTGATGTCTTGGTAAGTTATGACTCTGACGGCCGTCATTACTGTGCGCCAAACTACAAATATATGTGCGATATGCTAACGCTAATGCCACAAACATGCGGCTAATATGACACACATGCATGCCCACAAACCTTCTGCTTCATTCAGGCAGTGTTTCTCAGCAGGCTCAGTCCGGGCTACAGAGGTCACTGTAGTCATTGGGTTCATATTCGGTGGTGGATAATGCAGGATTAAAAATAAAACACACCCATGCCTACCGAGAATGTGACACTGACAGCACAACAAGCTAACAGCAGTATATGAACAGCGCCGTATTTCAGACGCAACAATTTGGGAGTCACACCAGTGAAAGCTGCTTTAATTTTGTTTCATTATATACTGCTAAAAGTCTAAATGGATCACTCCAAATACAGTCGTGTTTAATCGGTTGAAAATGGAAACCCGTTCAGGCAATGCTTTTTGTTGTTGCATCATGAGTGTTTTGAGACGGCACCATGTTGTATGTTCTACTCATTTTTCAATGTTTTTCCGTAACTCATTAATTGGTCTGTCTTCTCTGCAGCAAAACCTGTTAACAATGGAGCAGATAGTGAATGTTGAGGAGACCCAGATCAAGGACAAGAAATGCATCCTGCTGCGGATCAAAGGAGGCAAACAGTTTGTCCTGCAGTGTGAGGTAGGACCGTTCCTCTGTGCTGAGTCATTCTCATAAGCCTCTGTCACTCTAAAAACCAGGAAACTATTGCCATGCCATTAGCAGTAATGTTTGGCCTTTGTATCGTTCACACTTGCAGCTTTCAAACTGTATTTCACTAGGGGGAATGTGTGTAGTCACGATTTCCGTGAAAAATCTCATTTAGAGTTGCTATGCACTAATTATCATCATCTTATTTTTCAGCATCAGTAATCTTACTAATGCTGTAGAAAATGCGTGATCTATTTTATCGTTATTAGCATTGCTATGGCATAAACTATATATCTGCCATTTTGTAAGTGGCTTATCCTTTGTCACTTTGTTCCACAGAGTGACCCAGAGTTTGTACAATGGAAGAAGGAGCTGAACGAAGCATTCACAGAGGCTCAGAAGCTGCTGCGTCGTGCTCCCAAAGTAATCGGCAAGGGCCGTGCCGGCACGGTGGAACTGTCCAAACCACCGCTCACACACCGCAACAGCAACGGCCTGTGAGCCACTGTTGTCTTTTGCCCCAACCCTTCCTCATAATCATGCATCCTCTTACACTTGCAGACAGTGCACCACCTGTCTCAGCTTACCCTCCATCTTCGCCACAACCAGTACAGCATCTAAATGTTTAAAGACAGTCCTCCACATGGCCTGTCTGGAGTTCTACTTGACCATAACTCGTTTCGTCTGTCTAGCACACGCACACTCACCCACTTACAGATTGACGCACTGGGGCAGTTGCCATTCCTGGACAACAGTGAAAGACCAATGTTAATGTCAGTGCTGAATGAAGACGTTTATATGGACAAGAATGAGCACAAATGAGGCATATGGTGACATTGTGTCCTTGCTCTTTTCCCCACCTTTCACCTCTTTCTCTTTTAATCTGTGAACTTCCTCCTCCTTACTCAGTGTTTTTTTTTTCCCAGGCAGGGCCTGGCATCAGCTGTCCCCTACCCAAGCACACATGTACATAGACTGGAGTGTGATGCTGTGGGAAGCTGAATCCTGTGCTCCTGCTGCTCTGCCCTCTACTGTGAATGTGTTGGTCTCTGTATGCTCAGGATGAAGCTCTCTGTGTGAAGATACAGGTAGTGGGCCACATGGGTCCATGCATGCAGAGATAGTGGGCTGCATGCTGTTCCAAGTCAGCATCGATGCTGCCACAGTGGAGGCGGGTAGAATGTCTTTCTGTCCTAACTTCTAGAGCTCGTTATGAATCAAATGAAATTATGACAGTGCTGAGGTCTAGTTTGATGTAATGTCTTACAAACTAGATTTTAGGACATTGCCTCTATTGTTATACCTTTTTGTAATAGCCAGGGCCACCTTGATTGGCCCATTTCTTGAAATACATTATGGCTGACTTATAGCATAACTAGGTGTTGGAGGGCAGAGGTGCCCAGCTGCAGTCCTGGATAACAAGTGTCCAGCATATTTTCCCTGCTCAAAGACACCTCTTTCAAATCACCAGTTTATGATGAGGGTTAGTAGGGTTAAAAAAAAAATCTGCTTGATTCCAGCTCTTAAAGACTGCAGCTGGATACCCCTTCCTTTACCATTCTGTTTTCTTTTAAATGCCTACTGATTGGTGGACTGTTGGACCCCACCCACTCCACCTCCCTTCTCTCTACTCAAAGCAGTTTGTCAACAATTCCATCATGATGTTCTGCACTGAGGAGGTTCAGTGATCAAGGATGCACTCTTTCATGAGATACGAGTTCTAATTAAACGAGCGTGAAATCTGGTATTCGACCCTTTGAGGGATCAAAATCAACTTATGTTGCCGAGTGAGCACTTGCATGCAGCAGTGTGTATTTTATGTGTGCATGTATGTGTGTTTGGTCACTTGATTGTGACGGGGCCTACAAGTGTGGCCAGTGAACGCATCAGTACACATCATTCCCTTCGTTGTACTGTTGTGTGCCTCAAGAGGGAGATATTTCACTGGTTCATCATGGAAATGAGATGCCACACTCTTTTCCCCAAACCGCCTCAAGCCCACTGCACCTTCTCCAAACCCTGAACCCCATCCCTACTTACTGAAGTGCAAAAAGTGCCAACGCAGAGCGGATTCTTCAAGCCAAGCCTGCTTGACGTCAGTGTGACTCCAGTGTAAATGATGGGGAAAGAACCAAAACAAACTGTGTTTTCCCTGTTTCACTTGTCCACCTTCTCCAGGAATGCTCTGATAGACAGAAATGTGCAACACGGTGAAAAGACAGATTGGAAATGTAAGGAGCATTGCACAGTCCTGATCTGACTCTATATGTAAGAACCAGTCCTTTTCCTGTGCATCTACAGTATACTCTTCTTGAAAGATGTTTGCATATATGGGGGATTATTCAGTCTGCCTGTCTGTGTTTCTGTTCCTCTGTCTTCGCTTTGGGGAAGGGATGGGTTGAGTTTGATGGCTTTCCAATTGTTCACGCATACCTCAAGATGAGATGCACGTGTGGAAAACGGAATGAAAGCAGAATGGCTTCTCTCATAGTGAGGTACATGGTCCTCAGCTCGGTCACACCCTGCATGTGTCAGTGTCGCCATCATCCATCTGCAGGTAGACAGACTGTTGACCTCAGCAGTGCACCTACGTGTTAATATCCTACCCAAAGTGAGGAAATTCAAGTGTGGAAGGTGAGCTGCAGGGACAGTGTGGGGGGGAAACAAACTTAAACCATTTGTTGTAATGCTTGATTTCAGTATCGTTTAAATTTTTTATATTGTTTTGAATGTGACAAAATGCAAATTTCTAATAGAATTTGTGAAAAATTTGCGTTTTCGACTGGCAGAAAAGAGCACATCTAAAAGGCAGTTTTGAAAAGTGAATTTAGCTTTTTTTTTTTTTTCTTTGTTTTGTATATTTCAGGTTTTCCATGCAATATCTTTTTTAAGTGGTTCTTGTCCATGTTTTTTAAAAGGAGACTTTGATTTGCATGTGACCCTGAGTTTGGCCATATATAATATAGTTTAAGTGTCACGGAGGTGCCATCCGAGAGGAAGACTGACTTTTTCTGAGGGTCTTGTTTGAAAAACCAAAATAGTTTGAACATTTGAGTTAAATTCAAATCAACTATCTGATAAAAATGTGCCAAAAGAGAATTGTCCCGAATGAGAACGTTTCTTGCTGTGCAGCCTGCAGTGAGAGCAATTCACCATCCACATTCCCTTCAGGCCAAAATTGGTACGTTTTACAGGTGAATAAACACGAGTTTGAGGAAAGGTACAAAAGTGTGACCAAATTTCGGTGGTCCAGTGGGGAGACTCGGGTGTCACCAACACACTGAAGAGTGACCAGCCATCACTGGCACCTGTCAAGAACGGCATTTTTACTCCCCCAGTTCTCAAAGATGAAGCACCTCCACCAGTCCTGAATATTCACGTTTTATTCAGGTGTTTTTGTATTTTATTTTCATTTTAGCTTTTTACTCACTATGTTGATGTTTGCCTCATTCAAATGCTTGTGTGTCTGTTTTGTAGGGGTAAGTTTGTCTGGCAAAAGCAGGTATCAAAATGGCAGATAACAAAAGACAACAAATAGGAATAATTAAAGTAAAAAATATATATGTATATGAAATGACAAATGATTTAGGTTTATTTAAAGGGCAAATATTGAAACAAAAGCCTGGGATGGGATTTGGGTTCAATGTGAGTTTCAAATATTTGTGGTGAAGAATCAGCTCAGATCTTGCACATAAATTTAGGTAGTGTATCTACAGATTATTATTTTTGTCTGTTTATTGCAAGATTCTCTTGGTTTCTTTCATATTTATTGTCTGGCTGGGGAGCTAATCCCTCTACGCTAACTATACATGTACGTGGGTTTTGCTAGAGCACGGAGCTGTAGAAGGTTCTGGTTTACAGTTACCACAAACTTTTTTCTTTTTTTTTTTTTTGTGCCACAAGCAAGCGCAAGTACTACTGTATAGGTTATTACCAGTAAAATTAAGGCAGTTATTATTATTGATGAAGATAACCAGTAATTATTTTCCCCCAGAGACGGTAGAAACATGTGTTGGACTGCCAATTAAAAGTTCAGAAATAAAAGCCCTTTTTTCGTGTTCTTGTCCTTGTTTGTTGTCTTAATGTTTTTTAGCGCACATGCACACATTTACTAAAGGTTTCCTACTGACCTTGTGAAATTTATCGAAACACATTCAGAGTAATGGAGCGTTAATGCTACCGCAGTCGGGCTGGTGAAGTTTTACATGCCTGCAGCAGTGAAGCCGAGTACTGAGCAGCCAGAGGCAATAAAAATGCCTCCTATTCCTGTACCACTGTCTGTGTGTAAGCAGTATAAGTTTTAAATAATTCAATCTCTCCAGCCAAAGGAAAATATTAGCTTTATTTTTTATTCAGTGGTCTTGAAAGTGTGCTGCTTCTTCCAGATGATATGTTGAGTAATCTGTTAGTTGTCATGCTCTTTGTATGAACTTTTTTCTGTCATCTTTGCCTTCCCTCGCTCTTGCTAGCACTCTACCCAACCCCACCCGAGGGGATCTGCCGTGTCCCAGGCTCCTCCTCCAGCCTGCTCCTCACAGCTGAGTTTGTCCGTCACAACCGCCAGCAGGATCACTGGGCTTGTTTTCTTTTTCTCTCTGTTGCTGCTATCAAAGGACCGTAGTTTAAACATCTCGAGTTATCACCAATCACACAAACTGCTAAGCTTCATCACATCTCCTGTTTAAACTGAAACAATACACAGAAAGACCCCTTTTTTTAATCATATTACAGAGCTGTTTCTGGTGTAGCTAAAGCTTCCCAAACAGGGTAGTATGTTTACGCCACCACACTCACGGAGATATTTATAGCAGGGTCTTGTGTTAACTCAGCTGCTTTGCTTATCTGTGTGTGCATGCACTCATGGCTGTGCCACTCTTATTTCAGCCGAGCTGTGCCTCTCACTGAGTGACAGAGGGACTGTGTGCCTTGTGCTTGGCTATAAAACTTTCAGAATTTAACAAACAAAACTTAAGTTGGATTTTTTTTCTTTAAACTCTTCAGAGGAAGCCTTTACAAGGTATGTCTTGGTCTGCCATTTCAAGCCAAATGTTTCACAATAACTTTAACAGCAACCTTTGAGAATTTGTACTTGATTGAGCTTGATATCGGGTTGTACACACAGTGCCTTTATAGATTTGGTGGCCAAAATGAATATTTACAAACCGTGAGGTGGATTTCAAGTTGGCCTCAGAATTATTCAGTATTACGGCTTGGACTCGAGCTGAAATCTGAGATCAGCTCAACAGATCCAGTTTCAAAGTGACTTATTTGTATTGTCTTCTTCTTAACATCTGCTGTTAACTTTTTCTTTAATGAATTGTAGAACAGAGTAGGTATCAACGTGTGTGTGTGTGTGTGTGTGTGTGTGTGTCAGTAAAATTCCACTGAGGTCAGCAGAACACCATTTGCGTGTTATCATTGTTTAAAGTTTACAGGTTTACTGAGGACACTACTGATTTAATGAGTCTCATCCCACTTCCATTGTCACTGTGTAGATAGTTGACGTGATCTACCCTGGAGAAGGTTTGATTCTGTTCCCCGCAGTCATACAGTAATATTGGTGAAGCAATTTCCAAGGATAGATTTCTAGGTTCAGTGTTTGTACTTTGTGTGTATGAACTTGTCTCAGTCCCATTCTGAATGCGTTGTTTTCGAGCTGGTCATCGCCATTCTTTACCAATTGGTTATCCAAACCATAGAAGAGCTACTCTGAGTCACTGTTCAGTTATTTAAACTCGGAATCCTTACATTGGTGTACTATTTCTGTCAACATGCAACAGAAACATCTCGGAAGGAATACATCATTGTCTATCTTTCAAGCTCTGACTTTAGAAATGCACACTGTAGATTGTAAACATCTGTTCTTAACCAGAACTTCCCCCTGGACACATAGCACAAAGCCCACTTGGGGAACCACTGTGTTATTTATGGTTACATTACTGATATACTGTCAGGTTGAAAGCAACCCAAGGCTTTTTTTAAGGCAAAGATATGGAATGTTCTGGAAGGGCCAAGTCAGTCACCTGACCTGAATCCAATCGAGAATACATTTCAATTGCTGAAGGCCAAACGCCCCAAGGACACGCAGGAACTGAAGACGACTGCAGTAACGGCCTGGCAGAGCATCACCAGGGAGGAAACCCAGCGCCTGACGCTGTCTCTGGCTTCCAGACTTCAGGCCGTCTTTGTCTGAAAAGGATTTGCAACCAAGTATTAAAACTGACTTAATCATAAGAATGTAATCTGTGATTTATGAATCTTTATTTAATTTCACCTCCAGTATATTGTGTTGAATCAATAATGCAATAAATAACACAACAATGATCTTGTCAATGTCCAAATATTTATGGGCCTGACTCTCGGCTATGCAAAAGGGGATGGCTTTGATCCATTTAATTGACAGCAAGTTGTATATCTCAAAATAGATGAGGCTTTTTCACCACTGTTGAAAATGTTTTTTTAATTTATTATCTGGAATCTACAAATCATGATTTATTGGTGAAGTACACTCGAGTATACAGGGAACTGGACTGTTGGTTAGCTCTCGTTGTGTGTACAGACATTACTGTAACATAAGAAAGACCAGCGCATGGGCCTCACTGGAGGTATAACCTGATTGCTATGAGGTGGAAACTACACAACTGCACTGGATTACAGAATGAGAAAAGTGTTGCACTGATGAATATTCCCCACTGAGTGCGTTGAGAAAATCAAGGAAATATTTTTCGCTTTCTTTCCTCTTCCCTTCACCTGTCACATTCTTTCTTTTGGCAGGTCCACAGTAAGACTGTCACGTTATTTCACCTATTTTCTTCTCAACACCGACCGAGCTCAGCTGGCTGAACTGTGTGTGTGTGGCTCCGGTCCACAATGGCGCTGTCCTCACGCTTAAAACTTTGGGAGCAGAAGGCAGGTGTAGCTCTTCTGTGTTCAGCATGATGATTTTTGCATGACTGATTCCGTTGATGAGGTGTGAAGAATAACCTTTATTAATAACCTGAATAACCTTTTATAAAATAACAGAAGAAAAGGCAGGCTGTAGTGACTGTAAGTAATTTATACAGTAATAGAATGCACCGATTTTTCAACAAAACCAGCAGCTCTGAAAAATGAAGGCTGCCCAGTTCTTCCCCATTTCATTCACATACGGCTGATCATGAGGATGTTTACACAGGACAGGTTGGTCTAGGATTTGGAGTGCTCTGATTAACCGGTCATGTTTAATGTCTTCCACAAAAGGATTTCTACAATGATTGGAAACTTGTTCAAAGTCATTGAAGCCCAAAGCATCAGTGGCGTGTAACGTTTGGAAAGATATGTTCAGAGAAAGTGTTGTAAAGTGTTCTTAGCTCAGAAAAGCCAGTGCCTAGATTGCCCTCTGATTTCAGAATGTTTTTAAAAAAAAAAAATTTTCAAAATGAGAATAATAATGAAATAACAACAATACTAATCAGAATAAGAAGAATAACAGACAATAGAAACTAAAGAGCAGAACTGGGGACCCTGCTGAGTGCCTGGGAATGAAGGCGTTACTCACTCCATCACTTCCCAGTTGTGGGCCGCCATGGACTCACGTACACAAATCGAGGACAGTTTGCATTCTGCTGCTCCGTGACGCTGCATGAGAAGCAAACTGGAAAGATAAGATGGCTTCACATCAGACAAAGCAAGTGTTCGCTTTCACCCTCGGCTGGTAGTCGGCATATGATAGAGGTCTAACTCAATGCTGAGAATGATCAGGTGCTTATTTACTTAAATAAACAATTAAAAAGTCACGTTAAGGCTGATATTAGAATATCAGATCCACTCATTTGAAGAACTTCTAGTACAGAAGCAGAAATTTAGAAATGAGGTCTGCATCATTTACACTGTTGATTCTAAATAAAGGTGTAATCCCATGTCTGTGCTGAAAATGCCTGTGAGATTATTTTATACTTTTGCAGTTAGGAAACGTGATTTGCAGTGAATTAACTATTAATCTTCCCTAGCAAAGAGTTTTCTAGAAGGTGTTCAGTTCTCTGGATGTTCTCTGGATGTTCTCTGTCTACCTCTCAGCCCCACTGCAGCCCTTACGGTGTCCACGTTATCCTCTTAAGAAGACACGTTTATTTACGCACCAGCTCTTCTTGCCCTTCCTCTCCTGACTGGCTCTTAAATACGTCTAGTAATTAATAGAATGGAAAGAATACTTTCTGACCGCTTCAAGAGTTTTTAGAAACAGCCAGAAAACGAGCCCAGGAGCTTGTGTGAGACTGCAGTGACGTCTAAATCTAAATCCTAAATGTGTACGACATCCTGCAGAGATTAAATACATAAAATAAACACGCGAGACACGCGATCTGTAGCGCCACCTCAGGTGATATGGGTAATTTTAGTGTTCTGGTGGTTTATCTCTTGCTAATTCTAGGTATATTTCAGAAACTACACTGACTGCCTGCACCAGATTAGGAACTGCTGCTATTCCCACCCACGTCATTTATATGAAAAATATCCAGTTACAGTGGTCATGTCTTTACAACACGCTAGTTAGGAATTAGTCCCATTGCACATTGCTAACTTTCCATTTTCTTCCTGTCTATCAGACGTGTGTGTGATTCAAGTCTTTCATTCAAGTTCCTGCTAAAGTCCAACACAAGTATTTTCTGAACACAAAACACTTTACTTACAAATTTGTAGCAAGTTGTGTATTTTTAATACGTGCACCAGAAATGCTTCCTCTCTCAGGCTGGAGACAAAAACTGAAACAAAACTACAATCAAAATTAAAAATAAAGTTATAGTCAATAAAAAAACACATTAAAATATTGCTTTGTTTGTTTACATTTCCATTTTCTGTTTCTCCTACATGTTTTAATTAACCATTCTGTTTTTCTTCCTTTTATTTCTGTCTTCTTTTCTTTTTGTTCAGATTATTTCTCAGCTTTAATGTGTAATAAACGTAAACAGCTAAGCAGCAACCTTATAATACTGAGGGCTCGAATTTACAATAATTAAATTTTTTTTTTACAATTATTAAATAATTAATAATTTAGTTCCTGATTGTTTTATTTTCATGCGAGTGACTGTGTATAAACTCTGTTTGTGTGTAATGGGCATCTTTAACTAGAGCTCCTTTTATTCCTGACCGTGTGCAGATCAAGGATGAGAAGAAGCCGCAGGCGGCTACTCAACCTCCCGCTCCTCTTTCTGCTGTACCTGGAGGATTCCTTAAGCAGCTTGTGAGAGAGACAGAGAAGGAGACAAGGCAGAAAGAACCCGAACTCAAGGAAGAGAAGGCAGTGAGAAGCTGCTCAGTTTCTCAGTTTTGAGTAATTTGATGGTATCTTTTTTATTGTGTAGATGTTCCTCACCATTGTGAGACCACTTTGATTTTTCCCCTTTACAGCCAAGCAAACTGAACGAGAACCTAGTCCAGCAGTTCCTGCTTCCAGATGAAACTCCACCCATCTTGGAGGCAGAGATGGCCCTCAGGGCAGAGCAAATGGTCAATGCTGCCCTAAAGGAGAGAAAAATATCCTCCAAACGACAGATCCTGAGTTCAGATTCCACGAACCAGAACGGCGACTTCAGAGTCAGCACACCAGAGGCCAGTGACCATAAACAGGAGAATGGCTCTAACCTATCAAAGTTTCCAGAGGTATCAGCAGAGGAAGAGAATCTGAAAGAGCAAGCAAAGGCACAACTGGATGTGAAAGAGGTTAAGGAAGACAAGATCAGAGAAGTGAGGCAAGAGCCAGAGGGGCAGCTTGCTGATTGCACCCTAACAGAGGAGCCCAAGAAACCTGTGGTAGGTTTGATCACATCCTCACTGTTTTATTTCAGATCCATGTGGTGGAGTATAAAGGCAAAATCACACAAACTTCTGGACCTGACTGTGTGTATATATATTAAAATGGCAGGTTTTTGTGATGTAAAAAATGAACAAGTTCTGACTTGAATTATCTCGTTTTCATCTTTTTCATCCACAATCAGGATGTGATCAAAGTGCAGACTTTCAGCTTTACTTCCACAGAGATTCCACAAAAATATGGCATTTACCCTTTAGGAATTCCAGCCATTTTCACAAAAACTCTGTCACTGTCCAAATACTTCCAGACCTAACTGTATTTATTTATTTATTTATTTATTTATTTATTTATTTATTTATTTATAATAATGCTCTCTCTCTCTCTCTCTCTCTCTCTCTCTCTCTCTCTCTCTCTCACACACACACACACTCTGCAGAGGGACGTCTGGTATGAAGCTGGTACAGTGTGGTACAAACATAAAAATGGCTTCAGCCTCGGTGAGTTTGTACAGCATAAAAGCATGCTCACTGTCTTTCAGCAGAGGAATTTCCTTTTTGTTATTCTTTCAGTACATTTAGTACGTTTTGTGCAGAACACTAGAGAATTTCATGTTTGTTGTAGTGTTATATTATGATTTATTTAGAGTTGGGACTGTAAAGCGAACTACATTAACAGCTGTTGGTATTTGGAGGGTCGCAGTATTCACTGTTTTCTGTTTTCTGTGTTAAAGCTGATGATTTCCATAAACCTCTGCGATCAACAGCACCTTAACGCAGTCAACGTGTCAAACTGAGCTAAATAATGTGTATTATATCAGACTGAACATTTATTCTTTTTCCAGGTCGAGCCTGTCTAATTAAACTTATGATCAGCTAGCTCATTAGCTGCTTATCTGTGTTCAAGCTCCAAAAATATTTTAGGAATGTTGCTGATGCTAATTATGAAGTCTACTTGGATGAAATATTGCAAAAATAAAAATAATACAACCTTGATCTAGACCATTTGAAGGAAAGCTAGGATAAGACATAAATCCCAGGCATATTGTCTGTGTGTGTTTGTGCATATGTGTGATTTGTAACAAACAGCCACTCAGCTGAAGCCGGATGAGGGCACACCTGAGCTCCCTTACGGGAAAGTGAGGGTTCGACTCCACACCGACGGCTCTGTCCACGACGTCACACAGTACGAGATTGAAAAGGTCAGCCTCTTACACAGTTTTCTGTATTGGTCTCATTGTCCAGTTCTAAATTTTTACTAAAAGTGGAGCAACACTAAAAGGATGTATGTGCTTCTCTCAACGTATCAAATGAAGATAAATGACTTTTTTTAAAATGTACTTTAAATACACAGTGATGCAGTGAACAGAGCAGGAGGGTTAGACATCATATCATTAAGTGTGTATTCCAACCCTTCACACCTTTATGACAGATGTGTTGGTTTTCTGTCCCCAGGTGAACAAACCAGAGCTGGACCTGTGTGAGGACTTGAGCCAGTTAGTGAGTGTGAATGAGTCCAGCGTTCTGCACACTCTGGCCAGCCGAGCCAAAGCCCACATGGCCCTAACCCACGCTGGGCCAAACCTGCTGGCCCTCTGGCCTCCTGTAGCACCTGTTGGCAAGGTATCTTTCACTCCTGAGCCTTCCAGTAGGTGACTTAACCTTTGTCAGATGCCTGGTCCTAATTGTGAAGTTCAGCAATAACTCTTTTTTTGCTAATAATTACAAAATATTAATGCACATTTATCCATATGTATAACTGAAGCTTTAGCTCACACTGCTTTAATTAGGGCGTAGAACAGATAGAGAGCCAGTGGGCAAACTTTAGGGAGCTTTGAAGTTTGACCGTGTCTTGGATCTTTTTTATGGTTCTCTCTTCCTTTTTTTCTTTTTAAATGGCTTTGCTGATTACAAAAAACACCTATACAGCTCATTAAAATGGATCCTAGTTCTGAAGTGTAGTGAAGTTTAGCCATGTAATTTCTCTGTCTGTCTTTTCCACTTTCTCTCTCATTAGGGGCTGCGACAGCGGCACTGGGACACAGGGGAAGCTCCTGCTCCTCTGCAAGCACTGGTCAAGAAGGTTTACACGTCTATGGTGGGCCATAGGAGGGATCAGAGTGTGGTGGCTCTGGGGCGCAGTGGCACAGGAAAGACCACCTTGTGCCAGGCTTTTTCCCGGGAACTTCTCAAACATGCTGGAACAGCAGGAAAAAACTTAACCTGTGAGTTTACTTTCCATGCCTTAATGCATGTGCGGTGTAAAATGGGCACTAGAGCCAAAAGCACATATTGTTTACTGAACACTCATTCCATGGCTCAGGTGTGTTAGGAGCTGGATAAGAACAAAACAAAAACGTACCCCTGAAGGATCCGGCTGGGAAATTTCACTGGCAAATGACTGTACAGTTTACATGCTGAATGTTTTTCACATCTCACTGCCAACAGTTAGTGCTGCTGCTGCTTTAAAAGGCTTCTTTGCAGCTCATAAAACAGCTTTTACATTATTTCAGTGGCATTTGCTCCATTAATAAAATTGCATTTGTCTAGCTCAGACGTCTTTGGGTATATAGTTATTTTAAATAATAATAATAATCATCACTGTAGTTAAAAAAAACAGTCGTGAAAATTCTGTACTCAGGCAAAGTAAGTTTTTAAATGATAATACATTTAACAGCTACTAGAAAGTTGTTCCAACTGCAATTAAAGCAATTATCAGTTTTAAAATGAACAAATGGGTTGTGAAGAATGTTAATGTTGGTGTTGGTCTGTAAATATGCCTGTGTGAAGGGTTGTATAGTAGGTGGTAATTTATGTAATGATGTTGTATTAATATAATTATGGTTATTGGTCGTCACGTCCCTGGCTGGCTGGCAGATGATGAAATATAGTCAATAACCACTGAGTTATAATATTTGAATCTTCTGGTGGCTGTTTCCTGCAGCTGTACAGCCTTATACACTAAAGACACAGGCTGAGCACAGTTAAAGCAGTAATATGCTTTATATGCAGTTTTAAACTCAAGTCTCCATCAGTGGAAAGTTGATTTCTTCAACAAAACAGACTTTATGTGAATTTCCTGGTTGCACCGTTGCACTATATGACCGTGTAGTACACAGCTGTAGAAGGGAATTATTTATGTTATTATTTATCTGTAGTCACCCAGATGAGGACGGGTTCCCTTCTGAGTCTGGTTCCTCTCATCATCTCAGGGAGTTTCTCCTCGCCACCGTCGCCGCCGGCTCACTAATTAGGGTTAAACTTACACACTGAAAATTTATCTCCTGAATTTATATATTTCTGCAAAGCTGCTTTGTGACAGTGTCCATTGTTAAACGTGCTATTCAGATCAAATTGAACTGAATATGTATGAAAAATGTCTAAAGTTATCTTGCTAATTCATTAAGGAAGATAAAAATGGCTGTTTAAATTGCAGTACATACTTTTTCAAATTTTAGAGAAAACCTGTGGAGTAAATTGAAGAGGGTTAGGGTTAGGGTTAGGGTTAGGGTTAGGGTTAGGGTTAGGTGAACAGGAAATCGCCTTGGAGTTCGACAGGTCTTAAGCATAAAATTGGCAAATAATAAGTTACTGTGTTGGTCGACTCTTACCCAAAAACCCTGAGTGCTGTATTTCAGGAAAAAGATGCTGTAAGAAAGTATTAGTTAATGCACACTGATGTAACCGGGTTATTGTACGTTTTTTATTTTTATTTTTCCTTCCAAAAATGTTTCTCTTTGTTTTACATCGTGAAAACCAGCAATTTTAGCAGCATGTAAACTTTTCTTGCACTTTTCTTGCGCTGTTTCTAATCATGTTGGAAACTCAGATACTGATGCAGAGTCAGTGCTGTTGGATCAGATCTGCTGTTTTTGCAGATTCATAAAATGCAACTTAAATACCATTAAATTTACACTGATTTGTTACTCGCATTATATAATGTGGCTCAGCGGAAATGACACGACAAAATTTTCTTTCATGAGTTGTTTGTAATAACATCTGAGAGTTCTCCAAGTACCCAAATATCCAAATATCTTACCTAATACATTGAAATGCCCAGTTATGAATGTAAATGTTAAAGGAAAAAGCCATTACAACGACCCCAGAGTGACTTATTTGTAATACAAAGCCTACATACTGTTCTAATATCGCATTTATAGTACATATGGTGCTAATTAAATGTGTGTGTGTGTGTGTGTGTGTGTGTGTGTGTGTGTGTGTGTGTGTGTGTGTGTGTGTGTGTGTGTGTGTGTGTGTGACCACAGTGGAGCGTCTCCAGGCCATGTTCACTGTGCTGCACTCTTTCGGCTGTGTAAGCTCTCATCACAGCGAGGCCTCCAGCCGATTCGCCATGGTGCTTTCTCTGGACTTCAACAATAAAGGCCTTGCAGCTGCAGCACACCTTCAGGTGACTCTCCACCTAACCTTTTTTTTTTCATATCATGTCTCTACCTAATCTTTTTTTTTCATGTCATATCTCTGGTCTTTACTAATACTGATGTTTCTCCATCTCACAGACTATGATGCTGGAGAAGTGGAGGGTTTGCCATAGACCTGAGGGAGAGAGCAACTTCTTAATCTTCTCCCAGATGCTGGCAGGACTCAGTGCTGAAATGAGGTCTGAACACCTTTACACTCATGGCCTGCTTCAGTCAGTATCAGTGTCTCGGTTCTAATGCTGGTCTGGTTTCCAAAGAATAAACTTAAATAGAAGAAAACAAACATGCTATCCATTTTCTCATCCAACAGCTAGTGTTGTTTTTTTTTTCTTTTTTTTCTGCACTTTAACTGGATCAGAACCTTTTTCCAATAATAGATGTGGAAATGTTAAATGGTACTTACACACCGTGTATATGGTGTGATTCTGTATTTTGCTTAGAGTCTTATTCATTCAGAAGAAAGAAGGTGTTGGGAACCATTTAGCCAGGCACGTAGAAGACCAGAACATGTCTTTTTTCACAGAAAGGATGGCACAGGGGTGCATGGGGGAAACATTGCCACCTCAAAGCTCCAGGATTTGATCCTGAGATCATTGGCTTGCTGTATACGGAGTTTTGCATGTTCTCCCCATGTTTACGTGGGTTTCCTCCAGGTTCTTTGGTTTCCTTCCACTGTTACAAAAGACTTGGACGTAGGTGGATTGGCTGCAATAAATTGCCCCTGTAAGTGTAATAATGTCCCATCCGGGGTGAATTTTCCGGCCTTGTTCCCAGTGATACTGGGATTGACTCTGGATCCACCACAACCCGAACCAGGATAAAGCAGTTACTGAAGATAAATGAACAAATGAATGAATGAATCTGTGAGAATTCACAGAAAATGAGCAGTTCTTTAACCTTATTGTATTGTTTGGAGGTTAAATATCCTTTCAGTGACACTCAAGCTTTAGGCTCAGTCACAGACCTGGCAGTTAAAACCCCGGAGAGCTTAAAGGACAGAGTGTTGATGATGTTGACGGTTTTTGTGGGCGAGACTTATGCTGTCTTTACCTTCTAGGACGGAGCTACAGCTTCACCAGTTACCAGAGAACAACATATTTGGCATCACTTGCCCCACCAAGGTAAAAAAAACAAAACAAAAGCAGAGCAAAACTCAAGAGAAAAAACATTAATTTTGCTCATGCAAAAAAATATTTTCACAGCTCCTATTTTTTCAAGTAAAGAAATCCTGCGTAAAATGATCTTCATTTTTAAAGCTGAGCCTTAATTAGCCTCTGGGGGTGTCGCGGAAAGCCATTATCTGTATCTGTATTTGTTTAGTGCTCAAAATATTTGTACCCGTTTTCATGTTCTCATTTAAACTGGAAGAGGACGTGGTCTTTTTTTTTAAATGTTAACACTAGAGCCTAAAGCCCTAGAAACACAGGAAACCACTGAAAAACGGTGCTGCATTATAGTCATTTCTCATGCACAACTGATTTATTATTTATTATTATATTACAGATATATACTGCAAATCATACATGCACACCACTGTTAACTTGTTTCTCCTGAAAAGACTGAGAAAAAGAAGAAAAATATATACAGGTTACCTTTCCCTATTCCCAAATATTTGGGCTAATTGGCTAATTTCAAGTCTTTTTCTGGAGCTTTTGAGCTGTTGGTGCATGTTACTGAACCCTGGCGATGCTCCCCATGAGCTTCAGCAAGCTGTTCTTTAAACATCAGCATTAAATTAAAAACACCGTCATGCAAGTCATGTGAATTTTTTGCCTCGTCTGGTGGAATCCCAGTCCCTGAAGCTGGCAAACGTTCTAAAAATGAATATAATAATAAATAAACAAATACTCCACCTATTTTTCATGTCTGTATTCGTTTAGGCGCATTATCTTTTCTTTTCAAATAATACATTCGTATTCAGTTCCAGTCCTAAAAGCCTCCATTAAATTCTCCCACAGGTAGATGAGAAGCAGAGGGCTACAGTGGAGTTTGGAAGACTCTTAGCATCCATGAACACGCTTGGCTTCTCACCTGATGAACAGCGGGCCATTTGGCATGTTCTGGCTGGAATATACCACCTGGGCATGGCTGGAGCATGCAGAGGTGAGTCTGCAGCACCTGCAAGTTGAGACAAGTAGATCTTTATTGTCATCACCCCCATATGCAGACGACTGGAATCTCCAACGACTAGACTCAGCCCTCGTGATGCTGCGCTACAACATTACGAGTAGGGACTTAAGTTCCTATATTGCCGTAATCAGGGCTGTACTGGGACAGAAAAACGGCCCTGGCATTTTTTGGTCCAGACGGCCCACCACAGCATATAGGTATATCATATACATATCCATATACATATATATATATAGACACAGTGGGAAAAAACTCTACACACCCCTGTGAAAATGCCAGGTTTCTGGTGATGTAAAAAAATATGATTCTTTTATAAAAAAAATATGTTGCTTTTAGAACGTTTATGATCAGACCGAGACGAGATTTTAACTGGTTCTTTTTGTGCACATGGATACACAGTACGTAGAGAAACTAAATATATCTAATTAATTGTATAGATATGATTATTAATAACCTGATTATTGGCCTTAAATCCAGGTTCAAGACCTTTGATAAGGGATTTAATTCAGTTCACGATATTGGCTATTAATCCCCTCAAACTTTGCTTTTGTGACCAGGACATTGGTATTTTGAAAACTTTTCGTTCACATGAAGGCAGAAAAAAACAACATCTTAAACAAAATGAACATGTATTTATACTAAAGTTATACAAAAATGACCACAAAAGATTTAGAAGTGAGTAGTTTTTTTTTTTTTTAGATTACGATTATTTTCTAAATCACTTTCACAAAGCAGCCCTCAGATGCAGTGTCCCATCATGTTCTTGTTGTACTGTCCTTGGTAGGGCGTTCAAAGTCCAGTCTATCCTAGTGGAAGTGCTTGCCTTGCTCTGAGTTCTCCTTGTTCTCCCATGTTCTCCTTGAATTTATCAAGATAAACATCTAGGATATGAGGATATGAGAGACATCTTGCAGCCCATTGTGTTGTAGTTCTTCACCAGAGTCTCAACCAGCTCCACAAAGTTTTCGGCTTTGTGATTGCCCAGGAAGCCCAAAACCACTGCAACAAAGCCACATTCTCCTTCCGATTGAGCTTTCTGGGTAACTCCTTGCACACTGGTTTTGAATTTTGCCTCGGACAGCTTAGGAAAGAAATTTTGAAGGTACTTGAAGGCTGCCGACTCCTTATCTAGAGCTGTGACAAATTGTTCCATCATGCCCAATTTGATGTGCAGTGGTGGCATCAGCACCTTCCGGGGGTCCACCAGTGGCTCCCACTTGATGTTTTAACCCCCACAGTGAACTTGGTCCACTGTGGCCAGTCCCGCCTTTGGTAGTGCACCTTGGCGTCCCTGCTTTCCCAAAGATAAAGACAGCAGGGAAACCTCCTCAGAGACTCAGGAATCCCACCATTTTGAAGTCTCTGATTACATACTTCAAGGTGGCCAAAAAAAATGTCCTGACACTGTTCTAATNATGTGAACAAAAGGCCATAAATTCATCGTTTTCTCAATGAAAATAGGCAATTTACAAAATACCAATGTCCTTGTCACAAAAGCAGAGTTTGAGGGGATTAATAGCCATTTTCTATACTTTTGCAGTATAAGCAGTTAGGAAATAACACTTACTAACCCGGAACAAGAAAAAAATGTCACACAGTGTTATTATTGCGAATGCGAACACATTCAAATATCAAATTTTCTTGATTAATGTTCAGGGGAAAAAAAGCATTTTTCTCTTCTCTCTGCAGTTGGGCGAAAGCAGTTCATGAGTTTTGAGAATGCTCAGGTTGCCAGTGCTGTTCTTGGCTGTGAAGGAGAAGATCTTCACACTGCAGTATTCAAACATCACCTAAGGCAGCTCCTGCAGAGGGCCACTGGAGCCAACAGAGAGCGCCACATAGCAGAGGAACAAGAGGAAGGTTGGAGTTGCTGGTCGTATTTTCAAATGAAAATTTTATTACAATTTAGTTTTAGGTATATTAATTGTACAATAACAAGGACAGAGTTGCAACCGACAGACTTACTGCAATCAGTGTAGCCATGTCAAATTTGCCTTTGTGTTTTATCTCATCTTTAGGTCCTAAACTGAGTGCAGCTCAGTGTGTGGAGGGCATGGCGTCTGGCCTCTATGAGGAGCTGTTTACTGCCATTGTATCTCTGATTAACAGGTACACAAGCACACATACGTACATGCATATACACATGCCTCTTACAAGTGCAACGCATAAGCCAAGCATAAAATGTATCCTAAAAATAATTTTCCAATCATTTCACTATCCGAGACTCGCTGTATTCTGAGTGTGAGCCGAATGTGCACGTGTTAAATGTTTTTTTGGTTTGTTGAGATGTGTTTGAATTTTGTTTTGTTTGATTTTTCTTTCCAGAGCTCTGTGCTCCCAGCAGCTAACACTGGGCTCTGTGACTGTGGTAGACACTCCAGGTATACGCAACCCCAGACACAGTGGGGAAGACCGGGCTGCTGGCTTCTCTGAGTTCTGCCATAACTACCTACAAGAAAGGCTTCTGGAGCACCATTTCACACACACCTTCACTAATTTTCTTGACAGATACACACAGGTACAGGACAAGCTTCCTGTAGCCTTTGTGTGTGTGTATATTGCGTGGGGGGGGGGGGGGGTCAGTGATGGACATTATGGCTAATTGGAGCGGCTTCTGCTCTGTTCTTGCTATAGGAGAGAGTGTCTGTAGATTTTGAGGCCCCTGAGGAAAGTCCTCAAAAAGTGGTGTGTGCTATAGACCAGCCAGGACTGCAGGTAATCCTCTCACTTGTCCTTTCACTATTTAGTTACATCATCATCATCATCATCATCATCATCATCATCATCATATCAGTTTAAAAATTGTGTTTTGCCCCCTAAAAGATCAGTATATACATGTGCATTCACAGGTTCGAGGGCCAGAGGGTGACACTCGTGGCCTTCTTTGGGTTCTAGATGAGGAGCTAGTCATGCCCAGTTCTTCTGAGAACACTGTTCTGGAGAGGATAAGTCATTACTTCAGTGATACAGGTACTCAAATCACAGGATAATTTCACTTCATTGACCAGAAAGCTTTGGTTTGGTTTAATTTAATTTGAATCTGCTTATTTCTGCAAAGCTGCTTTGTGACCATGTCCATTGTTAAAAGTCCATTCAGACTAACAGTGTTGTATTTTTATTGTTCTTCAGTGCGTCTGTGTGAACAGCCTCTGCAGTGCGAGATTGCTCATCTACTGGGCTCTGACCCGATCCGCTATGACCTATCTGGCTGGTTTGGTCTGGTCCAAAATAACCCCTCTGCCCTCAATGCCAGCTCCATTCTGCAGAACTCCTCTATGTAAATCCTCTCATGACATTTAACATTGGAACTTTGACTGTTTTATAACGGTTTTATGAGATGGATGTGGACAATGGCTCACTGTCAGTTGCATTATTCCTTTCTCTCCCTGTATCTCTCTCTCTCTCTCTCTTGCTCTCCCTTATATATTCATAAAACACCCACCAGCCACTTTATTAGGCACAGCACATGTCAGTGGGTATACTCAACTCATTGTTGTGTTCATGGAACCAGTTTGAGATGACTTCTGCTTTGTAACATGGTGTATTATCAAGCTGGATGTAGCCATTTAAGATGGGTAAACTGTGGCCATTAAGGGATGCACATGGTCAGCAACAATACTCACATAGGGTGTGCTATTCAAATGCTGCTCGATTGGTGTTAAGGAGCCTAATGCATGCCAGATAAACATTTCCTGCACCATTACACCACCACCACCAGCCTGAAATTTGAAGGCAAGTTGGATCCATAGATTCAAGCTGTTGATGGCAAATGCTGACCCTACCATCTGTATGTCGCAACAGAAACTTGGATTCATCAGATTGGACAATGATTCCAATCTTCACTGCCCAGTTTCAGTGAGCCTGTGCACCCTGTAGCCTCAAATTTCTATTCTTGGTTGACAGGAGTGGAGCATGATGTGCTTTTCTGCTGTTGTAGCCCAACTGCCTCAGTGTTTGACATGCTATGCATTTTGAGATGCTTTTTCTGCTCACCCCAGCTGTAAAGTGTAGTTATTTGCATTACTATAGCCAACTTTTCAGCTTGGATAAGTCTGGCTAGAGAATTCAGTTCTTCTCTGACTTCTCTCAAGGCATTTGTTTGATCTTCATTGATGACGGTAGCAGCAGAATGAATTCAGAAGTCTACAGAAACATTCTGCCAACTCACAGAGAAATGCATCTAATCTAATTGAGAGGAGTTTCATCATGCAGCAAGACAATGACCCAAAACACACTGCTAACACAACAAAGCACTTCATCAGGGGAAAAAAGTGAAAGGTTTTAGACTGGCCAAGTCAATCACCAGACTTTAACCCAGTTGAGCATGCATTTCACCTCCCAAAACAAACAATGACTGAAAGAAACTGCGGTACAAGCCTGGAAAAGAAGGACACAACAGCTCGATGCAGCAGTGGGTTGCCAGCTTGATGCAGTTATTGCAAGCAAGGAGTTACTTACTTAGTTTACTTCAAGACTATCTGTTCCAATATTTTTGATCATCTAAAAAACTGGGTGGTCTGCCACCAAAGGTGCCATGCTCTAAGTTGTTTAACACATCTAGATGTAAATATCAGAAAACGAAAGCTGAAATTCTGATCTGTCTTCTCATATTAGTCTTTTCATCTCAAACCCAATTGTCTTCGGTGTATAGCAAAAAAGAAAAAAAAGAATTGCTTTGCAATTCCAATACATGTATACTAATACTTATATATACTTTCAAAGAAAAAGTCATAACAGGCAAAAGGAAAAGAAACACAATTCATGATGTACCATAAACTCTAACATTGTGTTTTATGGTTGTCTTTCTTGCGATCTCTCTCTGTCAGTCCTGTAGTAAAGGCTCTGTTTGCTCCACGGGCCTCGGTTCCTCCTTTGTGTCGGGGTTTGGGTGGTGTTGAAGGAGGCTCACATCGCTTTCTGGAGAGAAGTGGGAGTGTGCGCAAGACCTTCACTGGAGGAATGGCTGCTATCAGGAGATACTCAAACTGCATTTCTATTAAACTACAAGCGGTAAGGCTCGCTAGTCATTTCCACAGACAGTTGTTTTGCTCCTTGCTAGCAATGAAAATGAATCCTTTCATCCTCATCTACATTTCTCTCATTCTGTCACTCCCTCACCCCCAAACGCTTTGCTTTACTCACCCTTATTATTATGACATCTTTCATTCTCTCACTCTGACGCTGTCTTTATCACCGCCATCTTTAGTTATAAATATTACCACAAAATATAACCGCTAAAATATTGCCAAGAAAACAAGCTTTGGGCCAGAATAGATTAGGCTTTTAATAAATAGGATTTGAACTTGTATATACAATGAGGGGAAATAAGTATTCAGTACACTACACTTTTTGTTAATTAATATACTTCGAGTGCATATATTGACATTTGCATTTACATTTATAGCATTTGGCTAACGGCCTTATCCAAAACGCCTTACATTTATCTTATTTATACAGCTGAGCAGCTGAGGGATAAGGGCCTCGCTCAAGGGCCCAGCGATAGCAGCTTGGTGGCGCTGCGACTTGAACTCATGACCTTCCGAAGTCCAGTGTCTTACCCCCAATAGTATATCCACATCAAATTTACACACATAATGTTTATATATATTTACAAAAATGTATGTAAATATAAAAGTCCTCATCGTTTGTTGGACCTTGTCAAGCTTCTACTGGAAACCATTTCATGTCAGTTGTTTGTTTGTTTGTTTGTTTGTTTGTTTGTTTGTTTATATAGCATAATTTAATACAACTAGCGTTGCCCAAAGTGCTTTACAATCACATCCTAAGAAACACAATAAAAATACAATAAACACACACACACACACACACACACACACACACACACACACACACACACACAATAACTTCATCCAGTGAGCTCCCCATTTGTATTTAAAATATGTTGTTTTAAGATACATTTAAACACGGGTAAAGATTTAATAGATCGAATAGAAAGATGGAGATCGTTCCACAGTTGAGGGCCTGCTGGAGAACAGGCTCTATCTCTATCTCCACTATGTTGTATTTTGTTCTAGTAGCACATAATAGATGTCGATTTTCTGATCTCAAAGACTTATCTGGCTTTCCTGTTCTTGAATGTTCCCAGTGCTTTGCACCTTGTTGTAAACTCTCTGTATTTACATTCATGAACTTGTCTCTTGATTGTAGACTTTGACAATGACACGCCGACCTTCTCCAGAGTATTTCTGACTTCTGTTGATGTTGTGAAGGGTTTTTCTTCACCAAGGAAAGGATTCTGCGATCATCCACTTTAGTTGTCTTCCGTGTTGTTGAGCTCACCAGTGCTTTCTTTCTTTTTTAGAATGAACCCAGCTGTTGATTTGGTCACAGCTAAGGTTTTTCCTCTCTCTTATAGATTTATGTTGTTTTTATGTTGGCCTTCACTTGCACTGAGATCTCCTTGGACTTCATATTGGTAGCTCCAGACAAACAGCTGCCAAATGCCAACTCAGTACCTGAGATCAGCTCCAGACCTTTTATCTGCTTCATTTGTTTTATTGTCATTGTTTTATTTTATTTTATAAATCCATTGTGGTGGTGTATAAAAGCAAAATCACAAAAAATATACGCATAAAAAAAATATATACACATATGCAACTTTTTTCTTTTACTTATTCTGTCTATACATATTTATCTGTCTGTCTATAGACTTTGATTACGGCCTTTCAGGGTCACAGAAATGCTGATGTGGCCCAGGCAGAATTTTAGTTTGACATCCCTGTTTTATCTTTCTGTAAACTTTACACTTTGGTTTCTGTCTCTGCCTCTCGACAGGATGCTCTTATAAACCTGATTCGTCGTGCACAGCCAGTTTTCCTACAGTGTCTCAGCGCTAAGTTCGATGCTGGTGGCTTTGATGTTCCTGCATTACGCACCCAGCTGCACTCAGCCCACTCACTACCTGCTCTGCAGCTGTATCGTATAGGTCTCACACACATGCTATCACATTCAGCTGCTATAGTAATCACTATTACTGTTAAACTGGAATGGCATTAATGGACAATGCTGTGTTTAAATCCAATCCCATAATCAGGCTAGTGTGTGACTAGCGTCTCTCTCTCCCAGGCTACCCTGATCATATGTCTCTGAGTGATTTCCG
>CM074961.1:6762538-6784502 GCA_037577455.1 Pangasius macronema
TGTTCAAGCTCACACTGAACATGCCTATCAGGTTAACCATAGCAGTACCAAACTATTACCAGCTTATGATTACAGCAGTGTCTAATCAAACAGAACAATATTCCCCCGTTGTTTAAAAATCCATGGAAACTAGTATGTGACCACTGTGTATTGTTGCCTTTTTTTTTTTTTTTTTGCTTGGCCTTTTTGAAGATGAAGCATCATTTTAGGTGTCCATAGATTCTCTCCAAGACATGTAAAAGTTTTTTAAAAAGGAATATATTGAAGGAAACTGAGCCTGAACTGATGACTACTACCTTAATAATACATTTGTTCTACATTTCTAACCTTAACTCTAACCCCAAATGCTGTTTATTTTATGCAAAAAAATGTTAGGTACATGTTTTTGTATCCATTATATCATGTATGTGGAGGCAGCTTTGTTTTTTTTCTCTTGTTTTTCATCCCAGGTGGGCCACAGAGATTTTGATGTGGAGAAGCGACTCCGTCGAGACCTGAAGCGTACCCATGCTTTGCTCAGTGATGCCCAGCTGCTACTGTCCACCATGGAGCCAACCGGGCAGTGCCAGGCCCCTGGTACCAAGGAGCAGTTGGAGAGGCTACAGTGTCGGGTAGGTGCATATGAAATACACTTTCGCCCACTGCAGTACAGCCACTCAATTCTGCTCTATAGTAACCTCTATTTAGCTGTAGTTAAAAAAAAAGAATAAGAAGATCTTAGTTCACATCTAAGACTGAAATTTCCATTGTGTGCTGTCGCGCTATGGGCAGCTTAAGCGCCCGAGGGGGAAACACCTGAAAGCCGTGTCTTCCAAAAAGTTATTTGGAATCATTAGTCCACAAAGCATTATCCCAAGAGGCTTGGGAGTCATCAAGGTGTTTTTGGCAAGTGTGAGACAAGCCTTTATGTTCTTCTTGATTAGCAGGGGTTTTTTTTTTTGCTTTACAACTCTCTCCTTGATAGCACTTTTTCCCAGACTCTTTCTAATGGTGGAATCATTAATGCTCAACTTACTTGAGGCAGACAAGGCTTGCAGTTCCTTAGATGTTCATCTGGGTTCTTTTGTGACTTCCTTTATGAGTTGTCAGTGTGCCCTTGGATGAGTTTTGGTAGACCAGCCACTTCTGGGAAGAATCACCACTGTTCCAAGTTTTCTCCATTTGGAGCTAATGCCTCCTTCCATTTGCTGGAGTCACAGAGCCTTAGAAATGACTTTACAACCCTTTCCAGGCTGGTATTGTATTTTTCAGTGTCGTTCTTACTATTTCTTTTGATTGTAGCATAGAGTGCTGCTTATTGGGATCTTTTATCGTACGTTACATTGCTGGAAATGTTCTATTTAAGTGATGTTTGTATTCAGCGGGGCTGGCAGTTATCAATCCTGGGTGTGTCTAGTGAAAGAACCCAATTATAAATTGTTTGATTGGTTGATTTAGTAACTAAGGGGGCAGTTACATGACATCACATCCACCAGACCATTTTATCTCAACTGTATAAAATATAAATTAAAATAGAAAATATAAAAGTATAAATAAGTATTTATTTAGTGTTTTCCATTCTTCCTACTTTGGGTGATTTTGAACTCTTGGTAATATGAAGTGTGTGCATGTGTGTTTTTGTGTGTATTAGCTGGAGGAGAGTGAGGCACGACGTTTAGAGGCTGAGAATGTGGAGAAAACTCTTGCCATGGAGCTGGAGAATGCGCAGCTGGAGCTGGAGAGCATCTGCAAACACAAGAGCCTGGTGAGAAATTTTGTAATTAATACAAACAGTGAAAGCATATAGAATGCCTTTCACTCAGCAGCTTTTCTTGTTTCTCAGGTAGATGAACAGTTGACTCAGCTGCAGCATGAGAAAGCTGACTTCCTGAAGAGGCTAGAAGAAGACCAGGAGGACCTCAGTGAGCTTATGAAGAAACACAAAGCCCTTATTGCTCAGGTGTGTCTGCGTATGAATGCACAATGCATATGCACTTAGCTTAATGTTATGCACTACAATGTCTGCACTAAAACTCTGTATGTATTTGAAAGTCACAAGAGAAATCCAAAAACCTGCTCTGGGTTTGTATCCTCAGTCTTCTAGTGACATCACTCAGATACGGGAGCTTCAGGCAGAGCTGGAAGAAGTAAAGAAGGAAAGACAGAGTCTACAGGAGCAGGTTAGACTGGACATGGTAGCCAGAAATGAATAAATATGGACACTGTGTCTGTTTCTGTAACAGTAAAGTGAGACATTGTCATAACTGATTTCTATTTGTGAGAAGATTGACAGACCCTGATGAAAGTGTAGTGCATTCTGGTATTTAGACACTCTCCAGGCTATGTGAGGTTTACATCAAACATCTAATTTGTTCCATCTCATTTCTTTTCATTCTTGGTTCTTCACCCCTCAGCTGCAGACAACTGCAGCACAGTTGCAGTTCCTGGAGTCTTCCACAGTGGCCCGGAGTATTGTGAGCAAGCAGGAGGCACGTGTGTGTGACCTGGAGAACAAGCTGGAGTTCCAGAGAGGCCAGGTCAAGAGATTTGAGGTCAGCACAGACAGAAAGAACCTCTCGCCTTCTCATCAGCTTGGTAGATTGGGACCATGTGTGACATTCATTCTCAGAAATAAACAAGGTTCCAACAAGGAGCCTAAAAGGTTCTTAAGTTTGTCCCATTAGAGGGAACCTATGTAATATATATTATGTAAGTCCCTGTGAAAATAGATACAAGCAGATTTCCTTTAGCAAGCTACTATGTTGGTTATGAGTGTAAGAGTGCAGTGCTTGTCATTTACGTTTTGTTTGTTTCTTTCTTTGGGATGCTTGAATCAGCTAGAAAGGGTTCATTTGTTAATGAGTTCAATCATTTTTTCTCAACACTGGTCAGCACCTCCATGTACACTGTAGTTCTTTTTCTTACTGATGTGATTGCATGTGTATAGGTCCTAGTTCTGCGTCTGAGGGACAGTGTGATGAGGATGGGTGAGGAGTTGGAGCAGTCTGCTCAGGCTGAGGCAAGAGAGAGAGAGAACTCGCAGTACTACCAGCAGAGGCTGGCAGACATGAGGCTAGAGATGGAGGATCTAAGCCTCAGAGAGCAGGAGAGTAGCCGTCGGCGCATGGAGCTGGTAATCTCTCTCACACACACACACACACACATACACACACACACACACACGTGCGCGCGCGCACACCATTTTATCATCTCTGCTTAAATATTCTGTTTCACTGGAGTGCTTCTGTCTACAGGGCCAAGACAGTAACATTTCCAGCAAAATGCAGGAAATGTAAATTTTTTGTCCATAATATTTGTTTCTGCTCTGTTTCACCCCTTGTAATTGACAGGGGGGGGGTGAGAATCAGGGACAGCGGTGGTGAGAATCAGTGACGGGGGGGGTGAGAATCAGGGACAGGGGGGGTGAGAATCAGGGACAGGGGGGGTGAGAATCAGGGACAGGGGTGGTGAGAATCAGGGACAGGGGTGGTGAGAATCAGGGACAGAGGGGGTGAGAATCAGCTGGATACCTCCTTGTGTGCCTGTGTAGACCGTCCAACAAATTCAAGTAGTCATATTGTATCGCAATAAATACCACGTTTGTACTTTTCTTCTTCTTTGTACATTTCTTTTTCTTGGCTCATTCATCCAACACCAAATGTATTCAATAGATAGGCATGGAAATGCCTGTGTATGTAGCTGTGTGGTACTTACATTACCATTTGCTAAAAGGGAATGATTTGTCAGTTGTTTACTCTGACTATATGCAACTCTACATGCCAGCTGAACTTGATGCAGAATAATGAGGTCTCTAAAACCCCACTAAAATGTGGCAGCCATTGCAGCACACCACAACACCAGAGACGGCATCTTTCTGAGACCTCATCAGCTCATTACAGCCTATCTGAAAGAAGAGAGGTACTGCCATCTGGCACATGTGAATGAGGCAGTCATATTTGAGCATCTTTCAGGGCAGTCTGAAGGTCAGGCCTGTTCTTCATGATTGTTAATTACATGTGTAACTGTGGTTCTGTGAAACTGTCAGGCTTTCTTGTCCTTTGCAACCAACTAAGCGAGATGGTTCCAGGAAAACATGGCTTTTTGACTTTATTATTCCAAATACTGTCATACAACACGTGACTTTGTTGGAAGGTCTCCAGGTCATTCTCACCAGCCCTGGCAGTTATCTGAGGTTCATCAAGCTATGGTTCATAACTAACATTACATTGTTTAGGTTCAAACCAGACTCTATTAATTGTTAAAGAAGGTGGGAAAATTTCTGAAATGATTTATCTTGGTCTCATTTTTTTTTTACATCACAGAAGCCTGGCATTTTAACAGGGGTGTGTAGACTTTTTACATGCACTGTATTTACCACCACACACACAGACATGCACATAGTGATGCTCTCCAGGTTACTGGCAAAGGAAAGGGAGGGGCCACTGGTGGAGGTGCAGTTGTCATGGAGATGTGAGGAGTAGAAAGCGACTTCTTGTATCAGTAACCTTGAGGAGACAATAGGAATTAATCATACTCAGATAGCATCTGGTCATGAGCCTAGAGCCAGAGCTGGAGAATGAATAAAGAAATTATCAAATTATGTTACTTATATTACAGCTATCTTTCACTGTAAGTATTGTGAATAAGTAAAGCCAAAACCAAGCTTTATTTAATAAACCAGTAAACATGCTATTTTGGGTTCAACTGAGGTGCAATTGTTTAAAAATTAATCTGCTTGTTTTACATAGAATGAAAAGTAAGTACGGAAAAAATGATGGAAAATTAATTTCTTGGCCTCTTCCCAGGAAATGCAAGTGGAGGAGCTTAGTGCAGTGCGTCAGACTCTACAGGCTGATCTGGAGACGTCAATCCGACGCATCGCTGATCTACAGGCTGCCCTAGAGGAGGTGGAGTCAAGTGATGAAAGTGATACAGAAAGGTATGAGGCTAGAGTTTCTGTAGATACTGTGATGGAAACATGACTTTTTCCTTATTATTAGGAAATATTGTATAACTGATGTCCTTTGGTCAGCATAAACCTGCTTAAATCTTAGTCTCTTGTTTTGTCATGCAGATTTAGATACCCTCTTCTCTTTGCCCTGGCAGTGCTGATACTCACTCTCTCTCTCTCTCTCACTCTCGCTCTCTCTCTCTCTCTCTCTCTCCTCTGCTACACAGTGTACAGACTGCTGTGGAGTCCATCTCTAGAAAGAGAGAAATGTATGCATTCCTTTGCCCTCCTGTCCTCTCCCCTTTCCTGTTTTGTGTGCGGGTCTGACAGCATGAATGTGGGTTCTGGGATACAGGGTCGTGTTGTGCAGCATGGATTAACTTCATCTGCAAGCCTGCTGGTGCCTGGCTGAAGCTACGCTTTATCTTTGAGCAGCATTTGATACAGCAGCATTTGCTTTACACATAATAACTGTTTTCCTTTACATATATATATTTAGTAGCAGTAACTAATGCCCAAAAAGCTATGAACTAAATAAAGAAAAATCCTCCACATGTACGCAACCCAACGTAGTTGCAGGTCTTCAAATTTTACTTTATGGTGCATCTTATATTGAGGGTCTTTCTTGTGTTCATAATCAGAAATTTTGCTTTGGATACTACAATATTAGTGCTATGAGGCGAGTAGGTGTGTTTACAATAGTTGTATATGGTTTGGTTGCCATGGAGATGTGAGGCGACAGTAAGAGTTAGTCATAGGCAGATAGCATCTGGTCAGGAGCCAAGAGCCTTTACTGCTGTCTTAAACCAAACCCATTGTGTTTACGTAAAGCCAGAAACAAAGCTTTATTTAATACAACAGTAAACAAGCTATTATGTAGTGCTATAAGAGGTGAGGCGTGTTTTCAGTAGTTGTACAGTATATGGAGGTGGGGTTGTCATGGAGTACATGGTTCAGTTAGGTTCAGACATCTTGACTTTTTTTATTTTCACATTTTAAAAATGTTTAGAATCATTATCTGTCTAGGATCCAAGTGACAGGATGGTGAAGAAGTAAAACTGGGTGATCTGTATTGTTGGACTAAACAACCAAAGACTGCTAGAGAATAGAAATAGTTGACCAAGTAATGATAATGTTAGCTATGTTGTGTGGTAGGCTAGATGATTGATGTACCTTTTTAGTAGCTGAAAAGTAGCTGAAAAGTAGTAGGCTATAATCAGACAACTCTTATTCTTTAACTTAAGACCTCACCTGTAGTTCAGACTTCAGTTCAGTGGAGCTCAAATGAACACACATGATTATGGCCAACATATTACATTTAATCAGATGCAGGCTTCACATAGGGGAAGACTTAATTTCCCATAACCAAAAAAAGGTAAAGGTCAGAGAGCTAGCTGGCAGCAAGTTGCATAGTTACCATATTCTAGGAGCACTAAGTAGTCACTACCACTGAGGTCATAAGGGTCGTATGGGTTTGAATTTCTTTGTATCCTGAAAGCACCACCTAAAAACCACCCTGTATCCAGTCTAGAATCGATATTTGCATTGTATAAATGAAGTTTGAATTCTGCTAGAATGTGTTTGCTTGTTTGTCCTCAGGCAGCAGATGCACAAACACACACTGCCTACAGCATTAATGATAAGGTTTTTCATATATATGTTTTTTCTGTAAGTTCACCAGCTATGATAAACACTCCAAAGCTGGTCTTAAATAAGCAGATATGCGTCACTTTATCTTTGTATTTACAAGCTGTTTGGATGTAGAAAACCAAGTAAGGGCTCCATGATAGAGCCAGGGTGGCACTGTTTATTCGAATGGCACATTTACTTATTACAGCAGTTGAAAAGCATGGTGTTGACCACAAATATGAAACTCCAGAATCTGTGGGTTTTGGTAGGCCTTGGCACCATGTTTTATGTGAGCACAACACTACTGACGCCGAGCTCCGTTCAGCAAGTCATACAGAGAGACTTCCAATAATGACGGCGCTCCAGAGTTAAGGAGTCTCTACTACTGAAGCCATGGTTCACTTAATATACATGCACAGCTAGGTATCACTGAGGATATCAAAGGCAATATCATAGTGTTTTAGTCTTGTTGGCATGTGTTGCTGGTACACACATGGCTGAGGAATGATCAATACTGGGTTTGGGAATTACCAGCTCCTGTGTTTGACAATGCAAACGTGGAGAGTTTTGCAATAGAAGGCTCTGAATAACATTATGTTCTTGTGGCAGGGACAACGCATCCAGCTTGGGCTCCAGCATCGGCACAGGGGACACTGGTTACAGCGTTCAGCACCGTCTAGGGCTGCCACGTGGTGGTCACAAGGGTCGTGGAGCTGGAGTCTCTTCATACGATGGACGCACCACTAGCCCCCAGTCAGTCACAGACACAATGAGCACCTATAGCTTCAGGTAATTACCACAAAGAAAACCTCTAATTATTTTAGATCCTTGTTATGTTCCTAAACACCACCATGGAATTGGCTGCTTTTTCTTACATTATTTAATTTTTATTATTTTAAAATAAAATTATTTTATTCTTATTATTTAATGAATAATGCAGTTGACATTTTGCATTTGTACTTTACCAGGTCATGTTCTCAGGAATTGGAGAATGATCTTGCTGAAGGCTCTAGAACTCTGCCGAGGGCATCATCCTCAACTGCATTATCTGAGCTATTGGAGGGCTTACGCAAAAAACGGGCTGGGTGGGGCAAAAGTTCAGAGGTGGATGAGGGTAGTACAGTATCACTACCCATTTCCCAGCCTACAGCAGCCTCCAGCCTGCGTCGCCGAGCCTTCACCCTCTCCCCCGACACAAATGACAGCCTGGAGGAAGCAGTGCGTCCGGGCATCTTGAAAGGGTCCAGCTCTCTGCTACCCCATGCTTCCAGCCTGCGCTCCCTGTCTGAATCCACGCCATCTGCCTCCTCACCCATGTCCACCATGAGCAAGGTAAACCGCATTGGCTCCTCTGACTCACTTACATCAGTGCTGCCCTCCAAGCAAATCTCCAACCTCCCTATCCCAGAGGAATGGGAGGGGGATCCTGGTGCCAAAACCCTGCCTGCCCTAGGCCCCCATCAACCAGTCCGCCACCAGCTGTTTAGGGGTCTGCCCGCTGAAAGTGGTGGTGAGGCCCTCCTTGGGTCAGAGCCACTGGTCTTTCAGAATCTGCGCCTTCTTGGAAATCTTGAAACTGACAAAGAAAGGGTTAGAAGCGATTTAGGGGACGCCCACTCAGACATTGTCCCCGCAATCCGTAGATCACAGTCTATAAGCAGCTTAGCAAGTAGCAGCTCCAGAGGGGGTCAGCGTCGTGCCTTAAGTGTGCACTTTGGAGAGCTGCCACCTTCCAGGGCACTGCGTAAGGATTCAGATTCAGACTCTTCTGATTCTGAAGGCTCTCAGCACTGCATTGGCCTACAAGAAAAGAGGCTAGAGGCTGAAGGAAGTGAGGGAGATGTCAATTCAGTGATGAAAAAATATCTGAGGAAAGCTGAGGTTGACTGAATATAAGGAATTGGGTGAGAACTTTTCCCTTCATGGTGGACATTTTATTACAAATTCTATGAGGCAGTGTAGAAAGAAATTGTTCAAAAACACTAGTTCTGAAAAAATAAATACAAAACTTACCCTTTAATTTAAATTTTCATGACTAGATTCAGTTAGTAGTTGCTACGGTTCTTTTACATGAGAGTCATTCTGCAGACGCATTGCTGAAGGTGGAAGCACAATGAATATCCTGCTCATTCTACACTGTCCATGAATAAAGGATTTGAATGAAAATTCATGTTGCGTATGTATATTTTCAGTAACCAGCACCAAATGTTCTTTTTTTTGTAAAATCCATAAAATTATTTTTAAAACTATCAACTTGGTTGTAGTTGTTTTTGTTTCACCCAATCAACTGTTTATGAATTTAAGTAATAACCTATATTCGGGTTAAGAGATGGACTGTGGAACCTTATTCAGTCTTCATAAAAGGTAAGCCATGACAAAATTATTGGAGCAGCATTAGCAGAAATTAATCTGGAAAACAGTGCAGTTTTTCCTTTACAGTCATTCTCTTGGTGTTTTTAAAAAAGGATGTAGTGATCTATATTAGCAATGCACCAGACACCAGCAGTAACTACTGACACATCTGGGCCAGTCTAAAAATGAAAAACAGGTGAGTACATCATATGAAGATCCAGTTGTGGTACATAAAATCACTGATTTTAAACAGACCATCCTGAACCATAATTAGTTAATCAGTTATGGAAATATTCATCAACCATGAATTCTCTGGCTTATTAAATGGTGAGCCAGCGTAAAGCAAAAAGCTCCTGCGAAGTCGAATATCCTTAACTCTGATTAATGCCTCTAGTTTAACATTTGCTCCCTTATGCCAGTAATCCGAAGCAACTTCCATTTTTAAACACTGCACTTTAAAATAAGAATGAAGTCAACCATCTCCCTCCATACAAACATGGGTTCATTTAATATACAGTCCCTTTGTGTCTGACAATTAGGAAACATTTCTTTTGCAATTTTATTACTAAAAGCCAGGATATAGTTGCAAAGCAAGACAAGCATAACAATCACTTCAACATCTGCACCCCGAAAGGCCTTTATACAACTGCAGAATAACTGAAGTGTTAGAGACTACTTTGTTTGAATCAAGTCGTTCAACTGGTATCATTTCATCGTTCACTCTTGCTTGGTCAAACCTTTGCGGCCAGTGGCTTTCTACCCTTTCCTTTCCCCTGTGGAAGGAACAAAGCTGTTAAAATGGTCAACTTCAATTTTAGATAAATAAAATCATAATCTCTATAGTCTTACCTTTTTAGGGGGATTATTTTCACCTTCTGATGCTTCACTACATTACACACACACACACACACACACACGATTAGTGGAAAGGTAGCATGATTATTTAATACAGAATAGAGAGCTAGAGCTTACCCCTCGTCTTCCCCCTTTTCTGGTTTCTTTCTCTTGAAAAAGAACGTTCAGACTCCTGTCAGAATACTGAAATATCTTGAATAAATGCAGGTAAGGTAAGGAAGTTTGGCCTTACTTTGCCAGCACCATTTTTGCTAACTTTCTTCACAGGCGACTCTTCAATATCTTCCTCTTCTTCCTCCACCTCCTCCTCCTCCATCTCATCATCCATTTCTTCATCTGAATAGTCTTCCACTAGAAAAGTATTTGCTCATTGCTACTGTTTAACTTCAAAAAGGCATTGTAAAGTGAAATTAAGCCAGCATAAACTCACAGGCTACATGTTCTGCACCAACAAATACTGGCCCTGAGCCATGCTTCAGCCGAAAGGTCACGGGAGGATGCAAGTCTAAGCCAGACAAGTTGACCTGACCAACATTGATAAGGAATATCAATTCAACAGCTTAATGATCACAGAAACAGAAGACAATGAAGAGTTCACTTACCGTAGGCATGGACTTGGCATGTAGAGTTGCAATCGGTACACCTTTGGCATCGTCACCCTCCCCAGTAACCAATTCAACTATGTTAAACTCATCTTTCACAGTGTGACCCAAGCACATCTAAGAAATTTAGAAGAACATATTTGTCATTTCACCATATGAGCACAAGTAAACTAGCCCAGGTCCCAGTTACAGAACTTACTGTTCTTAATGCAAGCTGGTGCTGATGATTTGTGTCATCCGTCTTGAAAGACTCTTGTTTGTTGGACTCATTTAGTTCACAGCCTAAATTAAGAGCAAGAGGATTTGGCTACAAAAATATAATGCCAAATGTAGAGGGACAAATATTCACACAACATTTAGAATAAATAAATAAATAAATAAAGCCAAGCCACCTACCCCATAGCGTTGACAGAGGTTTTTCTGATTTGCTCATCTTCTGACAGATCTTAATCTGACTGACCTGGAAATGTCAAAAGTAATGTCAAGACCCTTTAAAACACGGTGTTGTGATTCAGCCTTTAAAATTAGGTTTGCTTCCTTACGAGAAAGAAAGCTGACCTTTGAAACAATCAGAACACAAATAGAGAAAAGACAACCAGCCCTATGTTTCTTTTTTTTTTTCTTTTTTTTAATTGGGTTGTTAATGTGCAGCAGGTGACACCAGTTAAGGTGGAATTGTCTCAATGATACTAGCAACTATTTCAAGAGTTTATGTCCCAAACCTGTGTAGTATTTCACAAAACTATTTAACTTAATAAACAACAAGCTGCATTCCCTAATGGAAGGTAATCTTAAAACCCACTCAAACACTCGGGCAACATTTTCTATTGGAACATTCAGTCAGTTCTACTGGATAAGCCTTGTTTTATACATACAATCCCCATTCAATTTAATAGGAACACCTATATTTATCCAATCAGCCAATCATGTAGCAGCAGCACAATGCATAGAATCGTGCAGATACAGGTCAAGATCTTCAGGAAATATTCACGTCAAACTTATGAATGGGGAAAAAGTCTGATCTTTGTAATATTAAATGCAGCATGCTTGTTGGTGCCAGGTGAGCTGGTTTGAATATTTCAGAAGCTGCAGGTCTCCTGGGAAGCTTACCCAGAACTGTGTGAAAAACAATAAACATTGAGTGAGACAAAGTTCTGTGGATGGAAAAGCCTTATTAATAAGAGAGGCCAGAGGAAATTGGCCAGATTGGGTTGAACTGGCAGGAAGGATATAATAACTGAAATATACTCTTGTGGTGAGCATGAAAGCATCTCAACATGCACAAAACATCAAACCTTGAAGTGGATAGGCTACAACATCAGACCACATCAAGATTAGGGAAAAAGCTTCTTAGAATTCTCTCAGAGCTCCTATCTTAGCCTAAAGAGTCCTAGGCTAAAAGTGATTTAGGAAACTTCTCAGAGCAACTCTGAGTAAGGAAAGTACAAAACCTGTATCTTAGTGAGGAGGTGTGGTCGACCCTGTTGCTAGGGATGACGCAGCAATTCAAGGACTGTGATTGGTTGATAAACTGTAAAGGTCTTAAAATGCGAAAAAAAAAAATAAAATAAATGTAAACATGTGAATTTATACCTAATGAGCAAGCCAGCAGCAACGGTGGCAAGGAAAAACTCCCTGAGATGATATGAGGAAGAAAACTTGAGAGGAATCAGACTCAAAAGGGAAACCCATCCTCATCTGGGTGCAACGGAGAGTGCGATTATAAATAAATCCCTTCTATAACTGTATATTATATGGACACATAGTGCAATTATGCAACCAGTAAATTCATCACAGTTTTCACAGGAAGTCTTTTGTTAAATCTATCCACTGTTCACTGATGGAGTCCTAAGTACAAATCTGCTTGTGGTAACCACTGCCCCAAAACCACCACAGCAATCACAGTCCCAAGCCATGACAGTACAACTCACCATATGAGTTGTTGATAATTGATAATTAAAAGGTTGAGGTTTGTGAACCACATTGCTACCACCACAGATTGCTGGACTTCCAGACAGCGTAGTTACTTAGGTGTCACTTGTCACTAGATAGACAAGATCTCTTTAGCAAAGTGCTGTGCTGGCTATCAGACACATCAAAGGTTCCAACACATTTGATGTCCTTGCTGCAGCATTAGAGGAAATACATTCAGAAGAACAAGTCAGGGAAAAGGTGACCAACAACTGATAGTGGATGAAATGGTTTGATGAAGGCCTTTAGAGTTTATGGGGAGAGTGAAGAGGAAATCTCTGAGGAAATGGAAAAAAAATGCTCCTGAAGATGAAAGTCCTTTAGAAGACTTAGAGTATCAAGTTGTCTGTTCTATTTTAAATAACAACAAGGGATTGGAGTATCAACTTCCAAGGCATAATGCCATGCCATCTCCTGAATCTGGTGTCAACCACTGATGCCAATGCTGCAGAAGCTGGCTGCAAACATACAAGAGGCTCTCTCGGATCCAGAAGTGTTTCAGAGAGCATGAAGGACCGTGAGCTGATTGCTGCAGCTATTCTTCTACCAAAATTGGACCACAGAGGAGAGCATCTTAAAAGCGGTAATGTATCTATTAATTCAAGAGGGAGTCATGTGGCTTTGATTTAGAGACTACTAATGTATGTACAGGTTAGACTTCATGGCTTATATTATCAGTTGTAAGTTCCAAAAGAATGTCCATATTAAAATACCATTTCTATTTTTTTGCCACAGGGTTTGACTATATCAACATTCACCTCACTGTCGATTTGGATGAAGATACCCACTCAGACAACCGTCACTCTGATGAAGATGACATCCATGACATCAGGAACCTCAGACTGGAGAGCTGGATAAGTACATTTCGTGTCCAGCCTCAGAGGGTATGGCTCTGCAGCATGTGACAGACTTTTGAGTCATGCAGGTCTTCTATTCACTGCAAAAGAATCCCGACGTGCATACAATTTGAGTCTCAGCTACTTTTGGAGCTCAACAGTCACTTGCTGAGTGAATCTTTAAGACAGGATTCACCCTCTCAAATGCACGCACACACACACACACACACACACACACGCAGAAAGGTTCAGGCACACAAATGGATGAACATAAATAAAGACCAGGACTGTTGAGTTTTAAGAGAGTAATCAGTGTTGTGACTTTGGTATTGATTATTTATGTTTTGATGAGCTGTTATTACTGTGAAGCTAGTTTAGAAGATTTATGAAAGTAACCTGCAGCAAACTGCACTTATGGAACAGGGTTCTTCACTTTGTGTTTCTGGTGGAACAAACTGAAGAATGTTCCATACAGAACTCAACTACAGAAAGCTCCCAGTCAGTAAAGTTTCAGAAGAATAGAACGCTTCAGATACATTAATCATTATCCACCCAAACTATCCCTGAGGAAGCTTTTTTCTAAGCACTTGGTCAGGTAAATGTAAATGTTAGCGTGAATCTCTTTGGCTAAGTTTGAACTCTGAATGCACTATGAGCGGGTTGGAGCCCTGATCATTTTCTTTCTTTCTTTCAAGCAACCAGCATTTAGTCTCACACACTAATACAACGTGATTAGCAGACATTATACTATATTGTGAAATGCAGTTTTTGGACCTAACGGTGGCATCACAACTTTTCTTGGCAGGTGGGGGTGCGCGGAGGGGAGAAAGGCGAGACACTGCGGAGAGACAGACAGAGAGAGAGAGAGAGAGAGAGAGAGAGAGAGAGAGAGAGACTCGCTAGAGGCGGAGTGGATCCGTAATGTAACGATCATTCGGAAACACGTCTTCCCTCCTCGATTAATCCCTCGGTTTACATCCTGCTGGATTCTCGGATCTATCCGATATACCGGGCTCCTGCGCTGTTTGTGCGCGCGCGTCTCATCATGCCGACCGCACGCTCTGCTGGGAGTCGTGCTCTGAGCGCCGCGGTCTGGGTGGGCGTCCTGTGCGGAATCATCCTGACCCAAGGTAATATTCACTATTAGCTTACAGTGCAAATCGCTGTGCTCTCAGCTCGAGCTCTTTTGGCTTTCATTGTACAAAAACACCTACGTGATATTGCCGCAGTCACTTCTGAAAGTTCGCGTTATTCTGCGGCAGAGCGCTTTACGTGCTTCTCCGAGCGAGTGGAAGTGACACGTAAAGACGTCACACGCGGCATGGGCAATGCAGAAAGATCCGAGTGCGAGTCGGTGGTCAGAGTCCCAAATGTAGCCCATTTTGAACATCTAAGCTTTGACATGATGCTCTTGTTTCAGGGACAAGGAAGGGTCATTTCCTGGCGTGAGATAACGGGACGCTCTAAACCGCTGGACGTGGCCTAATGTCTCAAAACAGCGACCAGAGAAAACCATTTCTCTCTCTCTCATTTCTCTCTCTCTCATTTCTCTCTCTCTCATTTCTCTCTCATTTCTCTTGTCATAAACACTGTGTGCTGCTGAAACCACGGCGCCGTAATCCGAGTGAAAAGACAGTGTTTTTACGTCGCGTGTTTTCTCCCCATAGAAACCCGTTATAAAGAAAACGTGGCTTAAGACCGTGATATTAAAAGACCGAATTCAGTATACACCTTATTAATAAAACATGTACAAGCAAGCAGATGAACCCAGAATATAATATTATTATTATTATTAATATTAATAATAAGGTGTGTAGATAATGTTTACGATGAGAGAGATGTGAGAGAGAAATGCTTTTCCCTGGTCCCTTGTTTTGGGACATTAAGCCACGTTAAGCGTTTTCCGCCGCGGGGCTTTAGGACGTCCTGAAGTGACCAAACGCGGTCGGTGTTTGTGCGGCTGGAGATGAAGCGCGAGATCCGGCTTTCTGAATGTGCGCATAAATCGGCATCAGTCCGCGGGTGCAGCCTAAATTAAAATTCCCCTTAAACACGATGTCACTTGCCCTTGTGTGCAGCAATGGTCGGTTTCTTGCCGGGCTGATGGGAGTTCGTGTTCACGGTGTCTGATTGGAAATGCAGTGTTGTGAATGTGGAATCGGTCGAGAGATTTTCGTGAACGTGGCACAAGATCAGCCCACTTATACATAATCAGTGGTAAATTATTTAGGTAAAAATTACTTGGATCTCCCAGGCAGGACAACACATGTTGCTAAATTGTACATTTTTACTGAAACGGAAAGAGATTCATTTACACATTCTTCGAGGTCACACTGCAGACTGCGTTATTATACAAGGGCCAGATTCAATGGCTTCATCTCATAATTGTGATTTCACATTTTTGTCGTGTTTGGTGGCATTTGCACACTTGCTTTGTTGGTTCCAGTTAAATGAAGTGAAATTCACTTGCAGATCAAGTGGTTGATTCATTTGCTGAACAATTTTGAAGCAGGTTTGTGAGTGGAGCTCTCAGCACAGTGCGGCTGTAATAATGGAAGCTGAATTCAGTATTTCTCCTGAGCTGTCACGGTCCTTTATCAGCAGACTCCAGCTCCAGTGACGGCCTGTCTGCTCTGAACTCTGCAAAACTCACATTGTGCTGTATCAGAAGAGACAGAATATTGTGCTGTATCACACCATTCCCTGGGTTTTTGTGTTGTTGCTTACTGAAACCAAAGTGCTCCTGTACACCAAATGTTAAAGATTTGGGGGAATCGGAAGATACTGAAGGTAGGAGCAAGAATGTTAGTATGGTAGTACACTAGTGTATTTGCTTGTGGAAAAACTGTGTGCTTAGGAGCAGATTGTTTTTTTTTGTTTTTTTTTTAGTTTTTAAAAATAAACTCCTTATTTAATATAAAGAGGGAGTTACTTTTTCAGAGGAGGGCGTGTTGAAAGAGCTTCATACCAAATGAAAGGAAATAATATGTCGGATTGTTAAGGCCCTAGCTTTTCCCATTCTCATCCTGTCTAGGACATGAGGAAGTGGATTCAAGACATGAAGTGAGTTTTTGCTAATCTTGTTATTGTTAAAATCAAGCTGTTTGTTCTGTCAAGCCCCATTCAGTCAAGGCTCAAACTGTTTGAGAACTGAACATGGACATGCATTTAAAAAGCTGTGCCCTATCTAAAGCATAATGTTGTTAGGGAGCTTAATAGCCTACAGCCACCTTGCATACGGAGACAGACCCTAAGGTGCTTCCAGTGGGTGTGTGTCAGTCTCTAAGCTTTAAGGCCTATGTTGGTGAAGAGTGCTGATAATTTCAGGGCATCTGATGGCCAGAGTGTTATGCAGGAGTATGTCTCAGCAATAGTGGTGAATATTCTGCACACTGATATTCATGCTATCGTAATGAAACTGAAGATTAATGCTATCGTAATGAAACTGAAGATGGGTCACTCGAAACAGTTGATTGAATGCCTACCCCAACTTGTGGTATAGTCACCCAAGCAAGTGACAGGGATATACTTCAATATATCAACTGCATTAAAGAGCACTTATGTATACTCAAAAGTGCATTGAAACTGCAACCTGAGAAAAGAGCACACACACTGGCTACAATGAACAGACGCAGAAGCACTGGGGTTCAAGTTAATACCTCAGGTATAGAAATCAATGGTTTCACTAGTGATGTAGGCTGATTAATCCCAGCACTAAAAACTGTGCTGATATGATGATTCACACAGCGTGTAATGCAGCAAGTGGGGGTTAAATACCTAACGTGGGGCACAGTCGCCTCTGGCCCGCGTGAGTAATGCTCATAAATGCAGGCACAATGGATCTAAAATCTTACATGCAGCACTATGGCAGTAATGGAAATATGGCAGCAAAGTGCAGTAGATGAGTGGAATTGTTAATGCAGATGAGAAGAAAAGTTGGCTGGCTCAAATGTTAACATCAGATGCCTGGTAAAACACACCACCCCTCCTGCCGCTATTACTTAGCAGCTTTCTGGCATCCAGACCTTGGAGCCACTTGATCGCCATGTCCTTCTGTCCAAAACAAACTGGACATTTTGTGGCAGCAGGCTACCTTTAAATACCCATGTCTGTCACCACTAGAGTTAAAATTCTTCAGTCTATTCAGTGAATTGAGTTAATTGATTTCGGTCAGTTGCACTGTTTGGCCAAATGTGCAGCCTGATCTTTGAGATAAAGCGGAGTTTGATATTGGTCTATAGTTTGAAAGCTGACATGTGCAGAGGATGAGTAAACGGTGGTTTGATAGCCAGTGCTAAGGGAGGAATTGCTTATTTTTAATAGAAGTTCGATTGCTTCTGGTAGTACGAGTTTCTGTACACGAGTTTCTGATTTTGAAGAGGTCTGTTGGAAGGGAGTAAAAGATCACTGACCTGATGCAGTTTTACTGTTGTCTACATAGTTAATTATCAAATTATCTGGCTTTATGTTAATTCTCTGAATTTTTTGGCCTGTTTTCAATTTTGTCATTGAAAAAATTCATAAAGTCTTAAAAAACGTATACAAATGTATTGATTGAGTGTATTGAATATGAGGCAATGATGAGAAACCTTTAAGGTGTCTAAGCACTAGGTTATCTGTGTCTCCTGTTTTTGGCCAGCCTTATATCCAGTCCCTACTGAGAATTTGAATGAATGATAGGCAGAGTGTGGAAGATTCTTGGCATGGTTGCTTAGGCCAGACTGAGTGTTGTGCTGTGGGCAGCAGTCATTGAAACACTAGTCACGCGTCTTCCTACTTCAAGTTTGCACAAGGGGTGGGCATGGAAAACAAGATACAAGAGTAAGAGAAAAAAACACTCCTTGTTTGCTGGCCCTGTTGTTGAACCTCAGTGTGTTTAGAGACCATATGATTATGGTATCACCAAAACGGTAAGATAGACTGAAGATGTTGGCATATTTGTGCTGGTAGAGAACATTCAACATAGAAGATTCAACACAAATACTTTTACACTGAACCATAGGGGACATGAGCTTTCACTTTAAAGTTATGTAAAATCATAAATAAGTCAATAGGTATGTTTTATATAATTGTGAATGGTGAGTACATTTGAGATGGGTTATCATGAGCATCATCATGTTTCTCAACATCTCAAGCTTTTCTCGACCCAACACGTGTTTAATGGTGAGCTAATGGTGGGTTGGGGGCAGAAAAAGCTTGTAACCATGTAAGTCAGTGGGTACTGAGGAATGGGGCTCAGAAACCCTGATCATGACAACACAAATATCAGCACAGCTCAATGTACTTGTACATGTTTTGCTTGTTTTGATGCTCTTGATCATTTTCTTATATGAACCCAGGAGAAGAAGGAATTGCAAAGATATTGGCTTTTCTGTCAACACCAATTTTGGAACAGAAGTGGTTTATGACATTCATTAATGAGTGTTACTCACCGAATCACTAGAGAGAGAGAGAGAGAGAGAGAGAGAGAGAGAGAGAAATGGAGAGGTGCACAGCTACCCAAACAGACAGTTCACACCTATGAGGCTGTAGTGTGGAGTGTAAGTAAGCAGACTCTGAAGAATTTGCCTGTAAATGAGTAACCCAAGTTTGGCCCTAAAATCAGGCATCACAGACAAATGCTCACCTTGTCCAAAGTTTATCTTTAACATGTAGAACCCTGATATACTTCCAGCTTAATCCTAACTTTTGTGCCGTCTGTCTCGTTGGTCCAAGGTGATGTCCTCTCACAATTATACAAAAACATCTATGACTGAATGACAACAACAATGATATTGTTCTGTTGCGTTCACTTTAATTAAAGATGATTTGTGCTGAGACAGTATTATACGAATCAAAGGCTGCTCTGTTTTAATGTGGAACTCTTACAGGCTGGTCCTTCAGCTGAACCAGTGGGATAAATGACCTAATTGTAGATACTGTCCTACAGCATCGGTCTAGGAATTGTGCTGCTTTCATTAGCAATATCTGTCTGTCTGTCTGTCTGTCTGTCTGTCTGTCTGTCTGCCTGTCTGTCTGTCTGTCTGTCTGCCTGTCTGTCTGTCTGTCTGCCTGTCTGTCTGTCTGTCTGTCTGCCTGCCTGTCTGCCTGTCTGTCTGCCCTGATGTCACTGTCCTTTTACATTTACCTACTGAGCCATAGGACAGGATTTGTCAAAGAAGTGCATCTTTAAACAGGAAAATTTCCATCAATGAATCAATAAGACGTCTGGTGAAAATTTGTTATGGAAAGAAATGATTGTTAAAAAAATGTTAATAGTGTGGAATGTAGGCTGCAGATTTCAGATTGTGTGTAAGGTCTGTAAGAGTAAGATAGCTCACTCATTACCTGAGCTGAAAAGAAGAATTCATAATGGAAAGTAGTTCTTAAAGCCCAGGGTGAAACAGAATGCAAATGACATACATGTAGCAAAAATAGACTCATACATCCAACACTTCCCAAAAACATATCTCCTAAAGAATAATAAATAAATAAATCAATCAATAAATACCAGTGTATCATTTGTACCATCTCAGAGTCGGTGCATTCTGGCAGCCTCAAATAATTTTCAGAGTAAATTACAGAGTACAGTTACATTTATTTAATATATATTTAATTTTTATTATTGTAATAAATTATTTTCAAGTCTCTGATGTGGGAAAAATAATTTAAACCATGTCAGCATAAGGCTGCCACGTAACAAAATGTGAAAAAATTAAGAGGTCTGAATTTTTTCTGCACTGTATTTGTAGATGTTTGCTCGCAGATGAATCAGAAAGGGATGCATTTCCAGGAATTTATACTTCTAGTAAATGAGTTCAGCACCTGCTTCATGTTTGTGCCATCTTGTCATACAATCAAGCATCCCACATTATTCCCACACCTACCCCACACACACACACACACACACACACACACACACACACACACACACACCTTACACAGTGGTGGTATCATTGACACCTTTAATGAGTCAGCTCATCGTCACGGTGCTAAACTGTGATAATAGTATGATCTGAGAAAAGAGGAAAGGGAAGTGAGTGATGTACCAAAGCTGCAGATAATAGAACCGTGTTGCTTGTTTACCAAGCTGGTAATGTCATTTATTTCATTTGTAGCTCTGCTGTCTTATAATTATTAAACATGCTCCTATATGTTTTCAGGTGAGATAAATAAGCTGATGTTTGTTCAAGAGAAAAAAAAAACCCTCAACAAATGAGCTCAACCAATGATAGTGTAAGTTTATAAGATAAATATATATATGATAATTTATATGATGAATTTCCTCCTTGGAATTGGGGAATTGACCCCAGTGACTAATGACTAAAACTAGGGTGACAAATAGTAGTAACTCAAGCTGACTAGAGATAATGTTAGAGATGTTTAAAAGACATGACTGAAAGCCTTTATAAAAGTGTTGACTATCAGGATCCTAACTCCAGGACCCCTCAAACAGCCTGGAATGTAATGCTGGAATGTTTGTTTAGGTGTCTCTGCTTTCCTAAAGGTTTACGGATGATATAAGATAATAGCGATATGTTTAACAGTGGGTAGTGTGGTTGTCTTAAGTGTGTATATCATGCAATATCACTGAAGGGTAAAAATGTAAAAAATAAAAATAAAAAATGATATGATCTGGTTGACAGATCTTGTTTTGCTAAACCACATGCCTTTAGACTCCATCTGTCATTCCAAGTGTTTCCACCAAGTGAGAATCGGATGCACTTAACAAATTAGTCATGTTTATAATATTAGGAAATGATTGATTGTTATGCCCTTTCACAGTTATACAAAAAGCTATGACTGAGTGACAATAATGCTATTGTTCTGCTGATGGCACTTCAGCTGAAGATGATCTGTTCAGAGACCAGTATAGTATGAATAAAAGGCTGTTCTTTTTTTTAGCGTGTAACAGAAGGCCAGTCTTTCAGTGATATTATACAATATACAATTATACAATATCACTGAGGGGTAAAACCAAAAATAATTACATGGTTTACTGGTTTGGACGGTATACCAGTGGGTAAGAGAGACTAGAGGAGGGGTGTGTCCTCAGAGGCAGTTATTGTAAATGCATCTTTCAGCATAAACCAGCTGATTTGTTTGTTATGAAACACATGGCCCTAAAAATACAGCCACCGATGGTTCATGATGACTGACATAAAATCTATAGTCTTAAACTAGTTTTGTCTACACATAGCTGTTTCTTCACTTCTGCAGAAGGAAAAGAGTTTGGGTCATAATCTGACAGTAAGAGAGTGAAAGTGGGTAAAGATGGTAAAGCAAAGTTCAGAGGGTTAAGGAAGTGTGTGTGTTTAAGTTCATAGCAGACAGAGAATTAATTCCTCAGTTCAATCAGAACTTGCCTTACACCACACTGCCTGCTGGACTCTGTCCTTGGTAATTGCGGTGCCTTCTAATGCTTTGCTGCTGAACGTTGGAAGCTTTCGTTATATTCTGCTGCTGGGTGAACGCTGAGCTCCTGCGCTGTTGATGCACATTGGTACAGCAGTGTAATATGTCCCTGTCTGATACAAGTAATTTCATCCAGACAGACTGGTTCATTTGTCATTCAAAACAGAGAAGGATATTAGACATAATAATGATTTTCCTGACTGTGACTGAGATTATCAGGAGAGCCAAGATAAATATTCTTGACATTACACAGGATCGTGTCTCTCACAGCTCGCTCCTACGGGATACAAAGTGTGAATGATGATTCAAATCGAAGTAACTGCAGCCTCGCTGGAGGCACAGGAGCTTCAAGTAAGATGATGTTGACCTTGTATGACCAACTTGCTAAAAATAAG
>CM074961.1:6794050-6805417 GCA_037577455.1 Pangasius macronema
ACTGCAGCCTCGCTGGAGGCACAGGAGCTTCAAGTAAGATGATGTTGACCTTGTATGACCAACTTGCTAAAAATAAGCAGCAACAAATGTAAAACAGCACATCAGGCAGGTAAGGAGTAGGGAAAATAGATCTGGTAAAAAACCGCACACTAGCGCGTATAGATTAACGTATGACAGAAAGCAAATGACAGAAAGCAAGTGACAGAAAGCAGTAGGGATTCTGGGACTTTATGTAAAGTTGCATTCCAAGCAAAATAATTCACAGCTATATATGATAACATACACTGAAGTATGTTTGGAGAAAGATGGCCAACAGTGCCAGTGCCAGATTTTTTTTTTATTATTATTAGTATGGATATTGTGCATATTTGTTTAGTCGTGTGCACCTTTCTTCCCATTAATGTAAATTATGTAAATGTAAATTGTCCTGCTGTGACCTTATGATTATAGGGTTTGAGTGAAGAGCAGTTTTGAGATATAGACCATCAGAGTTTTGACATTCCAGATAGCAGGACTGAAATCTAAAAGTACTGTAGTCTATATTTATATTTATACTGAAATTATGGCTACAATTTTAGATCACTTCAAATTTACAGTATCAAAATTCTGAGACAATTCGAAAGTGAATTTTTGAACAGTGGCCAAATAAAGATCTGTTTTTCATTAAGCCGTCCCTCAATCTCAATAAATAATTAATAAATTGAAGAAAAAGACCAAATCTGATGATTTCCTCCATCACATGGTGGTGTTTTTGAGTCGTCCATCTGTCTGTCCGAGATACTAGTTAGAGAATATCTCAAGCCCAAGTGGTTGAATGTTTGTGAGCTTTATATGGAATTATCTTTGTAACCAGCAGATGAACTGATTAGATTTTATAACTGATCCAAACAGGATCAAGGTCAGAAAAAGGTCAAATGTCTGAAATTGTTTTCAATAGCTTCCTCCCTGTTTCTCATCCTGGGATGTTACTTACACATTCATGTTCAGAAACTCAAGGTCCATTTTCTGGCTATCTGTCACCTTTGCCCTCCGTCAGCCCGTCTGTCCGTCTGTGTATCTGTATGTGCATAGCCTATAAATACATCTGAGTGTATTGATATAAATTGGTGATATACAGCTGTGATTTTAACGGTGAGATTCCACTGCACTGTACAGACACAATCTCTTTTCACAGTAATGAAAAATCATGACTGATCTGATTCATTCAAATCTCATCAGCCATCAGTTCTTTCTGTAACACTTTAGGCTGTGGATTGATGAACAGGAAGTCAAAGATCGAATATTAGCATCTGTGGGAGCTTGCATGTCTGGGCATTTCTTTACCTCTCTATCATTTGTCCAACACACTTGATTGTGCTGTGGGGAGGCTATGGGAAGGTCTGAATGAGAGAGAGAGAGAGAGAGAGAGAGAGAGAGAGAGAGAGAGAGAGAACCATGGTACAACAGAAAATGCCATTTGAAATTATCATGTATGTCTTAATCACCTCAGCCCCCCCCTCTCTCTCTCCCTCTCTTTCTCTCTCTCTGTGTCTCTCTTTCTCTCTCTCTGGCTCGTTCTCTCTCTCTCTCTGTAGATGAGACTGTTCAAACTACTCCACTTTCCTCTCGTGCAGTGTTCCAGAGTGCAACTCCTAGAGAAAGCCAAGCTCAAGATCTTATAAGGCCTCAGAAAGGGGTGGAAATCCCCACAGATCTGCTCCCCATGCTTGAGAAGGACATTGATTCTGCACATGAAGATAAAACACTGCCTCCTGAGCAGCAACACCTAAGGAAGATGCCGCTTGGTCACAACAAATCTTTGCATCCACCTTGGTCTCCACTAGAAGCTCCTGAAGCCCCAACTACACTTAATACTTACAATCCTACCACAGTGACCAAGCCTTCACCCACTTCATTAGTCATCACAACAGTGGAGAGGGAAGCAGAGCCAGACACACTCCCTCCTGGTAGGTGAAAACCTTCAGAGCCGCTTATAATGAGGATCTATTCAAGCATCTGGGTCAGCAAGATTCCAAAAACTGCTCTGTTCTGTTTACCACTTATCAATTTTATACACATGGCCATATTTATTTTAAAGTGCCACTGCATTCAGAAATGTCACATTTTTCAATTTACAACAGACTTTTAAAACTGACTTTAAGACATACAAAAGTATACACAAAATTATATACAAAACTGTTAAAACTGATTTAGTCATTTTAAATGATGCAATTATTTTACCCTCAGGTCAAAGTTTAAAAAAAAGAATCCAAAAATATTTCTGCAATATGAATATGATTTTTTTTTAATTACTGTTAATTAGATAAATATCATCAGAAGTATCTGGGAAAAAAGTGTGAGCTTTTATTAAAAATCCAAATCAGCAGGCAAAGTAGTAAACAGTCCATCACATTTCCAGAGCAGTGCAGAGCAGTCAGGTGACATTGATCAGGTGAGTGGGGTATAAGATCCAGACTTGGTTTGAGTGGAGTTGCGGTAGCTTCTGGAACAGTGGTGGATTTGGGTGGGACAAAAAAAAAGAATTACATTAACTTTCATGTTCTTTTAGTTTCTTTAATGGGCAAATCGACCTCAAATCACCCGTCTTTAAATAATGTTCCCAACTGACATCTCAGATTTGCTTCATACTTTCTGGAAGTAACATCACTATTTACAGTAAATAGTGTGCAAAATTTCAGGCTTATATCTGACTCAGTTTCTGAGACATAGAGGCTGTAAAAGGGGGAGTGGCCATGTAAAAACAAATGCTACAGAAAAACTTACTGTTGAACTATTCATGCTAGATGCGTGAAAGTTTCAGATATTGTTGTCTAGTATAAGATACGCTTAACCTATAAAATAGAAGGTCCACAGTTGCCTGTTTACCCGTTTATGACCCGTTTATGCTGTATTATTAAATCACCTGCACTATTTCACATTTTTACTGTTTGTATTTTAATGTACAATATCCTCCATCTCTTCTCAGCTGCCTCAAGCTGTATGATCAGTTTCTCAGACCCCGAGGGCTACATCGACTCGTCAGACAGTCTGCCGCTTCTCGATGGCGCTTTCCTGCAGTGCACTTACACAGTGACTGTGTATACAGGTTATGGGGTGGAACTGCAGGCATGCTTAAAAAATCTCCTGATCCACTTTTTTCAGTTTTTTTTAGTGTAAGATGTTAAGCTTCCAGCTTCAGGTTTCTTCTTCTTTAGGTTTAAACCACTAATTCTAGTGTATACTGAACACTGGTTGTCCTGAGCATTGTTCTTTCAGGTTTACTCAAGAACCATATAGAAGGCTTTTGCTGTGGTAGTAGAAAAGTCAGATTTAATTGTCTTTAAATCATTTATTTGTGTTTTATTAAAAGTTTAACCAAATGCTATATCCAGTTGTATATCCAATTCTATATCCAGTATATCTATATCACTGTGTCAGCTCTAATTCAGTGAGGATGTTTTCTATTAAACTTTCTTTTAAACATGGAAACATGTTTCTTGAGGCTGCAGTAGTGAAAATGGGTAGAATGTGACCTCAAGTGGCCAATCTGGATAGTGCAGGTCTCAAATTACTGTTCATGCATGCAAGATTTCTGCAAGAACCACTGCTGCACAAATAGACGTTAATTATATCACCTGCCAAATTACTAAGGTCCCATGTCATCAGGTGCTCTCTCTGTGCCTGTCCCTCACACCATAACATCAATTTAATTACACTTTAATCCCTGGGCCCTGTATGCATATGTGTTGCATATGTGTTGCATATGTGTTAGTTTAACTAGTAGTTCATGTGTTGTGTGCATGCATAAGACTAGACTGCTATAACACAACACTGGGAACCAGATAATATTCCTGAGTTAAGCATTTATTGAGAGTTAATAATGACCTTTAGTTTCACTGTAAATGTGGATGATTAAAAACTTTGAATAGCATTTATATGAGCTTTAAAGTTTATAAAATAGTTTTTTATAGAATTATTCCCAAAGTACAAAGAATTATAATCAGAGTAAGGAACATGCACTTAATACAGAACACTACAGAATACTTTTTTTGTCATCATAGGTCAAAAGTGTTAACTTATCAGAAGGTGAGCAGCTGTCAATCAGAGGGGTAGATAAGGACAGCACTTTGCTGGTACTTGCCAATCAAACGCTGCTGGTGGAGGGTCAGGTGATCCGCAGCCCAACCAATGCTATGTCAGTATTTTATCGCTCTTCACCTGAGGGCAACATGGGCACATTCCAGCTTCATTATCAGTGTGAGTAAATAATGTCCTGAAGAGCTGTTCAACTTCCATTGCCTCCTCTTAACTGTGTTATTTCCCAATTAGTTTAACTTGCTGTTGTGTTCATGATATAATTAACTGAGGAATTTCTCTCTTGTCCTCTTGTGTCTCAGATAGTTTCATTTTACCACTGAGAATTTTTGATTTTAATGCCGTGTTAACTACATCATACTCTCTTAAGATGTGTTAGAATTATGCTGGGAGATGTACGTAGATATGAACACTGATAAGAAGGAATAAGATCCTTTATAATCCCTTTTTCCTGTTCCTTTGACATATTGTTAAAAGCTACTTTAAAATACCAAATATTATATATCCAAAGTTTCTCTCAACTTATAATAGTATTTAAAAAGTTTTATATCACTTTTATTATTTTTTTTTTAGATATCAGTTTTTTTTTATAAAATTAAAATGGTTACATGAGGTTTAGTGTCCTTTCTCTAAAATATGCAATATTCAAATCTCTCTTGGGTAGTGTTCCATCTGAGCTGCCCTTTGCCGCGACGGCCTCACTTTGGGGAGGTATCAGTTTTGGATTTGCGCCCAGGAGGTACAGCACATTTCTCCTGCCACATGGGTTACCATCTGCAGGGTGCAGTGGTGGTGACCTGCCTGAACGCCTCCCTGCCTGCCTGGAACCACCGTGAACCCAGCTGTAGAGGTGAGAAAGAGCCCAAAAGCCAAACACAGACAGATAAAAAAAAAGTGTTTTAGAAACCTTAATAATAACAACAGTTAACATTACTACTACTGCTACTACTCAAAAGCAGCTTTACGGAAATATATAAATTTCAGATATACAATTTAACCCTAATGAGCAAGCTAGAGCCAAAGGTGGCAAGACGACATGAGGAAGAAACCTTGAAAGGAACCAGCCTCAAAAGGGAACCCATTGTCATCTGGGTGACACCAGTTTGTGCAATTATAAATAATTTCTCTTCTATAACTGTATATTATATAGTCCAAAAGTGCTAATTGTGTTAACTGAATGACAAAACCTACTGTAAAACTGTAAAAATTTGGAGAACTCTAAATATTTGGGTGGTGTCTGCTTTAGACAGTGTGTCATTCTGAGGTCCTGCATCTTCATCTTGATGTAGCTTGAGTTGAGATGTTTGTACTTAGAGCTAATTCCAAAGTTGAAAGGGAGACAAAACCCGATTTCTGCAAAAAAAAATATTATATATGTTATATTACATAATCTGAGAAGCAAAAGGAACTGATGAAATGTTGAGGAGAAGGATGAGTAGACTTGGCCACCATTGAGGCTGCCATTGCGTAAAGAGGCTTTGATCCTAGAGAATATAAAAGAGTGTGTGTGTGTGTGTGTATGTGTGTGTGTGTGTGTGTGTGTGTGTGTGTGTGTGTGTGTGTGTGTGTGTGTGTGAGAGAGAGAGAGAGAGTGAGAGAGAGAGTGAGAGAATGTTGGTGATGCTTCAGAGAAAGATGGCAGCTACAGTACTTCAGAAAGAAATGGCATCTCTGATCCTTCACCACAGCAACACCACATTCAACTGTACTCAGACAGGTAGAGCAAGAACCAGAGGTCCAGATGAGTTCAGATTTTGCACTTCTGTATGCATATAAGCACCTGCTGATGTGAGAAAGCTAGTATTGAGGAGGAAAAACAAGCTGCAGAGGATGGGAGAAGCAGGCAGAGTAGGCAAATTATCTTAAAGATGAAAAAGGCAGTGTCCAATGTGCCCAGTGTGCCCTCATTACTGCAGTTCAAATTAGTCTGATTTTGCATGTTTATCATCAATTTTATTGCTTGGCCTCTACTTCATTTCTGATGTTCAGCTTGTGATAAACATACAAAAGCAGACTACTTTGAGTTTTTACTTTGAGCAGAGAGAAATTTTGGTATAAATGCTAAAACCAAAACCTCAGCCTGACAGGAATGGCTGCAAACATTAAGAGACAGCAAAGGCTGTGAGCTTTGAGAGACAGAAGGGATGCAAACCTTCAGATACAAAATGGCTGTGATCTGTGAGAGATGGGAGGGGCTGATGGGAAGGAGCTGAGAACATTGAGAAATGAGAAGGGCTGTAAGCTTTGAGAAAACAAAAGGGTACAATTATTAAGAGACAAAAGGGCTGAGAAAATGGAGAGTAAGAAGCTGAGAAGGAGGACTGAGATGCGTGAATGAGGGCTGAGAATGACAATGAGCAGGATGAAAGGTTGTTTGGAAGAAGGGGGCTTTGAGATGAAGACAGATTTTGCTGTGATATATCAGAAAAGATATTATCAGAATGGAGAGGGGGAATGTGAGTAGAGAAGGCTTGGATACCTAGAGAAATGTATGCAAGAGTGAGAAAATACAGAGATGTGTGTAGGCGGTGAGATATCATTTGGACTACTTCACCGAACTAGAAACCTCTACACGTTGTGGGCTTCCTGGGGACATCACATAATTATCCTGTGAAAAGGCTGGTGGTTCTTGCACAGAAATTTTGCAAGATATAATGTTTTTTTCCCTTCTTCTTAAATCTTAGTTGACATTTCAATGGAAGTTTTCCCCTCAAAATAGCGGCACCTTTCAAATTCATATACTTCAATTCAATTCATTCAATTTATATAAACCAAAATTTATGCTAAATGAAATACATTAGCCAAGAAAATAAAATGATGCATTCTGTTTGAGATTTAACAGTGAAGGGTAAACGGGGTTAAAAGGGCAATTTTAGCCAAGCATACTGTGATGCTCTTAGTGAAAGCAGTCCTACCACAATTTATATAAATAAATGTATATATCAATGTCTCCTTCATTGACCATGACAACTCTACCACAACTGAAACTTGAAACAGGAAGTAATGTGACGAGTTGAATCAGTCCATGTTACTCGGCATGAAGCACTGAGCTGATAAAATCCGATAAAGCTGATAGTGCAGTCTCAGGTATAAAAGCTATGATTTGGTAGAAGTGAGCGCCAGATGATGGTTCTCTGGACCACTACTGGGTGGCTTTCACATTTCACCAAACATAGCAAAATTTCCTAAAAAAACAAAAAACTTCTGAGAAAGACCTTATGAGCTTCTGTGAAGAGGTGCATTTTAATGTCAGCTTTGACATATACGAGGCCCAGACATGTTGGGAAGGTGAAATGAAAATACATAAATATCTCCCTGTCCAGCTCTCTGTGGAGGTACAGTAAAAAACGCCACTGTGGGCAGAGTGCTGTCACCATCACCTAACCTGAGTCCCAACAGCACTCTTGACCACAGCTGCTCCTGGTCCCTAGAGGCTCCCAGTGGCCAGCGACTACATCTCCATCTGGAGAGGATGGTCTTGGGACCAACAGACCGGTGAGTGTGTGGATCCATGTTCCTTTTTACATACACTTGCCATAGATAATATTTCACTGCCTCTAGAAAGTATTAACTCTTTAGTAATTATTTCTGCTTTTGCTGTGTTGCAGCATCAGATTTAAGTAGATGAGTGGGGTAGCTTACTGCTCCTTTTGAAGTGACTCTTAACAGAAAAAACAATCTGAACACTGTCGTCCTTAGTGGGTTGTCCTCAATTATGGATTTGTCTACAATTGTGGCTTCGAGTTCTCTTAGACATGTCTGTTTGACCTTTGTACATTTTGATTTTCTCCCATTCCCCAATACAAATCTCTAACTCTCCCAAATTAGTTGGAGAATGTTGGTGGAGTGTTGTATTTTTTGCCCTGTGCTTTAGGTCACTGTCCTGTATGGATGTAATTTTTCACCCTAGACACAGAGTTCTGGCTGAATGGAGCTGGATCTACTCAACAATTTGCTTGTATTTGGCTCCACCCCTGTTGCCCTTGATGGCTGCAAGATTTCCAGTTCCTTCTGCTCAAAAGCAACCCCACAGCATGATGCTACCACCACCATGCTTGTTGGTAGTGTAGCACTGTCATGTATTGTCCCTTTTTTTACATACATGTTCAATTATTGTAATTACTACCACACTATCTATTAGTGTTGTCTTGTTACCATCATCACGGAAGTGTTTGACTTCGTTCTCATGCTATCGCGAGACCCAATGATATCACTATGTCAGGCTGCATCGCTATGTGCTGACATAGGTTTTGTTTGTGGAAGTGGTTTTAAACCAGTGGGTTATCTCTCAAGGAGGTCACGGCAGTGTCAGCGTGTTTAGATTGCTATCTTCCACGCCTGTTTGGACTATCTCTGAGGACTACTGGTTGGTTTGGCTCCATGTTCACAGTGATGTTCCCCACCAGGATCTGGAGGATCTGTTCACCACAGAACAGAAATACTGGTGAGGACTATCCTTAAAGACAGTGATCTATTGTATATACTTTACAACGGGACATTTTACACAACAAGACAGACAGTGGGTGAAGGGGGTTTATTTTGTAAATATTTGGGTTACTTTTCTTTGTACAATACACTACAACTTATTGAATTTATTTGGTGTTTGTTTGGTGTTGTTATTGCTCTTCACCACGCATGATTACAGTCGGAATTGCTATTGCTGATGTACAGTCAGGTCCATAAGTATTTGGACAGTGACGATTTTCATAATTTTGCCTCTGTGCATCGCCGCACTTCAGACCGGTGGATTGTAACCAGGTTGTAAGAACTTCTTCAAAATGTCAAAAGAAGAAAAAGGAGCAAGAGACAAAAAAACAGAGATTGGCAATTTACTGAAAACTGCATTTAAACTCAAACAGGGGAGTGGGAGTGGTCACCTGAGTGTCAAGCCAACTTTGAAGCATTGAAGCCCACGCTACAAAACCCATCAGCGCTCACACATCCCAGCTCACACATCTCTTCTTTTTTAGATTTTCTTTTTTCAATAATTGTGAGGGCAATTAATTTATTTAATATGAGTTAATTTCAGTTTATTAGTTAATTTAATTTTTAATTTTGTAGAGGGTCACTTCAAAAGGAACAAAAAAAATGGAAATACTAGGAGTGAATACTTTCTGGAAGCAGTGTATGTTTTTGAGTCTTACCCCTCACTCTTGCTTCAGGCTTGTTCTGTGGAGTGGTGTGGATGCTGGCTCCGTAGTCCTGTTTGACTCTGGGCGGGGAGTTCCTATCCCATTTGAGGGAGTTATCAGTGAGGGCCCAGCAGTCAGAATCCAGTTCATAACAGACAAGCCAAACAACCAGAACAGTGGTTTCAATATCCATTATGAGGGTGAGTTACCTCTTAACATGTATATAAAATATAAATTAGTATTCAGCCCAGGCAACTGGAATACAAAGTCCTACAGTGTTTGTTCTTATTTAGAACGATAATTATTTAAAAACCTATTCGCCAAATTACACAAAAACCCCTCACAATGCTATTCACACTGTGCTGACTTTTGTAATTCTGTCCAAGCAGCATTTGAGAAGGGCCACTGCTATGAACCATACATCCAGAAAGGAAACTTCAGCACCACAGACCCAACCTACGGTGTAGGAGCCATAGTACAGTTCTCCTGTGAACCTGGCCATTCTCTGGAGCAAGGCCCTCCTGTCATCGAGTGCATCAACACACGAGACCCATACTGGAATGACACAGAGCCTCTGTGTAAAGGTATAAGTATGCAAAAAGAACATATCTTGAATTAAACAATAAAATCTACTGATTGATCTACAGCTATTTCAGCTACTTATATTGCACTCTTGTATTCTTTGCACTATTCTCACTAGATTCACTTTCAAATAGAACTGTGTACTGGTCGGTGCTGCACTGGGACTCACTGTGCCCATTGTCTGTCCCAGCAGTCATTGTACTGTCTTGTGATCTCTGCACATGTTTCCACTTGTGCACTTTATGTATAAATGGATGTAGTCCCTTGTAGTTCTGTGTTGTTCTGTCTTATGTAGCTCCTTGGTCTTGGAGAAACGTTCTTTCATTTCACTATGTGCTAAGTGACTGTATATGGTTGAAATAACAATAAACTCCACTTGACTTGACTTGACACCCCTTCTCCGAATACCCACACTGTCTGACTCAGGCCAGAGAAGTACCCGGCCTATCACCAACTCTCCACCTCCTCACCGAGAGAGGAAATCCGCCACAGCCATCTGTGCCCCTGGCCTCTGGACCATCCGAATTCAAATGGCTGAAGTGCCAGATACCAACGAGTGTTCCGCACGTTGGCATCTTTCATGCAGTGGAGCCACTGGAGCGGGGTGTAGTCAGAACAGAGGGTGAAAGATGCAGTACTAGAAGGTGAGGACTGCCCATTTGATGGCCAAACACTCCTTCTCTACTGTGCTCTCACACAGAGACACTCCTCCTACATCTCTGTCAGACTCTGGCAAAGAGATCTTGCGGCTGATGTACAGCAAAGGGCACTCCTCCCTCTCCACCACCTGGGACGACACAATCCCCCAATCCCCTGTCTGACATATCTGTCAGCAAAACAAAAGGGAGAGAGAAGTCAGAAGAATGTAAAAATGGCACGATGACATGTCTCTGTCCACTGGACCGGCGCCTTCCACTTAGTGTTCGGGGCTCAGACACAGTCTCAGTGTTTAAGTCTAGGATGAAAACATATTTGTTTAGTTTGGCATGGAGTGTTGTGGTGAACTGGGATGTTTGGATGCTGTCGCCCCCCCCACTCTCATACGTTCACTCAGGTTTGTCGACGGTGGAGTGGCTGTAGCTTTATGTCCCAGGAGCCCTCACGTCTGTGTTAGCTTCTGGCTCTCCCTTTTAGTTACGCTGTCATAGCTAGTCTTGCTGGAGTCTCTGGTTGCACTCTTCATGCAAAGTACATTGTCCTTAGCCATTAGAGGACAAAAGCTTACCTAACATTCTCTTCCTCTCTCTCCATCTCTCTCTCTCCCTCACTCTCTGTCAAGCTACTCATGCTACCTCTGACATGCCAGTGATCCTGACCCCTTCTGCTCCTCCTCGCTGCCTGACCCATCCTGATGCCCTACTTCTGGTTGTTCTCATTGCTTGAGTTCCCTTGCTGCTGCTGGGGCCCCATATGGACGGCCTGAAGAACTGTTTGGATTGCTGTGCATGGTGCCACCTGGGGGCTGTGGAGATGGTTTGGGGATCACATATGGGGAGCTGTAGTGTAATGGCTTGGGACTGCGATTGCTGTAGTGGCTTTGGGGCTGCGGTTGCCACGAGCAGCTTCGTACTCAGGACTC
>CM074961.1:6842363-6856324 GCA_037577455.1 Pangasius macronema
GTGGTATTGAGGGTGGCAGAGAGCGCTGGTCATTCACTCCCCCACCTACAATCCCTGCCGGACCCGAGACTCCAACCTACCACCTTCAGGTTCACCTTCGGGTTACAAGTCCGACTCTCATTAGGCCACGACTGCCCCATTTGCCCCATTCATTTGTAGTCCTAAGCCATCGTAGCAAAACTGATCATATCAGTTGCAGTCCAAAGCCATCTTCATGGCTCCCAAGTGGTACCACCCACAGAGATCTCGGGTATCTTTAGGCTGTGCACGTGGGGCCGTCCTCAGCAGCAGCGAGTGATTTCCAAGTGATGAGAATTCCAACCAGAAATAGGGCAAATAATGAGGAGATCAGGGGTGTGTGTCAATACTCTTGGTATTGCCAAGCTTTATAATGAGAGATGAGAGCGGGTCACTGTCTTTTATGTGTTTACAAAATCTGATTGCCTTTTTTTAAAATTTATTTATTTTTTAGATCAATTAATGGATATCGACCTAATTCTGCCCTGCATTATTGTCCCTGTGTACATTTTGTGTTTTGCTTCCTTAGATCTGGATCTTTTTGAAATATGATGTCTCACGTCATGCTCTTGCTCTCTCACACACTCTCACACACTCTCACACACTCTGCCTTGCTCACTGGCCGAATTAATGTGTTTGACATTATGTGTGTAGGTGGCAATGAGAGCTCTTGGTTTTGAGGTGAAGAAAGTTGATGTTATGACGATCTTAAAAGACTTCGACCAAGGAGGCACTGGAAAAATAACTTATGAAATTTTCAAAGAAGTTGGTAGGTAACTCTTAAAAATTAATCTGGACTTAAAATATTTCCTGTTTCACTCAACCATGGTGAGCAGAAAAGCATCTCAGCATGCACAAAACATCAAACCATGAAGTGGATGGCCTACAACAGCAGAAGACCACACTGAGTTCCACTTCTGTCAGCGAAGAACAGGAATCTGAGGCGATCACAGGCACAAGCTCACCCAAACTGGACAGTTGAAGATTAGAGGAAAAAAATCACCTGGTCTTTTTCCAGTCTTCAGCTGACACATACTAGCTGTGTTCTTGACTGACAGAAGTGGAACCTGATGTGGCCTTCTGCTGTTGTAGCCCATCCACCTCGAGGTTAGATGTGTTGTGCATTCTGAGAAACTTTTGATCAGCTGATGAACAGCCTGTTTGAGTTTAAATGCAGTTTTCAATAAATTGCCTACTCTCTATTTTTTNCTTCTTTTGGCATTTTGAAGAAGTTCTTACAACCTGGTTACGATCCACCAGTGCGGAGTGTGAATACTTGTAATATTCTCCCTGGTCTTAAGATTTTGATCAGGAGTGTGTGTGTGTGTGTGTACATGCAGTGCCTTGCAAAAGGTCCTCTCTTCACTCCCTTTGGTGTTTTTCCTGTTTTGTTGCATTACAACCTGGAATTAAAATGGATATTTGAGGGGTTTGTACTATTTGATTTACACAACTTGCCTACCACTTGAAGGTGAAAAATGTTTAATAAAAGACAGATAATTAATAATTCCTCACATTACAGCACAGGCTCATTAAGGCCAACAGCAGAGTGTTAAATATAATAACATAAAGTGTTACTATACTTTGGAAGACTCTGTACATGCCATTTTCTTTATCCAAATGCCAAAGTCTAAATGAAAATTCCATGACACGCTTCTTAAATCAATCAGAAATGAAATTAGTTTCCAACTGTTTTTATTATTGAAATTCATTGATTTTTTTTTTTCAGTTGTTTCAGCCCTAGTTGTAGATTTTGTGCAGCAACAGCCTGAAAAGAAGACAGCATTTAATGTCACGTATACAAGGACAGTACAGTAAATCTCTTTTCTTTGCAGATCCTGTCTCGTTACAATGCTGATTGGAAACTGATTAAAATGCTGTTTGTTTTATTTGCACTCCTGCAGCAGTCAGCATAGACATGTACAGACAATCTGAGTTCAACAATGAGAAACGTCAGCCATGGTGTCTATGAGGGACCTTAGACAAGTGATCTAGAAAAGAACATCTGAACTAGGCATGCTTACCAAAACAAGAACTGTCAGAGATCATTCGAATGTGTACATTTTCTCTTTTAGTGACTGACAGGATATTGGATCGGGACCCAAAAGAAGAAGTTCTGAAGGCATTTAAGCTGTTTGATGATGATGACTCTGGGAAGATCAGCCTGAAGAACTTGCGGCGTGTGGCCAGAGAGCTAGGAGAAGACATGAGTGATGAAGAGCTGAGGGCTATGATTGATGAGTTTGACACTGATGGAGATGGTGAGAGTAGGTATATGAGATGGATGAGCTCTAGTTTCTCTTCAAGCTGTATCATGGCAGGCTAGATTTATAATATGTCTTGCCCATCATTCATGGTCTAAAATTATTTGATTAATAAAGAAATAATAACGTAGCACCAAAACTTTCTTATGGCACCTTCACGTGTAAAGGAGTAAGGACGACAGAATTACTGTTTCAGGGTTTTAGAACTTTGTATCTTTAACATTGGACTGGTTTTCATTTTATCTTCCTAATGTTTTTTCTTTCAGTTAGTCAAGAGGAGTTCCTTTCTATCATGACTGAAGACTCCTGAGCTTTACAGCGTGGTCAGCTCTTACCAAACATTCTTTAGCATGTGGATTTCAGCCATGATACGGTTTCATGTTCAGAAAAGACGCTTAAAAATATAATCACTAGTATGTACACCCTGTAAAGTTTCATTTGACTACTACAGAGAGGGACTAGATTTCTCTTTCGCAAGATGTTACGCTAAATGTTGTAAATGCTGAATATTCTTAAGCATTGGATAATGTGACTAACACCCAGTGATCAGTCAGTTACCAATGAGCAGTAATGAGCGATTAAATCTGGTATCATTTCTGTAGTTTATGTTGCTGTTGATGTTAAGTAACTCCCATGCTTGTATATACAGTATTTACCTATAAAACAGACTGTATACAACAGTACAGAAGTTAGTTCTTTATTTTTAAAAGTTTTCATCACTCTAACACACTTAAATGAACTCCCAATTAATTAAATGAATGAGGTATGTTAAATTAGCCAGAAGAGCAACGATAATGCAGTAGTACTCCAGCAATAAAAACTGATGACGGGGAGGTACATTATAAGTTGAACGCAGTAAAGTGATACTGTTTCCGCCTTTCAGGCAATATGGGCACTTCACAGGATACAGGTATGTTAATGCCCAAATGGAGGTATCTACTGTGCAAGAGAGTAAGTCTGCAATTCACTCTGAGATTCAATCTCTACGAAAAGATTTGAAGAGTTGACTGACTTCAGAATGGGATTTCAGTTGGATATAATAAAAGAATTCAGTGCTTTTAAGGAGGATATTAACAAGAAAATCAATGATGCAGCTATGAAACTGCAAACAACCACTGCTCGAAGAAGTGGATGACCATATCTCTGAACTGGCAGGTGAGATCATTAACCCGCGAGTGGCACTCCTAGAGGGTTAGGGTTAGGGCATGTGAGTGGCACTCCTAGAGGCTCTGGAAAGACAGGATTCTGTACAGGCCAAACCAAGAGATATTGACAGCTATTTAAGGAGGAAAAATGTCGACATATATGACATCCCCGAGGACACTGAGAAACAGCTGTAATAGCATTTGTGGCCAAGCTGGTTAGCATGACGCTTGAGATCATGGAGGATCTCAACATTTAGTGAGGGCATAGAGCACTCGTACTGAAGCCGAGAGGATGAGTGCAAACCCATTCTTTAGTGGTGTGCTTTTTAGATTACCAGATGAAAGAGTGACTGATGGTGATGAGTTGTAAGCAGGAAGAGCATAAGTGTACGGATCTGAGTGACTTTTACAAGGGCCAGATTGTGATGGCTAGATGACTGGGTCACAGCATGTCCAAACAGCAGGTCTTGTAGGGTGTCCCTAGTATGGAGTGGTTAGTACCTACCAAAAGATGGACAAACAGTGAACCGGTGACAGGGTCATGGGCACCCAAGGCTCGCACCCATGGCATTCACGTGGATGTTACTTTGACACGTACCACCTACTTAAACATTGCTGCAGACCAAGTACACTCCTTTACGGCAAAGGTATTCCCTGTTGGCATTCCTCTTTCAACAGGATAATGCGCTCTGTCACACTGCAAAAAGTGTTCAGGAATGGTTTGAGGGATGTGACAAAGAGTTCAGGGTGTTGACTTGGCCTCTAAATTCCCCAGATTTAAATCTGTCCTAAAATACTTGATAACAGCAGTACAGATGTAGGGGTCAATTGTATAAATATGGCATTTCAAAATGATACATAACAGGGATAGCATTATAGATTACTGTAATATTTCTGTAAAACCAATTATAGAACACCGAGTGTTTGGGTTTTCAGTATGACAGGATGAAGATTTAATGTTTGGTCCACACCTTAAATGCCTTTTTTAAACAAAATTTTAAAAACATAGCCTAAGAACATAATACCTTTTAGCACCGTGTAAGGATGGTGGAAAAAAAGTGTATGAGAGAGAGAGAGAGAGAGAGAGAGAGAGAGAGAGATCAGTTTAAATAATGGCTAAATACTAGATTAATTACTTGTTTGATCTTTCTCTTTATAGAAAAAAGTTTATTTTATCCACCATTTCAATTATCTATGAGTACAATACTACTGAATAACAATGTGCTCAAACATATCAGTCAGATATTTTGAAGCTTTACTGCCATATTACTAGAGATTCTATATCGATGTTTAGTAAATTTTGTGAATCTATATTTATTTATTCATATATTTATCTTGCTTCCTCATATGATACGTAGAAGTCTTGTCTCTCCTAAAATGTAAGTTAGCTACATACTGTATGAGTAAAATAACCATATAGACTCCCAAAAATATTTATGCATCATTTTCGAGAACAGTTTTATGGTATTGGTGTTTTATCGAACAAACATATTTCTGAGAAGAGAGTTTTTTTGCCATCAAGTTTTGAAAACCTTCAAAAACACCAAATACTCAATGTGTTCTTAATTACCTTCTTAATACAGTATCTGAATAAGGTCACAGTTTTACTCATGCTGACTCCTCTACACTTCCTTTCTGTATTAAACTTTATTTAATCATCTCAGTTGTACCCTTTGAAGCAGTAGACCCCATACAGTTTGTGCTTCTTGTCTGGGAAACCGGAGAAGCGCACAGCAGCCTCTGTGGGGCTACATCGGCGACGTGGACGTGAGATGGGGTAGCGCACACTTCCGTCAGCCAGCCAGCCACCATCGCAGCGATCATATCCCAGCAGCTTCCACGCTGCATACATTTGTCCCACCTTAGCAATCTGAGCACCATCCTTTTGACATGCCAGCACTGCCTCATCATATGTCATCTTCATAGAGGGTGTAAGGTAATAGAAACGACCTACAGAGTCCAAAATAATGTGCAGAGATGCAGTGTTAAGGTTCTAAGATTCTGGTTGTTCACTTTGAGGGTTTATTTTCTACTAAAATGATTTAGGACTGATAGCATGTATCTAGAGAAAAGTATAATGCTTGTCTTGGCATGGCATGTTTGGTTTAGAGTGCCAGGGATGATTTTGCCTACAGCTGTAAAGATTAATGGCATAAAATGGCCATTAAAATTTGGTATATGTATAATTTATCTCCAACTGGGAAACTTGTATTATAATTTAATCATGTAATGCATGCCTTAATAAAATTAGCTTTCTTCTTTTAGATGTTTCACAAATATACCAACATTTACACAAACCTTGGTACTTTGATGTGAAACAGAAGACATCATATCTGTTCTTTTCCTTGTCTTGCATCCCATAATTCCTTATGCCAGGGACAGTATTCTTCCCTCCACACGGCTCTCGAGGTTGGGTGATTGGGTACTGCACAGATCCATCACTAAGCCAACCGGCATTGCACCAGTCTAGCCCTTCCCTCCAAGCATCATACAACTGGTCAAAAGAGGCCACAGTGGCATCCTGGTCTTTACAGGCTTTCTCAGCATCGTGGAAGTTCAGGTTATAGCGGCCATGACGTGGGAAATACGGGAAAACTACACCTGAGGAAAGATTTCTGTTAATTCCTTTGCAAGGCGGCCTGGTGTCTTTCATTATAGCCTTACATCTTTTATTTACTATTCTATTTATTATTACAATCTATCATCTTAATATAAATTTGGTCTAAATTAATAAAGTTTACCCCGATTTGTCGCATCATGTTCTTGTCCTTCGATTTTGTGATTTTACACATCTTGTGATTCATTTAAAGAATTTAGCAATGTGTCATTATATAACAGTAAAGAATGTATATATTTTACCAAACAATAAATATTAATATACCCAAATGGGAAAACTATTTATTTAGTTTGTTTTTATACTTCATTTTTTCCAGTCACAGATTATTAAACTAATAATACCTGTTTACCAACATGAATGGATATAAATTCCACCAAATTGAAGCCTGAATAAGAATTTGCTTTGGAAAAAGAGTGGTATATCTTGTGTTTATCAAAAAAAAATTACTTTCACCTCCAAAGTGCTCATATTAGCTTCTGAATCTGCTGGTTGAGAGTGAATTATGTGAAGTTCATAATTAAGCTATAATTTTTTTTTTTTTAACTTGTGACAGTTTTACCTTGCAGGTTGAGGGCCACCACTGATGTTCCATCCTCCAGACCATCAATCACCTCACATTTGTATCGTCCATAGTCCTCCAGTGTTATCTCACTAATGACCAGTGACGCATCGTTCTCACTGGCACTTCGTAGATGCACTCGGCCATGGAAACTACCATAGCTCTTCTTATGGAAACCCATAGCTACAAAAACATCAATCTCTTTCAGATAATCTGATGTTAACTTCGTCCACTTTATCCTTATTTTGGGATTGGGGACAAACACGGGGTTCCTTTGAAATGTGCACGGCAGTGTTACGTTGCCCCCTCGGTGAGTCAACACGGCTTGTTCTGTAGTAACAGACAGTCCAGGCCCATTTTCTGAAAAAAAGAAAGAGAGAAAGCATAAAAAGTGCCTTAATTCTTTTTTAAAACAAATCTAAATCATTTACCATATTTACAAATGTGCTTGCATCTTCAAACTAGACCACAGGTTTTCAAAAGAGTTTAATGAGATGGTCTTTGCAAAACACTGAGTTCCTGCAATCATTTCTGTGTTAATTCCGTGTTAAGAGCCATGCGTGCACAACTGTGAAACAGCCCCAATCCATACAGTCATGAGAAAAAGAATCCCTCCTTCAATTTCAATGTTTTTATTTATTAGGGTGTAAATAACAATTGTGTGGTCCTCACCAACTTCGATAAACCAACAAATAACCTCAGGTGACAGCAAAAACACAGAACAGATTTCAACATGTAGTCATTCTTTCCCAAAAAGTCAACCAACATTCAGAAACCAGGTGGAAAAAAATAAGTACACCCTTCCTACTTTCACAATCATTAGGAGCGTAATTAGCAGCCAGGTATTGCTAATGAAATGCACAAGATTAGTTAATCATCAAGAATTCTGACGAGTTCTATAAAAGCTGAACTTTTGGCAGTTTGGTATTCTGAAACACTCAGGTGTGTGTCTACATCATGCCAAGAAGAAAAGACATCAGAAGAAAAACAATGTTGAAAAGAAGAGTGGGCCTCAATTTCTGCAAAACGATGTGAATGACCAGTAAACTCCTACAGAACACGTTTACTTCAACTGCTAATGCTGGCTGTACATTTCACTGAATTACAGGGTGTACGTATTTTTTCCCACTTGGTATCAAAACCTGGTTTACTTTTTGAAAAAAAAAAAAATTGACTACATATTGGAACCTGTTGTGACCAGACCATTTTTTTAGACCCTGATAAATAAAAACAGAAGGAGGGTGTACTTTCTTTTTCCCATGACTGTAAATCCAACACCATATTGTACTGTAGGTTTTCTTAATATGCAATCCAAATTTTTCACAAAACATGCTGATAATATGCATGATTTTGTTCCCTTCTCATCTCATTACAACACCCAATTCTAACTGTGGTTCCAATAAAACATGAAAGATTGCTTTTTGTGGGTTTCTCTCAAGAGGGTTGGGTTTTACAATTTGGTGCATTTTATTTCCTGAGAATGTATTAAATTTGTGTTATTAAATCTCCAGAAAGTATTCACCCCAGTGATTATTTCTCAGATTTAAGCATGTTAAAATATGTTTTATTTTTCTGCTAATTCTAAAGTGACTCTATACAAACATCCATCCATNTACACAGGGTTGAAGGGGGAGCGTATCCCAGGGAACCTGGGGCACAAGGTTGGGGACGCTCTGGATGTCGTGCCAACCCATCACAGGACACAATCGCACACACACACCCATTTGGAAATGCCAATCATGTCTTTTGGACTGAGGGAGGAAACCGGAGTACCCGGAGGAAGCCCCAGAAGCACGGGGAAAACATGCAAGCTCCGTGCACACAGGATAGAGGGGGGGATTCGAACCCTCAACCATGGAGGTGTGAGGCAAAAGTGCTAACTACTAAGCCACTGTTGCCACCTTTATAATATTATAAAGACATAATATTAAATAAAGAATTTTTTTTAGGTTTTAAAAAAAACTGATCCAAGATCAGGCCAAACTAAATGCTCAGGCAAGAACTGCAATTGCCAGAGAAATATCCAAGAGTCCAGCTACAACACTGAAGAGATTACATAGCTTGCAGCTTGCAGCGTTTGGGTCCGAGTGCCCATGCTGACCCCAGTCCACCACCTACAATGGTCATGTGAGCATCAGAACTGGATGATGGAGTAATGGCTTTAAGAGCGGAAACAGAGTCCATACCACAAGGTTCAAACCAGTGATCAGAAGTAAGAATCTTTACTGATGATGTAACTCATGATGGTAGCAACAGAATGAATTCAGAAGTCTACAATAACTGTAGACTGTAGTTCTGTCTGTCAATTTACAGAGAAATACATTCAATCTGTTTGAATTTGAATTTGAATCTAATTGAGAGGAACTTCATTATGTAGCAACACAATGATCCAGAACAAACTGCCAACACAACAAAGGATTTCATCAGGGGAAAAAAGTGGAAGGTTTTAGACTGCCCAAGTTAATCACCAGACCTTTTGAGTACCAAGTGGGCATGCATTTCACCTCCTGAAGAGGATCCTGAGAGAGAAACCCCCCAAAACAAACAACGACTGAAAGCAACTCCAGTACAAGCCTGGAAAAGCATCACAGAAGAAGAATGCAACAGTTTGCTGATATCAGTGTGTTGCTGACTTGATGCAGTTTTTGAAACCAAATATTAAGTATAAATTACTTTAAATTACTTTAAGACTATCTGTTCCTGTACTTTTGCTCAGCTAAAAATTAAGTAGGCTGCCACCAAAAGTGCCATGTTCTAAGTTGGCCCATTCAGCTACAAGAGCATTAGGGAGGTCAGGGACTGATGTCAGATGAGAAGAGCTGGCATGCAGTCACAGTTCCAATTCATCCCAAAGGTGTTCAGTGGGGTTGAGGGCAGGTATCTATGCTGGTCACTGTAATTCTTCCATACCTCCTTGGCAATCCATGTCTTCATGGACCTAGCTTTGTCCACAGGGTCATTATTATGCTAAAACATGTTTGGGCCCCTTAGGTCCAGTGAAGGGAAATTTTAATGCTACAGCATACAAAGATATCCTATACAACTGTTTGCTTCCAACTTTGTGGCAACAGTTTGGGGCTTTATTTTATGGCCCTTCAAAGGCTCATAGATGTACAGATGTGGCCTGTGCAGACTTTGAGTTTGACAATCCTGGTTTACACATTTTGGTAAAAGAAGTTTAACATCATGAAAGCTGCCTGTGGTCTGTTTTCAATTTCTTTCATAAAATATATTAATTGATTATTTCTTCCAGTCAATGTAAAATACTTACATTGGGTTTTACAGAGGTTATTAGGGTTATGGAAGTTATGGAGTTTCCCCATGTCTCTCAAGCAATGTAGCAGATAAACGATTGATTGACTGATTCCTAATGATTCTGTGGTGATCTTAAGCTGACAGAGAAACTAAATGCACTGATTTTGGTGACAAGAAAGTTCACCTGGCTATGATAACACCATCTCAAGAAAATCAGTGTGGTGTAAATAAAGCATACCTCAGAACAAGAATGGCAGCTACTAAAACATATTCTGACAGTCATTCAAATATAATAAATATTAATATTATGTAAATGTCTTACAAATGCATCCCAATGCACTTCAAAATACATGTGTGATATTGAGCATCTGACTTACCTGAGATGTAAATAGTCCTGTAAGCCGCCAAATTGTAATTCTGGTCAAAGTTCTCTGCATGGCACACGTAGAGGAAGGTGAGGAGAAACAGAGTGTTCATCTTGCTATATTGCATTAGTGCCGTTATTTCACTACAAATAAACAGAGCAGCACAAAGTCATTCCAGCAATTCCAGTTTCAACATAATACAACTTCCACTGCATGTCTAAAAAGTGACATTTTGGTGCTATAATTATCTAAGAAGAACTCACTTTCCTTTGTATGCACTCTAGCCTTTTTACAACAGAAAACTGTGTTTTCTTCTGAACCTTCTGAACCTCAAGTATATTTCTATCTACAGTAATTCCCTGGTGAACCACTGTGGTTATTCTTGTAGTGCATAGCACATTGTCTGCTTATCACTGCAACTATGAACCATGCAAAGCATAAATAGGATGGCGGCACACATAAAGCACCAAATCTATAATCTCATGACTTCATCTTATGTGTCCTCTGAATGCAACTGGAAATTCCAAATGTCTTCAGTTAGACTCTTCGCCCAAATGCTGCAACCATGCAGAACACTATGTGTATTCAAAGGAAGCAAACTATACATATCAACAGAGAGCAGCACACAAGCGCAACTTTACCAGACATGTCTCACACTAGAACACTGGCTCTACTAGAGCACTGTCCTTCTTCCGCACCGCAAAACCTAAAGAGGGTAGCAGACTTACCATCTTACACAGTGTACAGTCCTAGCTAATAGCAAGCTGCATGAGCAGATATTGTCACAAATACATCTGAGCCAGAAGGATATGGGTTTTGTACACACTCTCCCTCTCTCTTTCTCTCTCTCTCTCTCTCTCTCTCACACACACACTCACACACACTGCAGTAACACTGATTGATCCTTTTTTCTCTTCATTCATTTCAGAGTGCTGACGCACTTGCGGAGTGTGCCAGGTAGTGGTTCTGCAGTCAGCAGAACAAAATTGTTCTCTCTCTGCAGAGCAGCCCCCACCCCTTCACCACCAGTCCAAAGAGTCTGCAAATAGTCATGATGCATGCCAGTAATCCACCAGCAATAAGATTTGGGAAAACAAACAAACGTCCTTTTCTAAAGCAGAGATGTTTTAGCATACCCAAATAAAATAGCAGTGAATTATGTTCCTGAAGGAGGAGAAAAGAATAACACCATAAAAACATACAAACAAGCGAACAGAACAAATTTGAAATTCAGTACAGCAATGAAAAATCACATCATAAACATCAAAAATTCATTAGTTTATTTTTATGATCAAATGCTATAAATAATTTTTTGATATCAAAAAGATACAGTAAGTCCCTTTTTTAACATTTTAAGTGAGTATTTATCAATCTGATATGAATAAGTTTTATTAATTATCAGATTTATTTATAAATATGCTATAGATGTTTGGAGGTCGCAGGGCCGAATCCCAACGATCCCAAAGCCATCCGTGGCCAGGAGTCAAGAGCTCAATAATTCCACGCTCTCTGGGTGGAGTGGCACTAGCCAATCGTGGGCGTCTATGAGCTCATGTATGCGAACAGGGCAGATAGCGCTTCTTTTTTTTATTATTATTATTTTACAATCGTGTTACTCTGCCCTGATGCTGCATGTGCAGTAGTTTGAAAGGATGCGGTGGCTGACTATATGTGCCTCGGAGGAAGCAAGTGTTATCCTTCACCCTCCCCGGTCGGTAGCTGTTGTGTGTTGGGGAAGAGCTCGGTAGTGAGTGGGAACTGGCAAACGAAATGAAATGAAATCAAATTGGGCAGAAAATGGGGGGACGGATCTGCTATGAACAGTAAGTTGGTAAATAATAGATACATTTGATGAAGACTTTGTACTTTTCCCAGTTTTCTATTGCAATCCATCAGAATATAAAGTCATTTTGTCAAATTAAAGACACAGAATCCATAAAACACTAATGAGACAAACATAATTTATTAGCAACCGATTTTATCAGAACGACACCAGTCGGCTTGTTTAACAGGATTTTTACTATAATATACAATGAAAACACATTCCAGTCTATCTGCACTCCTGACATAGTTCACCAGCAATTCACCTCATCAGTCAGGCCCCATGTCATCAGTCCATTTGTCTGTGTCTCATTATCCTGCACTTGTATTTGCTAGTCTTAGCCAGCATTGCCACAGTTACTCCTGTGATTTTGTAATTGAGCCTTATCTTTATCTGTGCATTCTTTCAAAAGTAGTGAAATTAAATGTTTCTAAATAAAAGAAATACTATAAAGAGCAGTAACAGTAATAAACTAAATAAAGTCAATATTTGGTGTGACAAGCCTTTTTTGGATGCAAAAGCAAGCAGCTTTCATTATGGTTTTTATCTTAAGAGTGGTGTCTTATACAATATATTACCTTCTTTATTTACACAAAAAACTTTTTTTTTTTGTGCAATTTAATTTGTTGGGAAAGAAATGTTTGGAAACATAAAACTAAATCAAGAAATGAGAAGTTCAGATTGGTCAGATGTCAACATACCTTACACACACATATATTGTACGTACATACATTTTATATACACTGATCAGCCATAACATTAAAACCACCTGTCTAATATTGTGTATGTCCCCCTTGTGCTGTCAAAACAGCTCCGACTCATTGAAACATGGACTCCACAAGACCTATGCAGTTGTCCTGTGGTATCTGGCACCAAGACGTTAGCAGCAGATCCTTTAAGTTGCAAGGTAGGGCCTCCATGGATTGGACTTGTTCATCCAACACATCCCACAGACATTGGATTGGACTGCGATCTGGGGAATTTAGCAGGGCACATTATCATGCTGAAAGAGGTCACGTCCATTAGGGAATACCTTTGCCATGACGGGGTGTACTTGGTCTACAATAATGTCTAGGTAGGTGGTATGTGTCAAAGTAACACCACATGAATGCCAAGGTTTCCAAGCAGAACATTGCCCAGAGCATCACACTGCCTCTGGTGGCTTGCCTTCTTCAGGAAAGTGACACACATGCACCAGGCCGTCCACATGATGTAAAAAAATATGTGTTTAATCAGACCAGGTCACCTTCTTCCATTGCTCCATCATCCAGTTCTGATGCTCATGTGCCCATTGTAGGTGCTTTCGGTGGTGGACAGGAGTCAGCATGGGCGCTCTGAGCAGTCTGTGGCTACGCAGCCCCATACACAGCAAGCTGTGATGCACTTTGTGTCCTGACACCTTTCTATCACAGCCAGCATTCACCTTTTGGGCAATTTGTGCTACAGTAGCTCTTCTGTGGGGTTGGAAGGGCTTCACTCCCCACACGCATCAGTGAGCCTTGGACACCCATGACCCTTTCACCGGTTCACCAGGTGTCCTTCCTTGGACCACTTTTGGTAGGTGCCAACCACTGCATACCGGTAACACCCCACATGACCTGCTGTTTTGGGGATATTCTGACCCAGTCGTCTAGCCATCACAATTTAGGCCTTGTCAAAGCTGCTCAGATCCTTACACTTGCCCATTTTTCCTGCTTCCAACACAACAACTTTGAGAACTGACTGTTCACTCACTGCCTGATATATCCCACTCCTTAACAGGTGCCATTATAATGAGATAATCAAGGTTATTCACGCCACCTTTCAGTGGTTTTAATGTTATGGCTGATTGTTTTATACATATACACTCCTGATCAAAATCTTAAGACCAGGGAAAATATTACAAGTATTCACACTTCGCGCTGGTGGATTGTAAC
>CM074961.1:6872199-6887661 GCA_037577455.1 Pangasius macronema
GTCCATAGAAAACAGCTGAAGCGTCTTCGTGGCAGTGTGAAGCATTGCTGGTGGACAGGTCCAGAGTGAAGGGGGGGGTGTTACATTAACCCCTTACATCACTTCACTCACTCACGTAGTATAACAAGGTACGAGTCGTTAGTCTTACATCTATGATAATTTAACAAGAACTAAGGGAAGCACACGTGCATCTAAGGATCCTCGATGTCTGTAGATGTGGCTGGCGTGCTGGAACGTTCAGCAAACGGTGAACACACTTCATGTAATCCACTTCGGTTCGCTTGATTCTGTACACGGATGATTCAGCTGTGTGTGTTTGAGTAAAGGGATATGGCAAGAGATCAGACTCATCATCTTGGAGACGAGCCTGATGATCTCATACCATCAGTCCATCAGTCCCTGGCTCTTTCGGAGTGTTTCCTCATCTCTCCTCCCCTTTCTGCAGTCAGCGACATGCAGTGTGTGTGTTGTGTTTTGAAATCATGCCCTCACAGAAGTGCAAACTCTCTGACCTCAGCTAACACGAGCCCCCGGCCTGGAGGGCGCCGAGGCAGAGAGCAGGAGCACCGAGGGCTACGTTCAAACACTGATGGCTGTTGATGTATAATGATGGGAACTTTCGGACAGTGATGGATGTCTTGGTGTGCCGTGTGTGTGTGTGTGTGTGTGTGTGTGTGTGTGTGTGTGTGTGTGTGTGAGTGCAAGAGATGGCCTGTATACACCAGGATGTTCCACAACAAGAAGTACAATGCTTAGCATAGCATGTTGCTATGGCATATCCTCCACATCCCCTGCCTGTAAAATGAGCCACACGTGTGCTGTGTCTTTCTAGATATTTCTATAGAATAGAAAGAAGAGAGTTTCGGGGGATAGGGAGTGTATTTAAAGCAATAGCACACTGTATAGATAGATGACTGGGGGGTTGTCGTCGTCTCACAAGAGCTTAGGGAAACAGTAAATTCCTCTGCCCTTGAATAATCCGAGTCCATCACAGGAGATTAGTAGCTCTTTACGACAGGCTGAGACTCTCCCTGCTGTATTTACCGCTCACGTCCCACGTGTACGTGTCCGCGTACAGGCAGGTGATAAATTATGGCTTTTCGCTTTATGTTTAGATTGGACCGTTTCAGGAACGTCCTCCCCCCATGAGGTATAAGAACAGACGTTAAGAAACCAGCCCAGCATGCACTGGTGATGGCTCGCCTCTTTACTTTGAATTTAATTTCGTGTTTTTTGTATCATCGTTCCTGAAATAATTGTTCACGTCATACGCTGGTGTGTGGTGAGCTCGGCTAGAGCTCGGCTGGACGTTTGGTGACCACCATGAGTTCCTTTCGATTCAAGACGACGTTTCTGTTTTGTTATACGAGGAACCCGCGGAGTGATTTGAACTTATTTGAATCGTTTGAGTCAGTTAAATGATTCGTTCAGGTCATTTGCCCAAACCAGACAATAAAGAAATGGCAGTGACAGATACTGATTCGCTCATTTTAGTGACTCTTACAAAGTAAAACAATGAATCATTTTTGAATCAAACATATGTATCAGGGATGAAACACAAACCTGTATCAGTATCTGTTAGTGCTCCAAATATTTAGGGGCCCAGGCACTGAATGTGCATACAGTTGGAGTTGTATGTTTTCCTTATTACTGTGTCTGTATATGTATTCGGGTTTAAACCTCGTATGAACCCTATCTCTATGCCCCCCCCTGGTAAACAGTGGAAAAACCCCCGGAGGTAGAAATGCCAACAGGGTCAGCATGGCATGCGAGATCTAACTCTGACTGTTCCTCAGCCTCAGCTACATCATTCCAGTTTATAAATAGTCTCAGCTAGAGAAGCTCGTGCTCCTGTTTTTGTTGTTATCTTGTTCAAATTTACCTAGTATTTCCTATTTTAAGATAAACCAGATATCAGATTAGATTATTAAAGCTATTTCGTGACATTTTTGCAGATCTCAAAATAGCTTTAATAATCTTATATTTGATTTATGGTAATCTTATAATAGGCAATATTAGATAAATTTGACTATATTCAATATATTTTCATTTGCTAAGATGCCATTTTTTTGCAGCGTATATTTTCCAAAATATAAATGAAGTACTAGTTTAATTCAAACCATTGCGTTGAACCGTTCACGTTAATGACCGTTGTCTTTATTTATTTATTTATTTTTTGTCGCACAAGCTCCAGTTTCAGGTGAGACGTTGTAAGCTCCTGATGGTGATTAAGTATTTGCCATTTTAGGAGATTATTATTATCCTTGTGTTCCAGTCTCACGGTCAGATTGGTCCTGTTCTCCGGATGGGACGGATGGTGTTATTCTGTCTCCTGTCAGTCAGAGATATGTCAGCATGTTCTTAGCGCACTATCAGTGATTGGTTGCTCTTGTGTGATTAAGGTAGAAATTGACTCCAACAAAACCCCAAAAGCTGTTTTAGACGTCTCCAAGGAGAGCTGCGACGTCTGAAAGCCCCTTCGTTATCGATATGCAAACTCGGCCAAGCGTAACATTTTTTTTATGCACTTTCAAATTCTATGCAAATTTGCATTTTAAAAAAAACAGGTGGATGGAAACCTCCCTCTTTCTCTTTCTCTCTCTCTCTCTCTCTCTCTCTTAGGATCTCTCTCTATCACGCCCATGCATCTCACGTTTCAATGAACACTTGGGTCTCTCTGGCGCTCTGTAAGCTCTGTAAGCGCTCCCTGGCGCGTCGCCGTCTAGGGAGAAAGTCTGACTAGACATCAGCGAGGACCTGTATCCTGCACTCCCTCCTCATCAGCAAAACAGGGGGAAGCCTGCTCAGATTACACTCCCGCTTTGATGTGTTGTACCTCGGGCTCGCCAGCACACTTCTTCTCCCTTTTCCACCACCAGGCCAGTTCATTCCTCTTACAGGACGGGAAACGTTCAGAAAGATTTCAATTACCACACGTCTTATTTTAAGCTCCTGGCTTTGAACTGCACGTGTGATGAGAAGTAGGTTAATGATGTAGAAACTGAAAATGGATTACCTTTGTTACACTGCAAGTGCAGAATACAGTCCGCGGCTGGTAGAATATGAGTAGCGTAGCTGGGAGAATCATTCATGCGGTACGGTTGTGAATACATCGCTGCGATTCTGGAACATTCTCTGACTCATATCTAGCATCCGCTGCAAAATGATGACTCAGAGCAGGAGGCCAACATTTCAGATCTGTCTCTGATTCTGCATTCTCTCCACGCATGCCTGTGTATGTGTGTGTGTGTGTGTGTGTGTGTGTGAGAGAGTGTTTAAGGGGGTGGGTGAGAGACTTTGTCTGTATGTCTGTAGATTTCCATCGACATCTTTGAATAATCTTGGAAATAACGTGTTCCTGAATGCGTTTTCATGAGGTTTTGGAAGCTTTGTGATGAATTTCTACTTTTTTCCATGAACACAAGTGTGTTTGTATGAAATATTAGTCAAGCCCCCAAGGCGTGCACCTTTACCTCACTGTGTGTGTGTGTGTGTGTGTGTGTGTGTGTGTGTGTGTGTGTGTGTGTGTGTGTGTTTTTTCCATACATGCTCGTGCATTTATGAGTGTGCTCATTCCTGCATCAGCTCAGTGTGGGTGTGTTAGTGTGTGTGCTGTGTTTACGAGCTTCTTTGAACAAGAGCTGTGGTCCTAATGACGCTTTCCACATGGTCTATGTACACTACCCCTTAGCCTTAGGGAATCTTTCCACTCCCTAGACCCTAATCCCTACTACCTACACTCGTCCACCCTAACCCTTATCCCATATAAACGATAGGAATTTCTCTAGCAGCGTAAATTATAGAATAAAAGGCTGAGATTGATGCCAAGAAATGATTTAAAAATAATGCAAATACTTACATTATAATTAAAGATGTATATACTGAGACACGTGCACTAGGAGTTTGGAAAAATCTTTTTTTTGTATAACTGAAATATGTTGTAGGATCAAATAATATGTGTTTAATTTTTAATTACTAAAATCTGCAGTCAGTTATATGCATCTATGCGTTGTACATTATTGTCCATACTGATTTTAGTAAAAAATTGTTTGAAATATATATAATTTATTAAAATTGTTTTATAAAAATGGGATATTTGTAATACCTGCTTGTAGTGCTGCTTGAAAGTTTGTGAACCTCTTGAGCTGTCTTGAGTTTTCAGTTGTTTTACCATGATTTTCTCCTTTTATCATCACCTGCTTTTTATAAATTAAATATCAGATGTATGTTGAACAATTGTTTGTTTAGAGGGAATTTTGTGTGTAGCCAAAAAACTACATGAAAGATTGAACTATTGTGTGTGCAAAAGTAAGTGAAGCTCCAGCTGCATTGGTAAAGTCAAGTGGGTAACAGATTCAGGTGAAACACATTTGGGTGCTTAATTGATCAGTTAAGCAGACCAATCCAATTAGACATCATTAGGAAAGTGGTTGGGCAACACTGATTAAAAGAGTGAGGAAACCAACCAAACCACTATAGTACCAAGGAGTCAAACAATGCCAAGAGGAAAGGAGATATCCGAGGACATCAGGAAGAAGGTGGTGACAGCCCATCAGTCTGGGGAAGGCTATAAGACCATCTCCAAGAGATTCCAACTCCATCCATCCAATCATCTACAAATGGAGGGCATTCAACATGACCACAACTCTGCCTAGAAGTGGACGCCCATCAAAACTATCATAAGAAGCACCTGAAAAATAATAAATGAGGTAAAGGCCAACCCACACATCACCTCTAGAGAGTTGCAGATCTCTCTGGCAGCATCTGGGGTAAATGTACATGCATCTACAATCAGACAAAAATTGATCAGGCATGACATTTAGGGGTTGGTTGCTAGAAAAAAGCCTCTGCTCTCAAAGCTGCCCATTTCAACATTTCAAGCCAGAGAGCATTTGGACAAACCAGAGTCCTTTTGGAAGTCCATTCTTTGGACAGATGAGTCCAAAATAGGTCAAAAGCCGCCATGTTTGGAGAAAAGCCAAAACTGAATTCCAGGAAAAGAACCTCCTCCCAACAGTGAAGCATGGTGGTGGAAATGTGAAGGTCTGGGGCTGCTTTTCTGCCAGGGCGACTCCATATTATTCAGGGAAACTTGAATTCTCAGACCTGTCAACAAATTCTTGAAGAGAATCTCCTGCCATCAGTCAGAGAGCTGAAGCTGGGCCAAAAATGGGTGATGCAACAAGACAACGACCCTAAGCATTCAAGCAAATCCACCAAGGAATTGCTTAAAAAAAAGAAGGTTCACACTGTTGATTGGCCTAGCCAAAGATCTCAATCCAATTGAAATAATGTTGTGGCTAGACCTGAAGCGGGTGGTACGTGCCAGATGTCCTTCCAACCTCTCTCAGATGGATGAGTTCTGCAAGGAGGAATGGGCAAAAATCCCCAAAGACAGATGTGAGAGACCGGTCAGTGGTTACAGAAGACGTTTGGTTGAATGGCTGCAAAAGGAGGTGCCGCAAGCTACTAAAGAAAAGGCTTCACGTACTTCTGGACAAGTCAAATCTCCAGCTTTTGTGAGATTAACCCTTTTTGTTTTTTTTGTTTGTGTCCATCATTTGGAAGTCTGCTTCACAAATTGGGTTTTGGATGTACATTTGATTAGATTATTCTATTTTTCTATATATAATGTCTAGAGGGTTCACAAACTTTCAAGCAGCACTGTAAGAGTATCTCTGCTAATTTCCGGGTTGGAAAAAGGTAAACAGAAGCCTAAAATTAAAGAAACAACTCCCATCCGTTGCACAGAAATATTGTGAATCAGAGTTATTATAGGATATCAGTGAAATACTCTCATTATTATAGGTCTAGACACACTTTTAAAAATTACAAACTGCACCTTTAACCAACAATTATCCTGCATATTTATGGGTCCGTGTGTTATTATAGCCGTCTGAAAGTTGTAGCAATTTCTGTTCGAGCCTCGAAAATCCATCTGCTTTGCACAGCACAACTCCGCCATGTGCAGGTGGTGGTGAGACACGGTTGTTCATCACAGCTCTCCTCAGGTGACCTCAGATTCCCCAAGACTCATTCAGGGAAAGTGCAGCATGACTCACCATTCAAACACTTCAGACAGGTGGAGAGGTTAAAAAGCATGACTTTTAATAAGGGCCTTACAAAAACACCTGTCATAGCCCGTTGGAGGATGAGTAAGACTTTGATCATCATGCCAGTTCTCAGCATTCCTTTCAGGGACACACAAACATGCACACCCACGTGCTTTTGTTGGAGGATGATTTATGGTTTTAAATTTTGAAGAACTTGGTCAGCAGTTGTACTTTTACTCCAGTTCACTTGATCACACGCTAGCATGGAATGGAGGCGTATTATATAATGATTATCGCGCAAAATTGGCTTACGAACAAAGTCTGTCAGAGCAGTACTTAAAGACCATATAGACTATTGATAAAAAAATTGGCAGGTGAATTCCCAAAGAATTCGAACCAGCAGAAATGCTGAAGGAAACGTTGCAACCGTTAGCCTCACCCCTTAACTGTCATCCTAACCTTAACCGCTGATTTCTCAGGAATTTGTTACTGTAAGCTGTTTTTTTTTAACATTCGTGTTTATAACCGACTTGTTTGATGTCTGTAGTTTGCTTCTCCACTTTTGTGCTGGAGGTTAAAGTGCATTATAACACAACGCTGTTGAATTCTTGCTTCTGATTGGTCAGAAGGTTTATATTAATGCAAATTAACTCGTTCAGAAGGAGTCGTATGGTGAACGCTTCTTATAATTGGATTTGTTTTAAATGCGGTGCTTCCAACACTTTTGGAAGGAGTCTCCAGTGTCAGTGCTTTGTAACAGTCGGACGTTGCAGCGTGTTCAGTACCGACGACTTTTTAAGCATTTATTTTTCATAATATCTTCAATAGAGAGGTTTTTAGCTCTCTGTGTGCCGTGTATCAGCGAATATGTTTGCGATGCTGAACTACAAGTCACGGTTTGAGGAAGAAATTCACTTAGCAGTGCGCTAACTAAAACTTTCGTCTCGTTAAAAGTAGCTTGTAAGCGTAGCAGAAATATGAACTCTGCCCTCCTTTCTTCCTGTTTGACCAGGGCTCATTATACACTTTGGGAACTAATTTTAATCAGATCGCTTTTCAGATTTACAGTCAGCCCTACAGGCGTCCGAGTCATCGCGCACAGGATTCAGGATTCAGTCCATGTCTCCCGCTGATTGGTTGTTTGGTGTGTGCACATTTTTATTCGTTTATTCACTAGCGGCTAATATCTTTACGAGCCGTACGGTCTGATGCCTCACAGGGCTTTTTTTTCTGATTATGCATCCAGGAAAGAGTAAAATGAAAGGTAGTGGCCTTCTGTTTTCAGCGCTCATTTTCGCCAGCTCTTAATTATTGCTCCTGGTCATGATGATTCCTAGTGTGGGAATTCACATCCCTGTTTAATAACGAGGCAGCAGATTACAAGACAGCCGCGTCAGCCGGTCATTATCGGAGAAATGAATGTGGGTAGAGTCAGACAATAAACCGATGACCATGAAACAAATCCGGATCATTAAAGGCTTCATTAATGGGAGATTCACTGATGATTCACTCTGAGGCTTGTGTGTTGTTTCTGATTATGAAAATCTGTTAAATTGTACACTGCGAAATTAAAGCAACCTCACAATTTTGAGGAGTTCATTAAAAAAAAAAAAGCCAACAGATGCAAAAAGATTTGCTGTACTGAATAATAAGCAAGGGTTATAATCTAAAGGCACGTCATGATTTGATTCATTTTGATTCGATTCCATTTGATTCGATTCGGTTTGAAAAACGATTCTTTATGTATCTTAATTTTCCGAAACATACTTTCTTAGGAATCTTACAATCTTAGAAAAAGGTTTGTTATAGGTTCCTTGGATAGTTAAAGGTTCTCTGCTCCTTAAAGGAGTTCTACTTGAAGCTGTATCTGATAAGGAAATACTCAGGTTCAGGGTTCCCCATCGAGAAGGACAAACCAAGAAGTTCTTGACTATCTTCAAGGTTCTTCCAGGATTTCATGGATGTGTAATGGTTCTAGCTTTCTAAACCTTTCCTACAAAGGTTTTAGGTTTCTGCGTAGAACCTTTAATGATTCTTCCAGAGGAATAAATCTGTTATAGGGTTCTGCAAAGAACCTGAAAGAGCAAAAGCCAAACTGAAGAACACTTAAGCATTATAATTTTAACCATCTTTGGATGTGTAAGGGTTCTAGCATTTTAAGTAGGAACCTTTTCTGAAAGACAAACCACATATTCTGAGATCTGCACAGAACCTCAGAGGAACACTTCTTACAGCTCTTGGTAGGGTTCTACGCAGAACCTTTAAGGGTTCTGAAAAATGCTTAAGGGTTTTAAATTTAACCAATTATAAAACAAAAGGGTTCTGCTTAGATTCCTGAAGGGGTTCTGATTAGAAAGTTTATTTAAAAAAAGGAAAATCTCATAGAGTTCTTGGTAGAACCCTTAAGGGTTCCTCCAGAGGGAAGTGCTGCAACTGTTTCCTTTGGATGGTTAAATGCTAAATGTTCAAGCGTTGTTAAGTGGCATCTACTTGGAACCTTTTCTGAAAGAGAAACCATTTATTTTATGGGGAACCTTTAATGGTTCCCGCATGGTACCAGAAAATCCTGTGCTAGATGGAAGAGTGGAAGAGTGTGTAATCTTCATTTTTAATAAATAATTATTTGAATTATCGGCATTTCCACTGGAGACTCTTAATAAAAAGGTTCCATCTAGCAAGCTTCATCGGGGAACCCTTAAAGCAAATGAAATAGATTTTCCATTTTTAAAAAAAGATTCAAATTACAACCTCTTTAGAAGAGTGTAATTGTTAGTACCTCTTACTCACCAACCACTGTGCCATGGGGGTGAAAACTTTTCCATTTCCATTTTTTCTTTCCTTTTTCTTTTTTAATCATTTCAATGTTCTTCCTGTTTGTCCCATTTTTCCCTGGCAGAATGGTTCCCCACTTGCCCTGCATGACCATGTCTCCCTCTCATTCTCACTAATCACACCCCTTGAGCAGATTTATTCCAGATAATATGATACTACGGATCTAAATTTGACATCGCCTTTAACCTGAACATGATGTCTGGGGGGAAAAAAACACGTAACCCAGGACCTTCTGCTCCACCCGGATATTCCAGCGCCGTAAATAATGAGAGATTAGACAAAAACCTCTGGCATGCTTTTTACATCATGCCTTTTTTTTTTTACCACCTCACCTTCTATCTTGCTATTTCTGTTTTGCTTTTTTTTTTTCTCGTGTGTTTTGTCTGATTCATTGGAAGGATTTAAATGGCTAAAAGCAGGAGCTTACGCAGCAAGCTGCTTCCTCCACAAACAAATGCGTGCGCACGTGTGGACCGAGACTCGGCCAGTCCGTCTGGCTTTAGCTACAGGGAATAATTTGCGGCCTGTGGGAAGCTGACCTCGGGCGGATGCCCTCAATCCAGCACTGGCTGCTGCTGCTGCTGCTGCTGCTGCTGGTGATGGACACACACACACACATACACACACACACACACACACATACACACATACACAGACCTAAACATACAAGCAAATGTTCAGACTGCTGATTAAACCGTCATGTTCTGTTCACCACTGATTTCATAGCGGCACTATTTTTAATCGTGTTACACCACAGCGCTGTTGAATTTTCTATAACAGCACCTCTGACAGGTTTATATTAACCTTCTCATTCTAATGTTATCGTTTCTATAGTAACAGCTAATTCACAGGTAATTGTATAGCGCAGGCACGACATAATCTAAGACTAACGATAAACATATTTGAATAATCATTGATATGGTCAAGGTTTCTTGGAAGGAGTCTCCAGTGTCAGCACTGCGTAATTGTAATTGGCTGTAAGTTTTTCAGGACGGAGGAGTTCGCCGTTTCTCAGTAACATGACACGCTGCGTGTTTTTTTTTTCCGTCTTATTAACTTCGAAAGAGAAAAATAAGACGAGGCGGGTGAGAGAACGACTGTTTACAGCTGCTGTGATGTAAGTGATAACAGGAACGAACTTGTTTCGAGGACATTAAAAATAACTATAAATGGATAAAAAGTGTCACATGTAGTTCTCGTTGACTAGTTGCTGTGGTGTAAGAGGAATACAACACCTGTGGATGTGACGTTATAGGAAAATAGCTTAAACAACTCAACAAGAGGTGGTAATAGTGACTTCACATCGTTGATTATTTTCCCATAATAGCATCGTACGTGTTTTGTTCCTTATTTATAACAATATTAAGGATCCTGGGAGTGTCAGTAAGAGATGGAGGGAATGTGACAGATGTTGCGCTGCTAAACAAATCCGAACAGAGCATGAGAGTGAGAGGCCAGCGTGGAGGCGCAGAAGGTGAAAAACGCTGAGCGATGCAGGATCGCATGTGAACTCCTGTAGGGGACGTAGGCGGGTGTGGACGGAGACGGCCAGATGTAGCGTCTCAAACCGCTGCACTGCTGGTTCACTCGTCTGCAAATAGCAGCGGAACGCGTTCGCCAAACGAGAGGCGTACTCCCATGCTGTCCACATTGTGGGCTGATTTTTCCTTGTCTTTTTTTTCCCACTCTCTTGTGCTCTCTCTCTCTCACACACACACACACACACAAAGAGTCTTAATAAGCTAAACTAACGAGTAATGACCTTCCACCGGCAGTGCAGGGAAAGTCCAAAATGTGTTCAATCAGTTCACACACATACACCACATGCAGGTGTTCATGCACAGTCATTTTAGCACTGTCCACACACACACACACACACACACACACATTTACAGAGAGGTAGAATCTGCTTTTCATGCTTTATCACTGCAATAAGCAATGCTCCTGATGCTAATAATATTAAGCCATCATCCATTTTGCTAGCTAGTACTCTGAGCGCTAGCTAGCAAGCAGACTGAATGACTCAGCGCATTTCTGAAGGATAGCTAGCATTAGTGTTAGCAAACATTACTCTTAAACTGAGAAAGATCTCATGCTCGTTCATAAAATATTACATTTATTAATTTTACATTTTACAATAATAATAATAATAATAATAATAATTCATTTTCAGTGATATTTTATCCTCTTCCATTCGCAGTGTTTTAAATTACATGTCAAGACACACCTTGACGTTTTTTTTTGTTTTTTTTTTCTTTTGCACGTCCTTGACTAGCACTGAAGCTCAGCTTTATAGTTTGCAGCTTCTTCACAGAGCACTGAAAAATGGCAGGCTTGTCAGGAAGTGGTTTCTTTCAACTCTGAAGTGAGGAGAAGAAATGCCCCAGAATTTCAGAGTGAAAACACCGTTACTCATGTAAGCAGTGACTAGCGGTTAGCTTGGCTCGCTCTGCTCTCTCATTCTCAGGGGTGACTAATTTAATAAATTAATAGCACGTTATTTTCCTGAAATGGTGAGTCACCAAGAGTGACAGGTTATGATTCAGATCAGAGGGCCCTAAATAACTAAGTGGGATCTGTGCCAAACTCAGAATCACTGCTTTATATTAATATCGCTATGAAATGTATTTTTAGACGTATTTTGAATCGACAAACTGTCTGGTTTTGGACGCTCTGTAGCCTCATGTAGCTTTTACATATCGATATAATGTCTACGTTACGACAATTTCTATTTAACGTGTTTATTTTGCTACCACAGCACATCCCTACGTGTTTTATTCCTCTTATACTACAGCGATTTGCCAACATTAACAATGATTAACTTATTAAAGAACAGGTTTAATGTTTAAAAACCCACGTTAGTTCCTGTTATCACTTACGCTGTAGCACCTGTAAACAGTCGTTCCTTCACCAGCCCTCTTTTTTCTCTCTCTCTTTTAAAGTTAATAACAGAAAAGAAGTGTGTCATGTTACCGAGAAACCGTAAAACGTAAACTGCGTCGGAAAACATAGTTACAGCTTTACCTCTGGAGACTCGTTCCAAAAATGCTAAATAAATTTCACCATATCAACAATTACACATTAATTTTAATGTGTGTATGTGGTGCGTCCAACATAGAAGTTGTTACTATGGAAACAATAACGTATTAGATCGTGTGCTGGTCTCTGCTTGCTCTCTCTCTCTACATATATATATATATATATATATATATATAACATCTCATTTCTCTGTACATTGCACCTTCTATATCTGTAGACCTTGCTACTGAGCTGGTCTCTACTTTCTCTACCTCATATCTTGCACATGTGTGTGTATATGTGTATGTGTATGTGTGTGTGTGTGTGTGTATATATATATATATATAGATATAGATATAGATATTGGGACTTCTGGTTAGATGCTAACTTTTTTTTTTTTTGTACTCTGCACAATGCCAATAAAGTTGAATCTAATCGAATTAATATAAACCTGTGATACGAAACCGAAGAAAATGAATCAGTGTCTTCTGACCAATCAGCATTGAGAATTCAACAGCGCTGATTTTATTAATCCATAGTACTTAACAGCAAAAAATACCTGCACTGAGGTTCTTATCCCCCTACTCAAGGAAGACTCAGGGATTCAAGGGTTTCTGTATTATGTTTGATCTCTTTAGAGTTTTTTGTTCGTGTATTTAGGATGAATTTGAGCAAAAGGACCAGCAAGCGCTCTCAAATAAACTCAGCAGGAGCAATCCAGGAATTGCAGCGCTTTCAAATTAGCAGTGAAGTGGGAAGGTATCTTTTTATAGCAGACTCGGCTTCATCTGCACATTGTGTGTCATTTCTTTCTCTCTCTCTCTCTCTCTCTCTCTCTCTCTCTCTCATTTTTTTTTTTTAACCGTGCAGGTGCATACGGGCGATCCGTGTTCCTGGAAAGCATCGGCAGTAATGTAATTCAGCTCCGTTACCTTAGTCGGTCTTTTAATAAAGANATATATTCGATATGCTGCCAGATACGTATCGATTTCCCAACGCAGAGCGCGCTCCTGAGTCATTCCACACATGTCTGGATGTCTCCGTGTAACGACTCCTAATGAAATACGATCAGGTGGAAAAGTCTGCGTCGATGGGAACCGTTTAGCAAAAACGAATACATTTGACTTTGTTTATAGTTATTATTTAGAAATACTAACATTAAAACTAATTTTTTTCATATCACGCCAATCGTCGATTGTCGATATTATTATTCTATTGTTAAGGAAGTGTAGTGAAGTGAAGTGACTTTGTGGACAAGTGTGGTGAGCCATACTCGGAATTTGTGCTCTGCATTTAACCCATCCAAGNCCCTGCCGGACCCGAGACTCGAACCCACCACCTTCAGGTTCACCTTCGGGTTACAAGTCCAACTCTCAGACCATTAGCCCACGACTGACCCCTCCAGTGTCAACCCTTTGTAACAGTCAGAAGCAAAGCGGTCATTTTTTGTGCTTTGGAAAGGTCTTCGCACTTTGCAGTAACATGACAGGCTGTATTTTTGCCTTATTTATTTCAAGAGGGAAAGAATGAGAGGCTAGTGAGGGAACTACTGTTTATAGCTGCTGTAGCATAAGTGATAAGTTGCTGCGGTAGAAGAAGAAATAAACACCTCTGGAAGTACTGGTGTAGAAAACGAATCAGCGTGCCCTCAAGTGTTTTAGCCCTAGCTTAAAAAATACTATGTTGTCATTCATACCTCTCGTCGTTAAACAGGATTTGAACCAAAGGGCTTTTGTGATGCTGCTTTTAAATTTGAACTTGAGTGCAAAAGTTTGTGCACCCTTAGGAACAAACGAAGAAGAAGACGTATATGGCGCATCGCAAAGACGTTCCTTTATTGTCACGTATAACCAAAATGGTCAAATATTATCCATTGGACCATTAAGCTTATACGAATGTACTGATTTTGTGTCATGATTTGGAACTGTTTGGAATTAATTTTATTTGAAGATAAATGGTAGAATGTAATTTCATTTTTGCTTGTTGTAGTCCAGAAATCATGGGGAGTGCAAACTTTTGCACTCAGCTGAAAATATTCATTTCCCATTTAACGCACATCAACCGTATATATATATATAGTCAAATTTAACTAGTATTTCCTAATAAAATATTTCAATAATGTATAATATATGATTATCAAATCTACAGACAATTTCTTTGCTCATTTCAAGCTTGAAATTTTGTCTTTCTTGTTCTATTGGCAGATAGTTTTTCTAATTTGAAGCATTTATTTCTTTAAATTTAAGGCTTGAAATGAGTACAAGCATCTGAATAACCTTTTGGTCAGTTGTTTGGGTCAACTGTTCTCATTCAGTTGTAACGAATCTCTAATCACTAGCATGTTAGTACACTAGTCTGTGTAAATGTGTGTTGGGGGGTTGGGGGTTTGACGTTCACCCTCAGTAAGAAATTTTACAAGCTGAACATGAACTGGGTCTCACATTTGCATAACCCAGATATAGAAATAAGGCCATCTCCATCACTTTCGTCCCAAACGTCCCCCACTGAACAGGAAACACACGCACCATAACAAAGCTGATAGTGGGCCGAGACCTCCTACATGACTGAGGTACTTGTTAAGGTTACGCTTATCTAAATAATTCCACTGTGCATGTATGTGTGTGTGTGTGTTTGTGTGTGCATATGTGTGTGTATGTGTGTGTTTGACAGAGAGAGTTTTCTCCTCTTGTTATGACTCATCCATAAGTCTTGTGCGTGTGTGTGTGTGTGTGTGTGTGTGTGTGTGTGTGTGTGTGTGTGTGTGTGTGTGCATGCTAAACCCCAAACCCACAGTGTTTCTCGGTTGCGCAGGTCGGAATTCTAACCTTTTAATTGGTGGTAGTGTTCACTCAGTGCACACACACACACACACACACACACACACACACACACACACACACATACAGAGTAGTTTTTTTTTGTATATTTATAGAATAGCATTATTTAGGGGTTGGGTGGGGGAAAAGGCTGTACTTGTATTAGAAATTCTGCCTCTTTAACGTGACCTTTGACGTGACCTTTGATGTGAGCGAGGTGTTGATTTGTGATGAATTTTAAGCAGATTTTAATCCCGCTGTAATTTTGTCCGATTTCTATCAGACAGCTGTGAGTCATGCTTGAGAGGTCAGATGAATGTTGATGTGGGGAACTCATCACAGTGTCTACAGTCACACCCTTTGACACATCAGGACAGCGATTTGATCCAATATGAAGCATCAGTCATAACATTGTGGGGGTAGAAATGAAGAAATGTGCCTGGAATGTGTCTGATTTTATCCGTGTGGATTTGATTGTGGAAATTTGGCATTCCAACCTGAACATCCTGAGTGATATATTAGGATGCAGGTAGCAGGAAGGGAAGGGGAAACAGGCCATGATCTTTTGGTGAGCATTTACAGATGGGCATTCTAATGGAAGAAACAAAAGAATAATAATATATCAGCTCCTATACCAGCTCCTTTAGAGGTATCCATGGCCTCTTTTTGGGGGCAGTCGTGGCCTAATGGTCTGAGAGTCGGACTTGTAACCTGAAGGTGAACCTGAAGGTTGTGGGTTCGAG
>CM074961.1:6901111-6911595 GCA_037577455.1 Pangasius macronema
AGGTTGGGAATTATTTTGTATCGGTTGAGAAAGAAACCCAGCACTCACTTGCTGTGAAGGCTGCCATGGCTTGTTAGACTGAACACGTGCTTGAATATTTCCCCAATTCGCCCATTGTGCTGTTGTCAGCCCAACTGCAAAGAGCAGTATACCAAATCCCACTTGACTGAAACCCATTGCTGTTACCAGGCAATTACAAGCATACCAAACTTGGCATGCCACCTCCTATTTATGTAGTGACTGAGGCACGTATTCAAACCTTTCTAAATATTTTGATGTGCTTCTGACCCTGTTGAGTTACTAGTTGGGTTTCCTAATAGATGAGAGCAATTAAAATTTCATTGCTCCTTGCATTTGATTGGACCAAGAGCTTGATTGTCTTAATTGTCTAGGTCACATGACCTAGCTGAGCAATTTGCTAAACATTGAACTGAAATATAATTTTAGTCCTTGACTGAGAACTTGGGTTAACAAAAAAATGTAAAGAAAAGAAATGTCTTGTGTTGTCACCGGACATTTATTGTGAGCTGCAAAATGAACATACCTGCAGCTTAATTAAAGTGGGGCCATTGCTGTAGGCCCATGGGTTAGAAAGGAGTAACAGAAAGACAGAAACTAGTTGTTCCTAACTAAAAAAAAAACCTCCCTAAGGCAATAAGAGGAAGAAACCTTGAGAGGAACCAGAGTCAAAAGGGAAGCCATCCTCATCTGGGTGATCCCGGATAGTGTGATTGTAAATAATTTCCCTTCTATAACTGTATAAAATATGGTCAAAAAGTGCAATTATGTAACCAGGAACTTATGAGCTTATGAGCAACTTATGAATATGGGCATCAGAGTAAGTTCATTATAGTTTTAACTTGAAATCTATTTTGTTGAAGTTATCAACTGTCCAATCATGGAGACTTGAGTGAAAATCTTTTCGTAGCAATTGCAGTCCTAAGGCTATCCAAGGAATAACATCCACATCCATCTTTATGGTTTCTATGTGGTACCATTTATGCATTTATCCAGTCAGCCAATCCTGTGGTAGCAGCACAATGCATAAAATCATGCAGATACAGGTCAAGAGCTTCAGGTAATATTCACATCAAACATCAGAATGGGGAAAAAGACTTTAACCATGGCATGGTTTTTGGTACCAGATGGGCTGGTTTGAATATTTCAGAAACTGCTGATCTCCTGGGATTCTCACACACAACAGTTTCTAGAGTTTACACAGAATGGTGTGGAAAAAAACAAATGAGTGAGCGACAGTTCTGTAGGTGGAAATGCCTTGTTGATGAGAGATGTCAGAGGCAAATGGCCAGATTGGTTCAAGCTGCCAGGAAGTTTTTGTAGTAACTCATATAATCACTTTTTTAACCATGGTGAACAGAAAAGCATCTCAGCATGCACAAAACAATGAACCATGAGGGGGATGGGCTACAACAGCAGAAGACCACATAAGGGCTTTTCACAATTGAAATAGTTAACCCTGGGTCATTCTAAACCCCCGGTCAACAGAATTCTGGGTTAACTTGTTTCACGTTTCACATTGCTTATACTTTACCCGGGGTTCACAATTCATCCTGGGTATTCATAATCTGACGTTTCACACTGTTCATTCCTAAACCCTGGGTTAGTGCTCTTATCTGCATATTTGCGGTGTCAGCAACCATAATTGCATAAATACAGCATGCAGCTGGTATAAATAACTTGGCCAATCTTTAAGAATTGGGTCTAAAGTTTAAAAAAAAGGGACAGGTCTGCCGTTCTGGTCCCAAGCAGGCTTTGTTGTCTTTCACAGCCTGCCTTTGTAAATTTGTAACGTAGTTGACCAGGCATTCGTTGATATCTAGCTTCCATTAATTTTTCAGCCAGTTCCTTAAATACTCAGTTATTTCTGACTGTGCCATGAACAGACTTTTCTGACCATAACTGTAAAACTGTCTCCTCTTTGCTCCAGTTGACAGATTTTGCATTACCATTTGACATTATTTTTTATTTTTCCCCTCAAACGCTGCAACTACTATTTACACAACACGCAGGGTTTCTGTGACTGTACGTAGCATGTGATATGAGGCACGTGCTGTTCAGTTTCTGATTGGTTGTCTGTTGCTAAGCATCTAGCCATAACACTGCATCGTTTCGCACTGTACACATTTGGTACCGCAGTGCAGGGTTAACACTCCAAAAGTGGTGCTAAACCTGCTTCAGAGAAGGGTTTCATGACCCTGGGTAAAAAAGCTGTGCTAACCCTGCTTCTAAATTTAACGTGCGAAATGTTCCTCAACCCAGGGTTAAAAGTGGGGTTTAGAATGACGATAACCCGGGGTTAAGCGCACTGTGAAAAGCCTTACTGGATTCCCCTCCTGTCAGCCAAGAACAGGAATCTGAGCCTATCATGGGCACAAGCTCATCAAAATTAGACAGTTGAAGATTAGAAAAAAAAACACCTGATCTTTTTCCAAAGATTCTGTGACTATGATAGCCTCAAATTTCTGTTCTTGGCTGACAGGAGTGGAACCTCATGTGGTCTTCTGCTGTTTCAGTCCATCCACCTTAAGGTATGATGTGTTGTGCATGTTGAGTTTGCTTATTTGAGTTGCTATAGACTTCCTGTCAGCTCAAACCAGTCTGGTCATTCTCCTCTAATCTCTCTCATCAACAAGGTGTTACATGGTTGTTGTTGTTTTTTTTTTTTTTTTGCATCATTCTGTATAAACACTAGAGACTGTTGTGTGTGAAATTCAGAGATCAGTAGTTTCTGAAATACTCAAACCAGCCCATCTGGCGCAACCAACCACGTCATGGTTAAAGTCACAGAGATCACATCAAACATCAGAATGGGAAAAAAAGAGTGGACTTTACCTGAAGACGTTACCTGACTTGTATCTGCATGATTTTATGCATCGTGTTGCTGCCATATGATTGGCTGATTAGATAACTGCATAAATGTGCAGGTGCACAGGTGTCCCTATTAAAGTGGACATTGAATGTATACATGTTCCCATCACTTGGGAACACATGATTTTTTAGGCTTACCCTCCATGGATATGCATTTTAAGTCCTACTTTTCAGTATTCTCAAGACACATACAGGCAATACTATCAATCCAACACACCACAGCACTGGGGGCTCATTAATGTCACAGCCTTTTTCAAAGGTGCAAGGTGCCTTCGGACACAATGCTCACCCAAAAACTAGGACATATCTATATTGGAGTCCCTTAAGACCTCTTCTCATCAGCCCATGCACGATGGTGAACTGACATGAGCCTCTATAAATACTAACTTATTTGCTAGTTATCGGTAAAAAGAGTGATTAATAAATGCCATGGCAGTAAAATCGCCTTGCATGCATCAGTGGCCAGATGACTCTGGTGTGACCTTATGGCTGAACCTGGAGATTCTGAACAGTCATAGCCACTTTTTCTGACAAATCTATTGACCTCAGTTGTCCATGATGGGGACCAGCTGAGTGTTTGTTGCCATTACCCATATGCATCCTATGGTACAATTGAACCCTACAGTGGTTAATTTTAAGCAAATAAACTATTTGCCATAGGAAAGACACAAGAAGCTCATGTTTAAACAGAGACTGCCTCTCTGGGAAGTGGATATCAACACCTTGGTCTACAGTGGGCCAAGGTTCCAATTCTTACCACAACATGGCACTCAATGAGGAATATCATCCCAGGGGCATTACTTGGAAACCAGGGTTAATAAACCACACTGAGAGGGGCAGAGTGGGAGAGGTCATTACCAACCACATTTCCAGATAGTCAAGATGGGCCAAATCCTTGACAAGTTGGCCAAGTAATTCTTCCCACCCCTGGTGGTTAAGAGGAGAAATAGAATTAAGTCACATGTAACTGGTTCTATAAACAGAAGATAACCACCAGGGCTCCCTGTCATTTGGAACCAGTACACAGAATGGTCACAAGGAACAAGACAATAGACAAATAGGAAATCTTAGGAAGTTCACTAGGATAAGGTGTAGCCTTAGGTGTACATTAGATGTACATTATAACTCTTTAGACATACACCACTCTAGTCCCAAGTAGCCTACATTACAATAAAATTGCCTCAGACAAGTTTGATGTCGATACAGGAGACCTTTGGAACAGGGGTCTTCAATATTATCTGCAAAGCACCAGTATGGCTGCAGACATTAATGCCAGACAAGTAGGAGACACACTTGATAACAAAATTGACAGTTTAAACAAGTGGAATCACGTAACGGCTGATAGGTTGGAATGAAATTCTGCAGCCACACCAGCCCTTTGCAGATAAGCTTGACAGCCCTGGATATAGAAGTAGTAGTATAGTTCTATATAGTTGTGAGAAATTAGGATCTTCTGAAGGGCCGCTCTCGCATGGCAATGGAGAAAGACGTGTCTGGCTCCAGCTCTTGCTGAACTCCTGTTTTATAAAATAAATAAGCGCTTGACATTATAAAACATTATATAAAATCTGCTCTGATTTGGTTCTGAAATAAGGAAATAGCTGATATGCGGGTCAATGGCGGAAAAGCTACGGAAGTATAAATACGACTCACCGTCTAGCACTAGGCCTAACGCCGCCTCGTCTTCGCGCTCTACTGTCACTTGATCTCAAACGACCCCATCCCCACGGGTGGCCTTGAAATCAGAGATTCTTTGCTCGTTAAAAGCAGACATCTCTGAAGTGATCAAATCTGAACTGAAGAGTGCGCTTGCCGATGAGTTAAGTTCCCTTAAAAATGAAATACAAACAGTTAAAAAGGAAATAATAAACAACACGGCAGCGATTCACTCCGAGATAGATCAAATGAAGACTACGATAAAGGAGGTGGAAGGCGGCCTATCAACGTGGTCAGACGAGGTGACAACTTTACAGTCTGTGGTAACCGAATTGAAAGCAGAGATGGCCGTGCTAAGAGAAAAATGCGAAGACATGGAGGGAAGGATGGGAAGGTGCAATATCAGGATACTGGGGGTACCTGAGACAGATGGATCAACTCCACTGTGGCAGTCTCGAGGCTGTTGAGAGAAACGCTACAACTGGAAAAGGATGTGCTTGTGGACCGTTCGCATAGAAGTTCGGCTCGAAGAAGATCAGATGGGAAACCACACGCCAGTGTGGATAAACTTTATTATTACCAAGACTGTGTTGAGGTGTTGAGCTGTGTACTCGAGCTCTGCTCAAATTCAATGGAGAATCAATTGCCATCTTTCCGGACTGTACTCCAAGCGTTGCCAAGGCCAGGGCTGCGTTCACAGAGCTTCGGAAATTGCTGCGTAATCATCAGGGCGTCCGGTTTGGCATCCTATTCCCAGCCCGTCTATGTAATTCGTATGACGGTAAAGAAGAGGTATTTACAGACACAGAGGAAGCAATGGGGCATGTCAAGAAGAACATGATCCCCACAGAGGTTTGAAAATAATGCAGAGACTGAGTTCTACTCAGTTATACCCTACTCCAACTTAAACCATACCCCAAAGGAGCAACAACGTGTGTGTTTGCATTATTTTTAGCTTCTTCCATGGGGATAAGAATGTAACACTCAGTTGTGAGTAAGAGACTTATTTATTTCATGGACAACTTTTACAGGACAATATTTATTTTAATAGTTTTGATGCTGATGTCAGTGCCACTGATTCTGTTACTACAGCACTGTTAAGGCTTCCTTTCTTATTTGCCTATATCTCTTGATATTGACTGAAGTGAGACCCTTCAAAGTGAGACAAAAGGCTGCCCACTGCTCCGGGTGTGTGTTCACGGTGTGTGTATGGGTCACCACACTTGGCTACAAGTCACTTCACTTCACTTCACTTGATAAATAATATTGTTCATCCTCAATTGTGAGCTTGTGTTGCTCAGTTATATTTTGAGGTAAGCGTATAAAATTGTTATTGCCTTTGCCATTTTCGTTAGGCTTACTTTATATTTTAATTTTCTTTATTATTATTATTGTGTTATGTAGCAGATTTTATGATATGATATCATAATGCGCTAGTTGAGCTACTTTAGCATGGCGGGTTCAGGGAGGGCCTGAGCCATTGGCTTTACAGAGTTCCCAAACATAAACACTTAATGTGTGGATTTGTTTTTGAAGGGTTTTGTGCTCACCATGTTCTTGTAGGTGCAGAGGAGGGGAGGTTATCAGTTTTGTTTACTTACCAGGCTTATTTTGTCAGATGTTCATGTTAATTCTGCTGTCATGTGGCTTTTGTAGATTTCATATATACAACTACTTCCCCTTAATATGACTGTCATGATGGCTGTTCACTCAACTTTATGAGTTGGAACATTAAGACACTTAACCATCCAGTGAAACGTAAAAAGATATTTGCACATTTAAAGCAACTTAATGCAGATATCGCATTCCTTCAGGAAACCCATCTACGTACAATGGATCATGTTCGACTTAGAGGGAGTTGGGCAGGACAGGTATACCACTCCAATTTTCATTCAAAGGCTAGAGGTTTAGCCATACTTATCAAGAAAACTACACCATTTACTAATGTAGAGGCTGATTCCTTGGGGCGATATGTTATTGTGGTGGGGCAGCTTTATTCTTTTCCAGTCATCCTGGCCAATATTTATGTGCAAAACTGGGATAACCCTGCGTTTCTTTCCAAAAAAGTTTTTCTCGGTTACCAAATATGATATCACACCACCTTATTCTTGGTGGTGACACAAATTGTACACTCTCTACTGTCTTAGACCGTAGCTCTCTCAAAAAAAACTTCCCTGTCTAAATCAGCACGGACAATTAAACTTTTTCTTAAATCATATGGCATAGCTGACGTCTGGCGGTTTCGCAACCCTACTTCCAGAGAATGTTCTTTCTTCTCCTCCGTTCATAAGACCTATTCTTGTATAGATCATTTTTTTTCTGGATAAAAGACTTCTTCCTCTCATTACTGAGTGTGATTATGGAGCTATAGTTATATCGGATCATGGTTCCCTAATTACGAAAATGCATATTCCTAATACACAGTCCAGTTACCGTCCCTGGAGACTTAACTCTCTGCTTCTATCAGAGGAAACTTTTACTAAATTCATCTCCTCTGAGATGACATCATTCCTTGAGATCAACCAAACGCCAGGAATGTCTTCTTCAATTATATAGGAGTCACTTAAGGCTTATTTATGAGGCCAATTTCATATTGGGCAAATAAAAATAAAAGCAACACTGCACGCCTTAAAGAGCTGGCGGATGAAATACTGGAACTAGATAGGCTATATAGTCATTTGCCCTCTGCAGATACAACGAAAAAGCATATACTATTGCAGACTGAGTTTGATCTCCTGTCAACAAGGCAGGCTGAGTATCTCATTTCTAAATCACGCTATGAGCATGGGGACAAGGTTGGGTGATTACTTGCTCATCAGCTGAGGCAAAGGATTGCCAATCAGTCCAGTCCTGTAATCAATGATGAGCAGGGCTTAAAAAATACTGACAGCTTAAAAATTAATTCATGTTTCCAGAATTTTTATCAGTCACTGTACACTTCTGATGTATGTGTCGACCCTCACCACTTTTTAGTATACATATCCCCTCTATAGACTCTGTGACGGCTGCTGAAGACTTCACGGTGGAAGAGATAACATTAGCAATTAGATCTATGCAGAGTGGCAAATCACCAGGACCAGACAGTTTCCCAACAGATTTCTTTAAAAAATTCTCAGAACAGCTTTCCCCTTTATCATCAGTTTTTGAAGATTCACTTTCATCAAAATCCCTACCACCAACCATGCGTCAGGCAGTTATCTCACTAATCCTTAAAAAAGACAAGAACCCTCTCGAGTGCAGCTCATTCCGTCCAATCTCCCTTCTTAATACTGATGCTAAAATGCTTGCTAAGGTCGTCGTGTGACATTTAGAGGGAACTCTATCCTCCATCATATCACCTTATCAAACAGGTTTTATTAAGAATCATTATTCTTTCTTTAACATTAGACAACTTTTGAATATTCTTTATAGCCCCTCTCCACCCGGCATGCCGGAGGTAGTGGTTTCACTGGATGCAGAAAAGGCATTTGACCGGGTGGAGTGGGGCTATCTTTTCAATACACTGGAGAGGTTTGGATTTGGTCGTAAGCTTATATCATGGCTCAAACTTTTATATACGTCTCTGATGGCTGCTGTGCGCACTAATAATAATATATCTGCTTATTTTGAGCTTCAACGCGGCACGAGGCAGAGATGTCCTGTCTTCTATTTGCAGTTGCAATGGAACCACTTGCTTTAGCTCTGAGACAAAGAGCCAATATCAAATGTATTCAGCGGGCAGGATTGGAACACGAGGTTTCGCTTTATGCTGACGACATATTATACCGGTCACAACCTAAATTGATGACTCCACTTACAGAATTTGGCAAAATATCTGGCTAAAGTCAATATCCAGAAAAGTGAACTAATGCCAGTCTGTTATCTTTAAGCTCAATTCCCTCTAAAATTAGCCCTAAAAAATTCAAATACCTTGGGGTTTGGGTCACACATGATCATAAAGATTTATATGGGGCCAACTATCCACCTCTCTTTATCTAATATAAAACAAGACTTTGAGCGCTGGGACCACCTGTCTCTCACTGGGTGGAAGAATTAATATAGTAAAGATGAGTATACTGCCCAACTTTTTGTATATCCTTCAGTGCCTTGTTTTTTTTTTTTTTTTTTAAACAAAGTCTTTATCTGAATTAAATAATCAGATATTGACCTTTATTTGGAACAAAAAAACAAAAAACAAAAAAAACCCACACACCACCAAGAATCAAAAGAAATACACTGCAGAGACCTCGTTCAAAAGAAGGGATGGCACTTCCAAATTTCATGTGTTATTATTGGGCAGCCAACATAAGAGCATTGATGTTCTGGTTAAAGAATTACATCACTGCCCCTGTTTGGACAATTCTGGAGTGGGCTTCAGTTGCTACTAGTAGCTTTACTGTGTTCTCAGCCAATCTTTAACTTGACTTCTAATCCAGTTGTTGTACAGTTAAAATCTGAAATCAGGTTAAACGATCGTTCTCCCTTAAAGAGGCATCACAGGCTGTACCAATTGCTAGAATTTATATATGTTTGTTCCATCAATGATGGACAATGCTTTTGAGATTTGAGCTAGAAAGGGCTTGGTCTCACTGTCTGAACTTTATATTGATGGAAATGTTGCATCCTTCAAACAATTGATACAGAAAGGTGACATTCCCAAATCACATTTTTATAGGTATTTGCAATGTCAGTTTCTCCAATTCTTTATTAGACTCAATTTTTGAATATAAACCATCCAAAAACAGGCTCTATGAACCAGCTGTTTAGATCTACCAAAAAAATAATTGGGAAACAGATTTAGGTGAACTAAGTGTTCCAGTGGAAGTCTGGCAAATAATACAAGGTATTTTCTCATCATCCATTTGCCTCAGACATGCTGTAATGCAATTTAAAAATTGTACTTCATTTACACTGGTCTAAAGTCAGACTTTAAAGCTGACAGAGCCCACATGTGAGTGATGCAGGTAGGCACCTGCAACTCTGCCACATTTTGGACATGTCCAAAACATGTTCCGGACCAATATCTTTGAGACCTTCTCTGGGCTATTTGGAGCAGTAGGAGAGCCAACATTAGTTTTAGTAAAAGGAAAATTTAAATATTGGCCTTCTGTTCCCTTCTGGCTAGGAGACTGATGGAAAAACCCTATTCCACCAATGTGTAGCCGCTGGATAGGGAAAGTCATGTACCAGCTTAAGCTGGAGAAAATTAGGTATACGGTTTGAGGGTCTAGTGGGGCATTTTATAATATCTGGCAACCTTTAACTTTTGTCAACATTTGTAATATTTATATATTTCCTTTGTAGACATCTGATTATGTATAGTAGCCTTATGTTATATCTGGTGTTTTTTGAACTCTACATAAAGAACAAAAACCTTTACTGATCAGGAAGCCCTATAAATACCTGACAAGTAGGCAAGGAGTTCTAGAAAGAAACCCTAGTGGTATTCTATTCCTGAGGATACCTGCTCAAAACCAAGTCAATGCCAAGCTTGAGACACTGCATACCAGAGAATTCACATTTGGGTGAAGTGGACAGGCTAGAGTTAAATCAGAACACCACAAGACATACATTTTAACCATTTATTAAGGCAAATATCTCCAAGTTTGGGCTATCAAACATTTTCCAGAACCATGATTGGGCCAAGGCTTACTTCTTTCACTAGCTGCAGGCCTGCAAGGGGAAGAAAGGAGAAAAAAAAAAAAAAGAAAGTAAATGCCACATGTGCTTCCAATTCAGGTCCTACAGCCCCAAGAGTCAAGTTAGATACCACCCATCTGTCCTCAAATACCTCGCACTGATGACAGATCACGTCCCTTCCTCATGGCACAGCTGCTGCTGCAACAACTGCACACCTGGTCAGCACCGTATGCAGCAGTCCATCTAGAACAAGACAGTAATGCTTTAGTAGGTCACAGCTCAGCAGTACTAGACCATCAACGTCACAGCAACATACCTAT
>CM074961.1:6958944-6976396 GCA_037577455.1 Pangasius macronema
GTGTGTGTGTGTGTGTGTGTGTGTGTTTATATATATATATATATATATATATATATATATATATATATATATATATAGTATATCCCTCTCTCTCTGTCTCTCTCTCTCTCTCTCTGTGTGTGTGTGTGGTTGGTTACTGCACACAGTGTTTGGGATTACTTGTCATTTAACAAGCACTACTGGAATTGACGAACTCACTGACCCTATCTTTAGTTTAAGACACTCCCTCCCTCTCACATGCACTTCCCTCTTTTACTCCTTCTCTCTCCCACTGACTGTCTCTTCTCTGTTCCCCACCCACTATCTTTTTTCTCTCTTTTCTCTGGTCGTTCTTAAATCAGCTCCACCACTTCTCACTGAAATGAGCTTTGTTGTTTAAATGAAACATATTTAGTGTTGGCCACGTGCTGTGTACACAATGTGACAAACGCTTTTTGTCACCTCTTTTTATCGCAGTTGGGAAGACCTTAATATATAGTTTCTAGGAAAACGCAATGTACATTCAACGCAATGTATTTATTTATTTATTTTATTTTATTTTATTTAACTGATATTCATATGTGTTTACACTTGGCACCATCTACTGGTTAGGTACAGAAACATCTTGGCATTTATAAGAGCTGAGAAAGTTGGATCTCAGACCAAAGAGCTTAGATATGATCTTTCATATCATATAACTTACTGTATTAAAATTAATTGATTTATACAGAAAGTAATATTTATGAGTATTAATGTTCTATTTTTTTAGAACAGTGAGTGACTGAAGCCATTCTGACCGAACAAGTATTGAATATTTGAGGCCATTCTGATACATTTAGATAGCGATTTATGTCAAATAAAAGTTTCAGTGTAAATATTAACTATCAATAGTCAAAGTAAATCTAAATTTTAAATATAAATGTTATATTTATCTAAATGTAAAGATTAAAACAAATATAATATGTAGAACTTAAAAGTTCCGTTCATATGCTCCTTTCCCCTGCCCCCTCGGAGTGTGCGTCATGGGAAAACACTGCCGTGGTAGGGTTGCCAGGGTTGCACTAGCATGCTAGTTTTGGGACAAAGTTGACAAAGAGAAAAACATGCCCGCTGATGGCATTTTTGGGCTGATTTAAAAATAATCCGTGGCCGCCAATAACTTGGTTTAAAGCAAACATTCAGAAGTGAATCAAACCAATTTCTACAAATCTATGCTATAACAAAGGGATATTTAAATGCAGACAGTGTAGATTAGTGGGTTGTCAGTTTTACACTGTATTTTGGTAAATTAGGAATAATGTACGCCGATGTAAAGAGCGGGTGGGTGGGGGTGTTTTTTGTCTGGGTTCAGGATGCTCGTTTGAAATCGCGATGTCACTAGTACAACCGGCAAATCCTTAAATTAGTTTCCGCTATGAAATTACAGTCTTCTTACAGACGTAGAGAAGTAGGTACACAGTGCACTAATGGTAGCTAAGCAGGCTACCTGACTAGCTAGTAAATTGGGTGCTACCAGTTTTTACATTTACGTACTTCTGTATTTCTGTACGTCTCTACTCTGAAAAAAGATAATATGTTGTCCGTCAGATGTAAGAGAAAATATGTATATTTCACATTTAAAAATTTAGATTTTTAAAATTATTATTATAATTATTTTAATTAAACAACTATCACTAAAAAAAAGAAACTGTGGCTCATTCAGGTAACAACACAGTATTAAGAATCAAGTCAATGTAAAATTTTGAACGGGGACATTTTTATAAATTCAGCTATTATTTTCTCTTGTGGACTATATGTAAACATATTTTATGTGAAATATCTTATTCAGGTCATCACTAAATAAACAATAACATGCATTTTGTATGATCCCTCTTATTTTGGTAAAATAATTAACATTTTGCAGATTCTGAAAGGGAGATGTAAACTTTTGACCTCAACTGTAACTTACTCATTAATTTTACATGTCAAATACAGTAATTTAGGGTTTAGTACATTCAACAATAAATACAGAGTAATTGTAAAATCTAACAATCTGTGTATGCTACACAAATAACATAAAAAGGAAAAACAAATAAAAAAAACCTGAAGAATAGATGGCTCAATAGAGAGAAGAACAAATGTATGCATAGGGAGGTGGGTAGATAAGCAAGTGAATAGCTATGCAGGTCCAAATGTTTGGATTATGATAAAGTCTTTTTCTGCCTCTTTGATTCTAAAACACATACAGAATTTCTCTAAAACATCCTTTCCTTACAATTACACTACTTGTCATTGAATTGAATGAATTTCCTGTAGCCCATTAGGTGGCACCATACACCAGTATGTAGTCTGTGCTCTTAAATCCAACCTTGGATTGGTCTAAATATTACTCTCCTAACACTTTTCATGCATGAATGATATAAATGTATCGAATTTATCACATAAAATCATTATCACCATAAATCATTATCACCTTTTTCTTTCCAAGTATTTTTTGCCTATAAAAAAATCTAGTACATAATAAGACATAATACATATCTAGTACCTCTCATATACATTTTCCAGTCTTTTTATATATTGGTCACTTTTCATATATTAGAAGAGTCAAAATGTCAGTTCCTTTTTCATCTGGTGCAGCCATGTAGAAAAAGACATATTAAATGACAAAATTCAATAATTAAAAAAAAGTGATCATAGGGTAACATTCCAAGAACACACACACACACACACTTTTTTTTTTAAATAAGACTTTGTGAAATTTGGAATTTTCTCACCTTTTTATGCCTTCTCCAGTAAGTTTTTCCTCAATATCTGTTTGTCTTACACATTCATGTTCCGGAACTTAAGGCTAAACTTTATGGCTATGTATGATTTTGCCATCAGTCCAACTGTCCCTCAAGAATAAGCCTCAAATTTGAGTTGTTTGCTTGTAGTATTTATATAGAATTATCATTGTAACCAGGAGATGAACTGACTGGATTTTGGAATTGATCAAACAGGGTCACAGCAAGGACAAATGTCTGAAATAGTTTTTCTTCTATAGCCTCCTTCCTGTTTGAAATATATTTTTAGGGTATTTCTGGCATACAAATTAATAACTGGAATAAAATTAGTAAGAAGGACAAGTATTGTCATTCCTGTTGAGGCCGTTAGTTTTCAGTTCTACTTGTTAAGTACTGTTCTATACTGTAAGTGCCATATATGGCTGTCATGTAGTATGACCTCAAGAAAACAATGAAAATTAAATCATATGTGTAACTCTAAAATTTATAATGGACTTTGATGAGCTTAAAGCCTGTTAAATTTGAGTGAACTTGAAAATATCATCTGGTCCAACCAAAAATAATTTCGTGCAACCACTGCTCACCTTTGGCTCATTTTGAATTTAAATACATACAGTTCTTTAATACAGATTAATTTGAAAGAGATTTTTATGGTTTATGTTTTTGGGTTGTCTGTCTTGGGTTGTCTGTCTGTCCATCAGTGACATCTCATTGATGTTGGGGCAAGGAGGCTTGGGACACAGTCACCGCTCATCCAAATGTTGTTTACTGGGGTTAAGGTCAGAACTTTGTGCACACCAAAGTTGCTTTCTTCAACTCCAACCTTAGCAAACCATGTCTTTATAGACCTTACTTTGTGACTTTACCTTAACTATGTTTGGGCCAGGCCCCTTAATTCCAGTGAACTGTAATGCTACAGCATACAAAGACATCCTATACAATTATGTGCTTCCAACTTTGTGGTAACAGTTTGGGGAAGGCCCACATAGGGGCATATTCATCAGGTGTCCACAAACTTATATAACATAGAGTGTATATCATGCATTTAAAATTGGCTATTTAAAATCTAATTCATTCCATGATATTGTACACTATTGTTTGGCTATTAACAAAGAAAGGAGCTGGGAAAAATTATACATAATCGTAATCGTAAATTGACTTGCCAAAGACAGGGCAGGAAGTAAAAGAGAGAGAAATGGAGGGATGTACCTTACATACAATACAAAGTGTATTTAACATGGATTGCACTTTTTATAAAACATTTTAAAAGAAAGTTTAATGTTAATGGTTTAAGAAATGTTTTTCTAGCATGTGGCATATCCTATAATGGCTATAATAACTGTATTAAAATTCTAAATTAAACGTCAGTCCTGTGGCTACGAGGCAGTGAGGCAGTGTAGTAGCACTTTCTGTCCTCACTCCTTAGAAAGGGAGGAAGACCAGAAGCCACTGGAACTTCAGTGCTTGCTCTGAGGGACATATAATAACTTTGATGGTACTGACATATCACCTCAAATCCTGTTTTTCCTGTAGCCCGGCCAAACTGCAAATTATATCAAATCTTGTTTCTTAACTTCAGCTCATGTTGTGAAATACAGTATATGTAACAAGTTTAATGTCAATATATAAAAGTGTTGCTGAGATATAACTTCACTTCCTATTTGGAGACTCAGCAGTCAAATTCTTTTGCAGATTATGGATGAAACACATATGAATCACAGATATCAATTATCATTTATGAGGCAGATGATAGGAAAATTCTAATAAGACAGATTTTCTTTGAAAGTAATGTCCAGTCTCTGACACTATTTTAATTATATTCCATAATCCCAGCTGCCATTAAGTTATTGCAGTTAGAGTGAAATTACAGCACTTCATTCTAAGTCAGCAACAACATTATTCTGAACTGATTATGTTTCACTCTGCACACATTTGTAATCTGATGAAGGTTGTAGTTGAAGAGAGAACCATAATCTGTGTGTGCATCTACAAGACACCTGAACTGTCTGTCCATCTAATGCAATTTAATTTGTGGCATCTGGAAAGAGGTCATGAGCTGAGTGTAATTTTACAGATTTCAATTATATTTTTCAGATTTAAATTTAAATCTACTTATATTACAGATTTAATATTAGATTGTTTATTCATTGCTATTTGTACTATGGCCCATTAAAAAAGATACAACACACCACGTATCAAAATGAAACTATCCTTGTCATAAAAAGGCAATGCCTAAGTTTCATGTGGAGACACTACAAATAATTGCACGCAATAATTATTATCCCTTAACATGAAATGTTGTGAAAATTGTAATTATATTAATTTTAATTGTACTTAAAATTGTAATTAACTATGCTTTGCATTCATTAACTATGAAATTTGCACTTATAATATGCATCAAAAACACATTATTATAAGCAATCCCAATGTAATACTCACAATATAGTAACCACATATAGTAAAGATATATAGTAGCAATATAGTAAAGACCATGTTTAACTTAAGGCTGCTTTACTAAAATTTAGGGGATGTCCCATGCATCCATTAGTGACCAGAGCTTTTTGCGTGGTGGGTAAATGAGTGGGTGGGTTTGGTTTTACACAGAAGCCACTGAAGCCCCTGAAAATACAATACATTCCCAAACTTAACTTTTCATACACAATCAGAATATGTTAGCCATAGCCTACCATGTAATCTAGAGATTCACATTATAATTTCCACTTAATATGTAACTGGATACAGTTTTCAGGGAAATATTATTTCAGTATGGTAAAAGCACAATATTTAAAATGGCTGTTACTCTCTCATATTCAACACTTAAATAATACGTTTTAAGATAATAAATGTCGGTCTTTAAAAGTAATATCATTTCATGTAGTCTGTAAGACATTCAGATGTAAAGAGTTAGATCAATCGAATCCTTTTTGTTTAAGGAAACTTAAGGAACTATACTAAGCTCTTGCTAGCTTCAACAGCTACAGTGAATATAAAATCACTATACACCCTTGTTAAAGTTTTTGTAATGTAAAAAATTACTAACCAATCACATTATGATAATTACTTTTGAACTCATGTTCAAAAGTAATTATCATACACCTATCATCAGTGAAGTGATTCTGAATAACCCCAAATAATCAGATGTTTCAATAGAATTTTCTTGACATCTGTTTGGTTTCATGTGACTGATGGAGCCATGGTACGTAAAGAGACTACAGGATCTCATTGTTGAAAGGTATGGATCAGGAGACAAAAGATTTTCCAAAACAGATATATCAAACATTAGCATGTGTTTCACAGTGACATTACCAAGAACCGGACGTCCTTCAAAAATTGACAAAAGGACAAGCAAAAGCTTATTAGGGAGGTTGCCAAGAGACCCAGGCAACATTAAGTGAGTGAAGTGAAGTGTGGCCAAGTAAGGTGACCCATACTCGGAATTTGTGCTCTGCATTTAACCCATCAATGTGCACACACACAATAGTGAACACACACACACCTGGAGCAATGAGCAGCCTTTTTTTGCTGCGGCGCCCGGGGAGCAGTTGGGGGTTCGGTGCCTTGCTCAAAAGACTCACCTCAGTTGTGGTATTGAGGGTGGAAGAGAGCGCTGGTCATTCACTCCCCCCACCTACAATCCCTTCTGGCCCGAGACTCGAACCCACGACCTTTAGGAGTTTCTAGAATATCTGATAAGTACTTGTCATTCCCTGCATGTGACAACAATCCCTTGTATTCTTGTATTCTATATTTGAACCTGTGAAATTACTTGACAAGGGCTGTGCACACATTTAATTGATGTGGAGCATTTTTTACATGAAAGAGTGGAATAAAATTGCCAAAACAAGATGTGCTAAGTTGGTAGACGCTTACCCTGAGAAAAAAAACAACAAAGAAATTAGGCTTGGCTGCTTTTCTCAGCTACCAGTTCAACATACACACATGCTCACTGTCAGGAAGAGAGAGAGGAAAACAGCTTATTGATAAGCACCTACAAATAAGCCACTTTAATGTGCTCCCCCACATTCAGTTTAGTCCACACCCCCATCTGCCACAGTGCCCCCACTGCCCAACACAGGTGGAGCAGTCGTCCAACCTGTGACTAACTTCCCCAACGGGAGTGAAAGCCAGCCACTACTATCTGCGCCCTTGGCCACTCTACCACAGTGAACTGAAACAGCTGTAACACCAGATACCAACAAGTTATCCACATGTCAGCATGCTTAATGTGGTTGAGCCACAGCACAGGGCATGGTCCAAACAGAGTAAATGGTCACCCCAGTAAATAGTATCAGGGAGAGAGTTGACCATTGGATGTCCAGACACTCCTTCTGCACAGTGCTGTACTTATGCAGTGAGAGCTTCCAGATGATGCACGGCACCTGGCGATCCTCATCTCCACCACCTGGGACAGACATTGTCTGATGCATCAGTTTACAACATAAAAGGAAAAGCTAGGGGAGTGAAGCAGGGGGCCCCCACAGATAGGCATTTTAGCCCTCATAAAGGCCCGGTGGCAGAGAAACTGTCTTATCTCCTTTTTGGTCTTGGGTCTTAGACAAGCTGCAATCACAGCACTCTGATTAATTTGGGGATGAACCTGCCCATGACCCAAGTGGAAGCACAGATACCACACCTCCACCCATCCAATCACACAATTTGCCAGCCCATCTCCAAAACTTAAGACCACCCTCACATGCTGCATATGTCAATCTTAATCATTACTATAGATTATTATGTCATCCATATATGCAGTATTTTTTTTATGGAGAAAGCTGTTTTTTCCTTGAACTTTGGTGACAAGGAAATCTGTCAACAGCCCTTGGTGAAATCCAGGGTCGAATGAGCAGGGCCTAGCTGATCCAGGAGCTCAATATGAGGCATGGGATAGGCTTCAAATTTCAAAACCACTTCACAACACAACACAACACAAAAAACACAGACTGCCCTGCTGGTTTTGGGCATGAGCATGTTGGGATCATTTTCCATTACTATATGAATCCTCTATTACTCTGATCTTCAGCATTTTCACCAATTAATCCTGAACTAATTTTTGTGTTGAGGTATATGATACTATTGGCTGCGCACTTTATCTCCCGGTGCAAATTGACTCAGTTGGGAGCAGCTGTTATAGAGCCATGGCTGCCTAATGTCTTTATACTATATGACCCAATGTGTGGAGCTGCTCACGGGTCCGGAATGTACTGAACTTCAATTTTACTGGGTGTTTGACCGTCTTCCCAGTTTTTAAAATCATGTCCAACCTGCCCTGGGGCTAAAATGGGGAAACCCCATTGAGGCGACTTTGTGACGGACCTAAGTTATTCCAACGGTTTCACCACGATTCTTGTCATCATAGACCGGTCCTCTAAATCATGCCGGCTCATTCCCATGAAAGGTCTACCCATGGCTATGGAAACTGCTGATGCTGTGTTTCACCAGGTCTTTAGAGTTTATGGCCTACCAGAAGACATTGTGACACATCAGGGATCCCAGTTCACCTCCAGAGTCTGGCATGCCTTTTGCAAGCAACTAGATATCAACGTAAGCTTAACTTCGGGATATCATCCACAAACAAACGGACAGGTAGAGAGGCTTAATCAGGAAATAGGCAGATATCCCAGGCCTTATTGCAGTCAGGAGCAACAAAGGTGGAGCGACTTCATCCCATGGGCTGAATATGCACAGAACTCCCTTACTCACTCCACAACTGGCCTCACTCCTTTCCAGTGCGTGCTGGGCTATCAACCTGCAATGTTTCCTTGGTCGGGAGAACCATTTGCAGTGCCAGCGGTGGATGATTGGATCAGGCGAAGTGAACGGGTGTGGGATAGTGCGCACGTTTGGCTGCAGCGGGCGGTACGAGCCCAACGGATCCAGGCCGACAGACAAAGACGTCTTCACCCAAACTACCATCCAGGTCAAACAGTATGGCTGTCCATGCGTGACCTCAAGTTGCGGCTACCCTGTAGGAAGCTCACCCCAAGGTATGTGGGTCCCTTTAAAATATTATGTCAGATTAACCCAGTTACATACCGTTTGGAGCTTCCTACTAATTACCGTATTTCTCCCTCCTTCCATGTGTCCCTGCTGAAACCGGTCCACCCGATGTCTGGCCCTGGAACAACGAGTCATGAACCTCCTCCTCTATTAGACATTGATGGAGCAGCAGCATATATGGTCAAAGAACTCTTGGACTCAAGACGAAGTGGGGGCCAGCTGCAGTACCTGGTGGACTGGGAAGGCTATGATCCGGAGGAGAGATCTTGGGTAGCTGCCAGAGACATCCTAGACCCGTTGCTGATCCATGACTTTCACCAGGCACACCCTGATCGCACACTCTGATCAGAATAACACCGGGAGGTGTTTGTAGAGGGAGGGGTTCTGTAACAACGTAGGCCAACATCCATTCAGCCGTCCACCAGAGGGAGCCCTCTCCCGAATACTGATGTTCTTCTTCTATGCCTACTTCCTGTTTAGCACATGTATTTCAGGGCCTAGCTCACCTGTATTCAGTGTGAAGTATTGTCAGCTTGCCACTGCCCTACTGAGTGTTTTTCATTGACTGTTGTTTTGTTTCTTGACCATTGACTCTCTCATTCTGTGTATTACTGTCTGTCTCTTGACTCTATATGCTTTATTTTGAAGATTCCAGGCTGAAGGAGGCAGGGAAAACCAACAAAATTAACACTCCTTTTACCAGTATAATTGGTTTCAGATGCATCTTTCTGCTTCCTGTTTTCTGAAAGACAAATCTGTAAATCTAAATGGACATGATAGTTGTTGTGCTAGTTATACACAAATTATTCTATGGAGGCTTTTCACCAGACACAGGACAGACTCTTCATGTGAGGATACTCAGTGGTCTCTCTCTTTATTATATTTTTATATTCCCCAGCAACACAACACTAATACAAGGTTCCTGCCTGAATATTTCACCTAATACTACATTCCCCTTTCTAAGTGAAGCATTTCCCTCAGGGATGCATGGGTAAAGGTATAAATATTCTGGAAACTCTAACCACAGGTTCCTGTATTTTGATCACATGTGTAACATTACATCAACTCAAGTGTTGTCAAGATCAATATCAAAACTTATAACTTAGTTTTTAACTTCCTAACACTGAGCATGTTACTTAGTTGCCAAATGTTTTTTTTATGTAAACATAGAACACTTTTTATTTGAACATGCATTATTTTTAGCCTGTACTGATGTAGACATTTTAACTCTTTCAGCATAATGGTTTTTAACAAAATGGAACATTTTAAGTGTATACTCCTTAATCCATCAACAGTTCGAAACAATGAAACAGTCCTTTCAAAACATTTCTTCAGCAATATACTTTTCTGTTCACCTCCTATCTATGGGGGATGGGGTAGACTGCCCAAACCCTCCACCTGAGTGTGGGGATTATTCTGCCCCATTACTCACTCAGTTCCTGACACTGAACAAACAAAGTCTTTCAGGTACGCTGGATGTACCCTAGTTCTGGTTGGAAAGCGTCTCTCACACACTGGAGTCTGCTGGCTACTTTCCCTCTGGATCTCAGGTGTGACAGGTACACTCACTGCTTCAGAAGCAGTATTTTCCTGTATAGTCTCTGGTAGGTCGGTTTTTCAGGTGCCTCACGGGTCGGTGAAAGGTGGTATCTGTTTCTTCGCAGGGTGCCCCTGGGCATCTCGATGATGTATGATCTTGGTGTGCCTGCCATCGACACAACTTTGACTCTTTCAAGCACATCCTTGACCCACACTTGATCTCCTGGTAGCAGTTGTGGCATGTCATGTGCTCGGTGTCTGCGGTTGTAGTTTTGTTGCAGTTTTTGTCTGTATTTCTGTTCTGTTGTTTTCAGCTTCTCCATGTCTGCACCTCTCGGATTGAGCTGAGATGGAATGACGGGAACAGTCGTTCTGATTCTCCTCCCCATGAGAAGTTCTGTGGGACTGTATCCGTTCACTAGGGGAGCAGCACGATAGGCCATAAGAGCGAGGTAAGGGTCTGTGGATTTCTTGAGAAGACTCTTAACTGTCCTCACAGCACACTCTGCCGCTCCGTTGCTCTGTGGAAAATGGGGACTGGAGGTTACATGACTGAAACTCCAATCCTGTGCAAACTTTCTGAAAGACTCAGAAGTAAACTGTGGTCCGTTGTCCGAGTGCACTTCTTCCGGAATCCCATGACGTGCAAAGATAGATTTGAAATGCTCAATCACCGCTTCTGATGTCGTGGATGTCGGCTTGGCCACTTCAAAATATTTTGAAAAATAGTCCACGATGATCAGGTATTTGTTCTCTCCCGAGCACAGGTATCGCAATTCTCTATGATTTTTGTCAGCTCTCTACTGAGGCCTGGCCACCAGACCGAATGCTTAGCTCTCTCCCTGCATTTCGTTAACCCCAGGTGGCCCTCGTGCAGCTTGGAAAGTATGTCTGCTCTGAGTGATGCTGGAATCACTATTCGACTACCATATAGCAGCAGGCCATTTTGAACTGTGAGCTCACCTGAGAATGGCAGGTAGGGCTGAAACGCCCTTTCGATGGAGAACTTATTTGGCCATCCTTCTGCACAGAACTTTTTCAGCTGCTGGAAGATAGTGTCACTATCCTGGTTTGTTTGGATTTCTCTGAGCCTCTTTTCTGTAGCTGGTAAGTTTGTCATGACAGAATCAATGTATAGGTTGAGTTGCTATGTTGTTGCTATGTTTTTGCCGGCCACATGAGAGATAGTGAAACAGAACCTCATTAGCCTCATGCGTAGTCGTTGTATGCGTGGAGGGAGTTGATCTAGGCTCTTTGAACCCAGCAGTGGTATTAATGGCTTGTGGTCAGTTTCGATGTGAAAGGTTTTCCCAATAAGAAACTCTGCAAATCTCTTGCAGGCCCACGTTGAGGCGAGTGCCTCCTTCTCAATCTGGGCATACCGCTGTTCAGTGCTGCTAAGGGCTCTTGAAGCATATGCCACTGGTTTCCATCCTATGTCTGCCTGTCGCTGGAGGAGTACAGCGCCCATCCCGTACGAGGATGAGTCAGCAGAGACGAGTGTTTCCGCATTCGGGTCGTACAATGGCAGCCCTAGGGGTGTGGTCAGGTCTGCTTTGATGCTATCAAAAACCTTCTGCTGCTGTGCTTCCCAGGCCCACATATTGGACTTTCTCAGCAGGTCTCTGAGAGGATGTGTTTTCTCCGCCAGGTGAGGCAGAAAATTCCCAAAGGTGGTTCGTCATCCCGAGAAAGCGTCTCACCTCGGTTACATTCTTAGCTCCTTCATAGCTCTAATGGCGTTCACCTTATCAGGGTCTGGGCTGACCCCGGATGCCTCAATAATCTGCCCCAGGAACTTAATCATGCTCTTTGAGAACTCACATTTGTCATTAAGCATGACACCCACCCTCTGCAGGTGTGACAGCACCCTCTTCAGTCTATCATCATGCTCACTCTGTGTGGCTCCCCAGATGAGCACATCGCCATCTGACACAGAACCCCTTCCAGGCCCTCCAGGATCCGTGACATGCGTTTCTGAAAGTGTTCTGGTGCTGACGAGATTCCGAAACACAACCGGTTGTAGCAATACCGCCCAAACAGCGTTATGAAGGTGGTCAACAGTGAAGACTCTTTTGACAGCATAATCTGCCAGAATCCAGCATTGGTGTCTAACTTTGAAAACACTCCAGACAGCTGTCCTAAGGTGTGGTCAACTGAGGGGAGTGGGTGTTTCTCTCTCATCACTGATTTGTTCAGCTCCGTGAGGTCAGTACATATTCTCACACTGCCCGTACGCTCTGGCACCACCACCATAGGTGCACACCACTCTGTTGGTTCCTCTACCTTAGAGATGACTCCTTGCTGCTCCATGCAATTCAGCTCCTCTTTGACCCTTGGTAGGAGTGGGAGGGAGATGCGCCTGGGCGTTGAGAGGGAAAAAGGCTCTGCCCCAGGCTTCAACACAATATTGTACTCACCCTCCATTTTCCCAAGTCCTCTAAAAAGCTTTGGGAACTCCTTTTTTACAGTCTCTGTGGAGTCCAGGCTGATGTTCTCCACCCTGGCAACCAGGTGTAGTGCAATGGCAGCCGCTCTGCTGAGCATTGTCATACTCAGCCCTTTCACTACGTACCTTTTTTCTGCACTTATTACACACTGCTTCTCTTGCTGGACATTGCTGCAGCCTGTGTCCTTTTGTGTCTCCACATCTTTTGCATTGTGTCAGTCTGTCCTGCGGTACGTTGTTGACTTTTTGTCTGCATTGCAACGTGGTTTGTTTTGGCTGCGCGCATTGACGCGCGTGCATGGTGTCGACCTGCATGTTGGCGATGTCTGCTTTAAAGTTACTCTTTAGCATTACTTGTTGCTTCTTAACTTGCTCGCTTTGTCTAGCTCTGTTAACTGCTTTCTCTACCGTCATTTCAGGATCCATTTGTAATTGCTCTGATAAGCGTTTATCTCTCAACCCCACAACAAATCGCTCTCTCACCATTTCATCGTGCAGGGCACCGTATCCGCAGTACTCCGCGAGGCATTGGAGTGCTGTATGAAAGCTGTCAACTGTCTCTCCCATCTCTTGTTGCCGCTGATTAAACTTTGCTCTCTCAAAGATAACGTTTCTACGGGCCACAAAATGAGCATCCAGCTTTGCTTTGACCGTATGGTACTCGCTCGACTCATGCAGGCTTAGATGCAATGAAACCAATATATCCTCGGCTTCCTCTCCCATGGTGTAGATGAGCGCATTCACCTGATTTTCTTCTGCTTGGGTTTCCAAGCCCGATGCAATGCGAAATCGTTCGAAGCGCTTTATCCACTTTGTCCAGTTGTCTGACTTAAATGTAAACTTTTCGGGTGGGGGAACTTGAAACTGACTCGCGTCGCGGTTTGCTAGCCTTAGCCTAAACTGTATCGCTCAGTGATCGGGGAAAAAAAAACACTGACTTGACGCTCTGACACTGACTTCTTGTTCTCAACAGCCGCCTTATACTTCTGACACCATGTTGTGTTAGTTATACACGCACAGAATTATTCTATGGAGGATTTTCACCAGACACAGGACAGACTCTTCATGTGAGGATACTCAGTGGTCTCTCTCTTTATTATATTTTTATATTCCCCAGCAACACAACACTAATACAAGTTTCCTACCTGGATATTTCTCCTACTACAATAGTTGATGGACCTTCACAAATGTAATATGGAGAAAACTGCAGATGAATTGCATAGGAACAGTAGTCAGCCATGTTAGTGCCTAAAAAAGACTATATGATCAGTATATATTTTGAGCCAGATGATTCAGCTTCTTATTCATTTCTGGCTGTGTTGATTCTAGGATTTAAAACGTGTTTGTGTTTACTTAGGTGATGATCATAAAGACGTAAGCTTCCACTATGTTCTCTTATGTCCCAGTTAAAGCGGAAGTTGGGACACCACCCTATTGTAAAAGGTTTTTCTTCTATACAGAATTGCATAATACTTTGCTGTCTCGTGTATAGAATGTGCGTCATTGTGTACTCATTACACACCCTTTTAAACATTCACTTATTCAGGTTATTTCACTTCAGTTGGATGTATTTGTTTATACTGTGAAAATTGTGATATATGTGAGGAGATTTGAATATGTTTTGTGGGTGTGTTTACATTTAGGTCATTGTGTGTGCAAGTGTTTGTGTGCATGTGTGGTGGTGGGGGGGTTTCTGGGGTGGTGGGGTTGCATTTATCATCACTATTTCTCTGCCCATTAGTATTGTTCAAAGCTAGTTTTCACCTTACTCTCACCTTAACTTTGCTTCACTTAGATATGCTTTTTCACTTATGGACCCTGATGTAAGATGGTCATAATTAAATCAACAATTTCTGTACACATGCATAGCACTTTCATTTGTTATTTGCATTTGTAAGTCAAGGGATTTATATTTGTCAAAACAGATAAGTAGCAAATTGCAAAAATCTATTTAAACCCTTACTAGTTTTTGTATTTTGTAAACTTCACTTTGTATTGTATTATAGGTAAAAAATAAAAAAAAATTCTCCATCTCTACATTAAAATAATTCTAAAAAGTTATTAAAAGAAACAAATAGGCATTTATTAATGAAATGTTAAATACATGTTTTGATGATTTCTTTATTCATGTACTTTTTTATTTTAAAGAGTCATTTGCTTTGACATGACTCCATTCAGAGAACCTCATTTACCTACTTACTACCTTCTGAGCAGTTCTTTGTGGAGCCCCAGTTGACATATGACACACAATTTCTGTACTTGTGATATGAATGAGAGAGAGAGAGAGAGAGAGAGAGAGAGAGAGAGAGAGAGAGAGTGCATTGTGTGTGTGTGTGTGTGTAACAGATCACACAAGCGTGACTGTCATTATTGTGTCACAGAGAGTTTAACACAGTTGTAACGGTCATTCCTTCCCCAAGACTTTTTCCTTTCTTAATCTTATGCTCTTATCTGCCCCAGTGCTTAAAAGTACTTTATTTTTTTCAGCCCTAATGCCCTCTCAATTAACTACAACAGTGCAGAAAATCTTATTTTGCATGTTTTGATCTACGGTGGTGATAAAAAGTCTACACACCCAGAAAAGATTTTGCAATTTTTTATGAAAAAAATTTTACTGAGATAAATCATGTCAGATAATTTCCCACACTTAATGCAACAGAGAAAAATTCAAGTGAAACCAAATAGAAACCTTTTAGGGAAAACTAGAAGAAAAAAAAAACTTTAGATCAGAGCACTGACTTGATCTTCTTTTATTCTTTTATTGACTTGGATTTGTGCTTTGGGTTGTTATTGTGCTAGAAGGTCAAATCCCTCTTCATCTTCAGCTGAAATAGACTGTTATTTGGAGCTATTGATGATTTCCTCTATCTTGACTAGAGCCCCAGTACCAGCAGCCCCATAGCATGATGCTGTCACCACCATGCTTAATGGGTTTGGTGTCCCCTGGATGAAAAGCTGACTTGTTTTTGTGCCAAACATTCACCGATTAGCCTTAACATTAAAACCACTGACAGATGATATAAATAACATTTATTATCTCTTTACAATGGCACCTGTCAAGGGGTGGGATAGATTAGTCAGCAAGTGAACAGTCAGTTCTCAAAGTTGATGTGTTGGAAGCAGGACAAATGGGCAAGCATAAGGATCTGAGCAACTTTGACAAGGGCCAAATTGTGATAGCTAGACGACTGGGTCAGTGTATCTCCCAAATGTAAGGTCTTGTGGGGTGGTCCTGATATGCCATGGTTAGTACCTACCAAAAGTGGTCCAAGGAAGGACAACCAGTGAACCAGTGACAGAAGAGCTACAGTAGCACAAATTTCTGGGAAAGTTAATGCTGGCTATGACAGAAAGGTTTCAGAACATATAATACATTGCAGCTTGCTGCATGTGGGGCTGCATAGCTGTAGATTGGTCAGAGTGCCCATGTCCACTGCCGAAAGAGCCTACAATGGGCACATGAGCGTCAGAACTGGACCATGGAGCAATGGAAGAAGGTGACCTGGTCTGATGAATCACATTTTCTTTTACATCATGTGACTGGCTTGGTGCATGTGTTGTTGCTTACCTGGGGAAGAGATGGCACCATGATGTACTATGGGAAGAAGGCAAGCTGGCAGAGGCAGTGTGATGCTCTGGGCAGTGTTCTGCTGGGAAACCTTGAGTACTGGCATTCATGTGGATGTTACTTTGAAACGTACCACCTACCTAAACGTTTTTGCAGACCAAGTACACCCCTTCATGGTAATGGTATTCCCTAATAGCAGTGGCTTTTTTCAGCAGGATAATGCTCCCTGCCACACAATTGTTCAGGGATGCTTTGAGGAACATGACAAAGAGTTAACGTGTTGACTTGGCCTCCAAATTCCTCAGATCTCAATCTGATTGAGCATCTGTGGGATGTGCTGGACAAACAAGTCCTATCCATGGATGCACGTGTCAGAGCTTTTTTGGTGGCACAAGGGTGACTTGCACAATATTAGGAAGGTGGTTTTAATGTTATGGCTGATCGGAGTATCTTTTAGAATTATGCCCCCAAAAATTCTACATTCTACCTATGATTTTTAATTTTGGCATAATTGAGGTGGGCTTGACATGTGAAGAATATAAGAGATTATCCTTTTTTTTTTTTTTGCTCTTCTTTGTTAAATTGCTTCTTTTTATTTAAAGTTGACATTTTTTAAATTGACCTGTTCTTATTTAAAATTGACTTTTTTTAAGTTGACTCTTTCTATTTAATATTGCCTCTTTTATTTCAATTTGTCTCATTGTTTGCAATTGGCTTCTTATTTAAACTTGACTTCTTTTTTGAAAGTTGACTTTTTAGGTGCCTTCCACTTCCAGGCCATTGTATATATGTGTGTTGCCTGTTTGCCTGGTTGTATCTTTCTCTTGTTCTGTGTATTACTGTCTGTTTATATGCTTTATTCTGAAGATTAAATGTTCCAAGCTGATGGAGGCAGGGATAACCAACAAGATTAACACTCCTTTTACCAGTATAATTGGTTACAGATGCATCTTCCTGCTTTCTGAGGAACAAATTTGTAAATCTTAATGGAGAGTATAGTTGTTGGACCTTCACAACTGTAATATGATGAATATAATAGAATGGTCTCACATATAGGGAGTGACTAGTCGTCTTCTTCTTTCGGCTTTTCCCTTCAGGGGTCGCCACAGCGAATCATCACTCTCCACATATCCCTATCTTCTGCATCCTCAACACTTG